>CAIGQV010019951.1:12301544-12312412 GCA_903798115.1 Danio jaintianensis
TTGTTTGCTATATTGCAAGGCCTCTGAAGGCATATTTTTGCATAAATAGTGTGTTGATTTGTTTGATTTGTAGCCTATAATAAATCTTCAAACTAGACATGGTGAAATAAACCATGCGTAGGAGTAGAGTAGGCGGAAGTGCAATGATTTTGATGAAATGACATTGATTGTTGCATTCTAATTTTGACTGAAATGTTTATGATTATTAACTATTATGCAACATGTTAAAAATGTGACTACATGCTTTTAAAACAAAAAAAACCTAAAATGATAAATGACATCTAACAATAAACAAACAAAAAAATCCATTAGTTACTTTGCTTAAAGTGAGTAAACCTGTTGTAACTTATTTCACAATTATACTTTTACTTTTATTCATTTAATTTGATAACATTTGATAATGATTATATATATATATATATATATACATCCTTTAATTTAATGGACCCTTTTCACAAGATTGTTATGATGCATTTTAAATCAATTTTAAGTCATCAGCATCTTAAATCCTTGAAAGTTTTTGATATTTCGATTTATTTAAAAAAAAAATATTTTATTTATTATTAATTTTTTTTACGGATCAACATTTATATGTGTTTATGTATGTATTATATCATCTTTGCATCAAATGACAAAAAAAAACGGATTTACTGCACGACAGTAAAATTAACGTTGTTTTCTCTTCTGGCTGCCGTTATCAGCCTCACACAATTTTTTTTTCTTTTTCTGAAAGTCTTGATAACACCATTGTGTAGTTTTTCTTTTATTATTTCAGTAAATAGGACTGTAAAAAAATTATTTGTCATACTTTCCCATTCACTGCGCTCAAAGTTTACACAACTATGACGACTTCCACTTCTGAGAAAACCAGAAATGTGAAAAGGGTCTATTAAAATCACAAGTAATGTTCTTCAATAAATAAAACTATAGATATTGAGATGACAGAATTAGAATTATCTCACGTGTTCTTTTCGTTGATTTCATAATTTTAACTTATAAATAATGTATTCATTTAAATAAAATTATAAACATTTTGAGGCCCACCTTGGAAGTGTGTTTAGGTATGATTTGCCATTTGTAATTACATACAATTTAAATCATTTTCAAGTTTTGCAATATACCATGAATCAAAATCTAAATATGGAGCTATTATTATTTTGTTTAACAGTCAGGAGATCTCAAGACAGTATTTCCCAATTCATTCATTCATTCATTCATTTTCTTTTCGGCTTAGTCCTTTTATTAATCAGGTGTCACCAAAGCGGAATGAACCACCAACTTATCCAGCATATGTTTTACGCAGCAGATGCCCTTCAAGCTGCAACCCATCACTGGGAAACACCCATACACTCTTGCATTTACACACACACACGTTACGGTCAATTTAGCTTATTCAATTCACCTATAGCACGTTTTTGGACTGTGGAGGCAACCGGAGCACCCGAAGGAAACCCACGCCAACACAGGGAGAACATATGTAACCCCATATGTACCACAGAACCAGTCACAGATTCACTGCATGCTTTAATTGGCTGTTTGCTATTCCATACACAGTGACTGAAAGTCTCCAGATGTGTCTCCTGTGTGACTGTGTCAACGTAAATATGTTGTAAGCGAAATGCGAAATCTAGATTCTATATGGGTCTAAATGTAAATCTTTGTAATGGGACGAGGCTTTACTTTGAATTGGCATGTCAGGACTTTGCATGCACACAGATGATGGGTGGTGATCATAGCCTGTCAGAGCCAAGCACCTGGAAAAAAAGAGATCCACATAAAAACAGAATATGCCTTCAGAGATCGCTAGAATATTCAGTGTTTTATTTGTCTCTCGTTTATAATGAGACTTTCCAGCTATTGCAGTTTTTCATTATTATTATTATTAGCATCTGCAGAATCACAAGCAGCTATTATATCAAATTCAGTACATTTTTTGAACAAAATCTCTCTTTGTCGTTCCAGACACATCCTACAATTTTGGTTTTGATAACTGAATCTATTTATTATTATTATTATAGTCTTGTTGTTGTTAATAATAATAATAATAATAGTAAATGCAATTGTACACTTTTCTGTATTATTGCTAATTATTATTGTGGAATGTTATGTTAATAACAATAGCAATACTAGAAATGTGTTAAAATAAATTATAATGCTATAGTTAACTAGTAATAGTAAATATATTACTAAAATATGCTACCACTACTTCAAAGAATAACTGTAGCCATTGATTGTTATGATACTTTTATGGTCTTTTTTGTCTGTTTTGAAGCTTTAAAGCTTCGGAGGAATTTGTTATTGCAAGATGTGACATAAGGATGGGTAATATGCCTCTTAAACTGTGTACAGCTACCAGCATAAGTACAATTAAACATCTCAATTGAACACATTTTGCTGTGTTTGAATCTATTTAGCCTGTTTCAGCACAGAAATCAGCCCAGAAGTGCTTGACACAAGCCGTCAGCATGTTCCCTCTGGGATTTCTCATTTTTTAAAGATGTTTCCACTCATTTTCCATGGTTTCTTTAACACCACTCACCCGAAGGTGAACCTTATTTGGTCAAGCTTTGAATATTAGGCTCCCATTCAAGTTTAAACGTAATTCTGAACTCATTCACATCACTTCTTTTTTTTTTTTTTTGTCTTATTTGCTTGCTATTTAACACCTTTCACAATCTTTTACTCTGACTGGCACTCAAACTGAAGTTTTGTAGCAGCTGTTGTCATGGCTTTTTGAACTGGCTGAGGGTATAGGCATAGTCAGGATGGCATGTGTTTACCTGAGGTTCCACCAGGGGCAGCAGAGGAGAGTTTACCAGCCTATTATCTGTCAACATTTAGCTTAGTCCGTTTGTGTTATTACTACAGCTTTAGATTCAGATATCTTGAATCAATTCTGATTAGGGCTGCACAATATATAGTGCAAAAATGCTGGATTCCAGACAATTCCTCCTGTTGTCCCAACACAATTCGATTAGGCTAACTTTTTACAAATTTAAGTGGATTGAACATAAAACAGTTAAGTTGTCCCCAAAAAAACCTTAAGAATTGTGTTGTTTGAACAAGCAGCAAAAGTCATTTGTATTAGACAATATGTTAGATTTGACTGTTTACATAAAACCAAGCAGTCAAGTCAATGCAAAAAAATGTGAATGCAAAAAATTGTATTGCACATTAAGGTGTCTGTTTCCACATAATGCTTTTGGTCATCCCACATTTAGAAAACCCCTGGAATATACTGGAATATAAAAACATTTTTATTTGTGAATCAATATTGAATCAGTCAATTCAACCATTTCAGTCTTTTTTCAGTTATTTCAGTTTAGTCACTATTTCAACTATCAGTTTATTCAACTATTTATTTCTTTATTTTGCCCAGTCCTTGTTATTACTGTAGTGCGCAATACAAACATCCTATTGCTCCGTATGAGTCATTTCCACACTGTGGTTCTTCTTTTCTGAAAACCTTAAGGCTTGTTTCGGCAAGAGATAAATCATAATAGATTGTTTTATTGTGTGTGTTGAACATTCAGTGTTGGTAATTACTGTTGTTTTGATCTCTGGGGTGAGACAGTAAGGGTAGTGATGAAAAGGCTTTCTGGTTCTGGTGTGTTTTGAAAGGGATGAGGGTTTCTGAAAGCCCTACAAAAGCAAAACACAGTTAATGGTTGTTCATTTTGACAGATGTGTTTAGCCTGACTGCTCTAATGTAAAGAATAGAGTGTTATGTCATTTCAATGAATTATATTACATGTGTATATTGTTATAATGAATATATTGATTAATATATGCTAAATTATTGTTATTGTTATTATTATTATCATTATCACCGGTATCATTATTATTATTAATATATTTATAATAATAAAGTAATATATTATTAAAGTATATATTAAAATATTGTATTAAATATATTATTAAACTTTAATATATTATTAAAATAATAGTATTATTATTATCATTGCTATTAATAATAATAATTATAATAATACATTTATAATAATAAAGTAATATATAAAAAATATTGTGGGAGGAGGTGATGGTGTGGTTTTCGTTATGTACAATAACAACCACCACAACAACAACAATAATAATAATAATAATAATAAATGAATGTTATATTATTGAAGTTCTGTTGTATTTGTTATTACAGTGTAAAGTGATATCCTTTACAATAACAATAGTTTAACCCTTTATAGGGCATTGTCATTTATAAATGACACTAAGAAAATTCTATTTTTAAAAACACTAATGATATTTAACCAATAAAATTCAATCTTAGTAATGTCACATGAGATCCCCTTTAACCAATAAAACTAAAAGATAGTTGCCATTTGCTTTACATAATTAGAAAACAAACTAAATGAGACATTAGCACACATTGGGTGAAGTGCTCTCAAGGCAAGATGGTGAGTTCATTTTTAACTATAAAATCTTTAAAAAATCTTAACCATAAAAATATATTGTACACTTTAGGATGTTTTCTAAAGATTTGTATAATTTTTTTATCCACATTTTAGAAAAACAATAATTCTAAAGCACAAAAATCTGTCCTTTTAGGGATACATATTTCCTGTGTAGCTGTCAATGTTGTTCAGTACTATGAGGCAGTGTAAGAGTTTTTATGTCTGTGTTCTAGGTTGATGTTAGTAAGTTTTAGTTAGTTAGTTACACTACTGTTATTGAAAAAGACATTTACACTACTTTTTTTGTGAAAAGACATTGTTACACTACTGTTTTTGCAACAAACTTATATTGTTAAAATACTGTTTAACATTGTTCACTACTGGTTTTTAACATGAAGACACTATTACACTATTTAAAAAAGAAAAAAAAAAGAGTGTTGCACTTCTGGCGGCATGGTGGCGCAGTGGTTAGCACTGATGCCCTTCCACAGCAAGAAGGTCGCTGGTTCGAGTCCTGGCTGGGCCAGTTGGCATTTCTGTGTGGAGTTTGCATGTTCTCCCTGTGTTAGCGTGGGATTCCTCCGGGGTGCTCCGGTTTCCCCCTCAGTCCAAAGACATTCGGTATAGGTGAAATGAATAGGCTAAATGGGTCATAGTGTATGAGTGTGTGTGTGTGTGTGTGTGTGAGAGAGAGAATGCTAGTGTATGGGTGTTTCCCAGTAGTGGGTTGCAGCTGGAAGCACATTCGCTGCATAAAACATATGTTGGAATAGTTGCCGGTTCATTTCACTGTGGCGACCTCTGAAATAGAGACTAAGCCGAAGGAGAATGAATAAATGTTGCACTTATGTTTTTGAAAAAAAACAAAACTTTACATCACTTTTTTTGTGAAAAGACATTGTTACACTACAGTGTTTGAAAAAATACATTGTTACACTGTGACTACTAAAAATATATCGGTACACAACTGATTTTGAAACAAAACTATATTGTTTAAAATTCTAAAACATTCTAAAACATTATTTTCCATAGAGTTAAAATGCATTTGAATCTGTCTCGAGTTTCAGGAAATTTTACATAAGTTCTAAAACAAATGTAGTGGTATATGAAGAAATATAATATAGGTCAAAGGTCAGATGTACAAAACAAATTATGGAAAATGATTTTAGTCTTGAATACTCTAGAAATAAATAGTAGTGATTTTTTTATTTATTTTTTATTTATGTGATTTCATAATTAGTCCCAGAGGGATATTGTTGCACGATACAAATATCTTAAGAACTTAGTACTATTTATGATTGTCATTCATTTTTAAAAATGTTCTCAGTATTAACAGCAACAACAACAATGTTAAATCTACTACTACTACTACTTCAACAACTGCTGCTGCTAATAATAGTAATAGTAGTAGTAGTCAGGTAATAGCAGTCAATTTAGTGTCTGTGTTTGTCTTTGTAGGTCAGACATGTTTTTTGTTGTTCTGCACATCACCCACGGTAATAAGCAATGCTCCAGGAATGAAATAATCCACACATTCCTCTTCGTGGTCATCAGAGTTTCACAGTCGGCGCCGTCAGGATGACTTATTGGTGTAGATGTTCACCACAAAGCTTTCTGATACCTCACCAACCTGTCTCTTCTCGTATAAAGAGTCACCACAGCTCTATCTGATTACTGCATTTCATTAGACCAAGTCACGACCGATTGCCTGAAGAGACAGATCAAGTTATTAACACCCATAAATGAAGACGGGATGTGTCAGGTGTAAAGGAAACTGGTCGGAATAGCAAATTTCTACAACACCCCTACTGCCCTCTAGTGGCCATAGACGGCATTGCGTGGATTTGCAATGTTCTTGATCGGAGCTTCATTAAAATGTTGTCCGTGAAACGGGGCCAAAAACATCTGATAAATTAGAGTTTAAAGGGATGATTCCCTTTAAACCCTTAGATTTTCATTCCTTCAGAATGAAAAAATGTACATTCTGTGATCATTTAGTCGCCATCCACTTGTTTGAATGTTACTTCTGTTTAACAACATATTTTGAAGAATGTTGGAAACTGGCAGCTATTGAATTCTATAGTTTTTTTTAATCCTACACTGTAAAAAAATTGCGGAAATTTTCCGTATTTTGTGATTATGGGACCTGTTTACCCTTTATGGGACCTATTTACCCGTAAAAAGTTAGAAAAGAGACATTTATTAACATTTTTAATAGTTTAAAGGGATATATTGTTGATAGATTGTCTGAATTAGTGTTGTATATTACGTTAAAAAAAACAAAACTTTTTTTGTGCAGTGGGTAGCACGATGACCTCACAGCAAGAAGGTCACTGGTTCGAGCCTCGGCTGGGTCAGTTGGCATTTCTGTGTGGAGTTTGCATGTTCTCCCTGTGTTTGCGTGGGTTTCCTCTGCGTGCTCCGGTTTCCCCCACAGTCCAAACACATGCACTATAGGTGAATTGGGTAGGCTAAATTGTCCGTAGTGTATGTGTGTGAATGAGTGTGTATGGGTGTTTCCCAGTGATCGGTTGCAGCTGGAAGGGCATCCGCTGCGTAAAACATATGCTGGATAAGTTGGCAGTTCATTCCACTGTGGTGACCCCAGATTAATAAAGGGACTAAGCCGAAAATAAAATAAATGAATGAATAAATAAAAAAAAAAAATATGTATCTTACAGATATTCTTTATTTCTGTACAATGGATGTCCACAGCTACCAGCTTTCAACATTCTTCAAAGAATAAATTCAAACAGATTTGGAACAACTTGAGGACAAGTAAATGAATAAATGTTCATTTTTTTTGGATTAACTATCCCTTTCTTGACTTTTACATTCATGGCATGATACTGCTAAAAGATAAGTAGGTAATTATTTTAGTAACGTATATAACTAAAACATGATAGATGTTGTTAGATTTCTTGCTGGTTTGTAGCAGGTCAGATGTGTTAGGTGGATTCACTGTGGCTGAGCGAGGGTGGATGGTTTCTTAACCTGACATGTTGTTTTGACAAGGTGAGTGTGAGCTATACCACATTCACACCTGTCTGAGCTGACAGCAGTGCTCACACACACACACATGTACACGCACACGCACACACACACACACAAAAAAAAGTGCATGTACTGATATTTCTTAAATATTACAGGACATGTTGTTGAAGTGTGATAGGTAGATGGGATTTAAAATTTGGCGTCTGAAATTGTTTTCAAAAAAAGTTTGGTTTGAAGGTGAAAAAGTAAAAAAATTGGCTTACAAGTACTGATTCTAACACAAACCAACACAATTTTGTGTAGCTAGCATTACTGTCATTAGAATCGAAACAGAAACAGAAAGTGTGTATAAAAAAATCTATACATAACTATTATTATTATTATTATTATTATTCATTCATTCATTTTCTTTCGACTTAGTCCCTTTATTCATCAGGGGTCGCCACAGCGGACTGAACCGCCAACTTATTCCACCGCCAATGACTTCAAAATGAAGATGTGGAGCATTATAACTCTTACTACTGGTAAAACCACCACAACAAAACACTTTAGAATATATTTATTTTAAATTAGTATTATTAATTATTATCATTCATTCATTTTCTTTTCGGCTTAGTCCCTTTATTAATCTGGGGTCGCCACAGCGGAGTGGACCACCAACTTATCCAACATATGTTTTACGCGGCGGATGCCCTTCCAGCTGCAACCCATACACACTCATTCACACACATACACTACGGCCAATTTAGCTTATTCAATTCACCTATATACCACGGTTTTGGACTGTGGGGGAAACCGGAGCACCCGTATGCAAACTCCAACATGTCAGTGCCAACTGACCCAGCCGTGACTCGAACCAGCGACCTTCTTGCTGTGAAGCGACAGTGCTATCCACTGAGCCACCGTGTCGCCATTATTCTATATTCATTCATTCATTTTCTTTTCGGCTTAGTCCCTTTATTAATCTGGGGTCGCCACAGCGGAATGAACCGCCAACTTATCCAGCATATGTTTTACACAGCTGCAACCCATCACTGGGAAACATCCATACACACTCATTCACACACATACACTACGGACAATTTAGCCTACCCAATTCACCTATACCGCATGTCTTTGGACTTGTGGGGGAAACCGGAGCACCCGGAGGAAACCCGCTCAAACACAGGGAGAACATGCAAACTCCACACAGAAACGGCAACTGACCCAGCCAAGGCTCGAACCAGCGACCTTCTTGCTGTGAGGCGAACGTGCTACCCACTGCGCCACTGTGCAGCCATTATTCTATATTATACATTATTATACTTTTTTTTTTTTTTTTTTTACTTAGTTTTTTTTTTTGTTTTTTTTTTGTTTAGTTAGTTAGTTATCACACACAATTCTACCCTCCAAGTTATTAGAAAAGTGAACAAAAGAAAAAGATTAAAACAGCAGGTATCAATTGGAATGTCATGGTTTCTTTTCTCTTTTTTTAATCCCTTATTGACCAAAAACACATCTTACCCAGTGAAAACAGGGCCTTAGTTAACAACCAGTTTACATAAAAAAGGTACTTCATTGTCATCAGTGGCTCCATAAAGAACCTTTAACATTTTTTTTTAGCTTGTTGAACACTCCTCCTTTTAGCAATCGTCACACTAATAAAAATCGCTGTGAGTGAATGTGAGTACAGTAAACATTATCAATGTTTATATGTGATTAAAAGCCTCAATTAAATCTGCGCATCATGTAAAGAGATTTTATCTTTTCAGATGGCTTAAATTAAACATATTAATTCATATGTTTTGGGTGAAAACAGACTTTAAATGCAAGAAGAGAAACGGAACAAGAAACAAGTTGCTAATTAGTTTGGAATGAGTAAATGATGCCATCATTTTCATTTTGCTATTAACCCACCATGAATCAAACTGATTTTCCAGTCTGACCCACAAGAGGGCGCAGCTGCACCAACACTTCCAGCCAGCGCTTATTAGCCCCTGTATTGATTTCATAGCTGCTGTTGATACACAACAACACAAGCCTAAATCCTGTGGAGGTCAACCTGCAAATCCCTCTTGCACATCATAATCTACACTCCTGCCCACACACACACACTCTCAAGGATGAGATCATTACACAAATGGAAAACTGAATGCAATTGCTTTATGTAGCAAACTCTGCATTGATTTCATGTCTCTTTATGTTTGACGGATGGAACAATAGCGTACATGGCTGTTAGAAGATAAGGCTGATTGTGTTGAGCGGATGATGAGCGATGACCCTGCAGGTCACCGTGGCTGATTTGTGAAGAAGAGCTCGGTCACAGTAAACCACTATTTAACATTCAAGCTGAGGAAAGGCTTCGGTTTCACCCCCACCCGGCTTCTTGTTAAGTGGGGGGTCCATCTGGTGCGCAGACATCTATGATTCCCAGTGCTGTACATTAATAAAAAACCCTGGCCCTGCTCTACATTTTAGCCCCCTGATTTTTCACATCTCTCATATCTGTTTAATGGACACGTGAGCAGTATTTTGTCTGATGTGTGAGGGGAGGCTCCAGGGGGTCTGTTTAGATGGGCTTGAGGTCTCCATTAGGCTGGTTGACGGAGCCGGTCTTTCCGCAGCAGACAGGCGTAAGGGAATTGCTCACACTGACCCCCATCCACCAGCCCCCCATTACTGGCAATACGTCACCCAAAAACAACGCCCAATTCCTCCTTTCGGCACAGCTATAAAAATTGGGGTGAAAGATATACATGCAGAGCTGGCAAAATGTTTTTTTTATAGAACATACTTTTAAATGGTGTATATGCATAAATGCTGTCTTGTTTTTCGAATATCTTTTAGTGATTTCTTTTATAAGTTTTCTCAATCTGGCACTTTATTTTATATCAACAATACCTTTTTTTCTGATCTAGTGTTTAATAATAATAATGTGAAGTATTAGTGAGCACAATATACAAATAATAATAATAACAGAATGCTGTTTGCTTTTCTCTGGTTTGTTGTTGTTGTAGTTGTTTTTGTAAGGCAAGGCAAGCCACGTTTATTTATATAGCACATTTCATACACAATGGTAGTTCAAAGTGCTTTACATAAACAAGAATAAAAGTAACATAAAATACAAGTATAAGAGATAAAAGTAACATAGAATAAACATTATTAAAAACAGATTAAAAATGTGTTACACATTTTTGTTTTAATGTTTTGTAGTAGAAAGTTATGTTTTTACGTAAGAAAGAAAGGTAGACCAAACTTTTGTTGTTTATTTATGAGTTGTTTGCCATTTATTAGTCCAATTAAGTTGCTGGAGTTATCTCAATGTTTCCACAACATTTTAATTTATTTGTATACCATTTAAGATGTTTCTACAACACACAAAAAAATGTTGCCATCATCATTGCTGCTTGATAATTGTATAACAACCATTTAGGACTACTTGACTAAATGTATACGGCTTCAAAAAAAATAAATAAATAAAGTTTATAT
>CAIGQV010019951.1:12331466-12374101 GCA_903798115.1 Danio jaintianensis
TATTTTGCTCATGCTTGTTAGGACTCCATGAGGAAATCATAAAAGCCGACTGTGAAATATTCTGCAAACGTATGAGATTGGTGTTTCTTAGACCTAAAACTTTTTCCAAAATGCTTCTGAGAACAGATTGCTCATTGCTGAAGTGTGTATGTTTATGTGTGTGCATGCGGTAATATACAATCATAATAAGCTGTAGAAGTATGAAAAATGTCCAGATGGGTTGAAGAACCTCTCCCTTTGGTCCCTGAGCACTTGCTGCTTTGCAGTGGTTGATTCATTGGAAAACGTTTGGGAGCAGCTGGGTTTTGTCTGTACTGTATGCGAAACAATTTCCATTTGGTCCTCCGGTGTGTTTGCGGATCTAAAATGGGATGCTCTGCATGTCATCCAATCACTACATCCTCTCCACCTCTGCTTAATTTATAGGTAGATGGAAAACAGGCTGAATTTGGCCTCTATTCTGCAGAGGTTAATTGTGTGAGGCGAATCTGTGCTGCTATTGATAGTGGAGGATGAACCGAAAACAAGCTTTGTCTCAAGCGTAGATTCGCAGATAAATGCACTGCAGAGAAGCACCAGAAGTTTCTGAGATAAATCTGATCAACAGACAGATGTTAGTGAAAGAGTTTGTGTAGAGCCAAGCTCGGAACAGCATGTCATTAGTTTTGGTTTTCATATGTTGAACTGCTTTAATGATATTAAAGCAGAAAGGATTTTATTGTATGTGTGTGTTTAATACCCACTCTGGCTTATCTGTCTGGCTCTAACAGGTTTTGTACCTGCAGAAGTGGTCTTCTGTTCTCTAGAGAGCAATGAAGGAGAGTGGCTGTCAACTGGTTCATCTCAGGTCTTTTTAGCAGGGGACAAATAGCGCCAGTGGAGTTTTCAAGTCAACATATTTAAGAAATAAATAATAAAACTACAAAAACCAAATGAAAACAGAAAAAAAGACTAATTCAAACTATTATTAAAAACTACAATAGATATGCAGTGATAATAAAATAAGAAAGGTTATGGGCCTTATTATATGAAATAGTAAGCAGCTTAAAACAGTACATCCAAAAATGTATATGAATTAATTGGCTAAAACATTATTTAATGACCAATGTAATTAATCTTCCTTGTCAGTCAATATTATTTAATGCATATTTTAATATACAGTTCATTTACACATTGGATCAAAACTTATAAAAATATATATACACACACCCACATCACTTTACAATTATGTGAAGGGGTCTCTCCATTTTTTAAAGTTGTCAAAATTAAGTTCTCAACAATGTATATTTGTATATATATATGTGTGTAGTCAACATTTGAAGTGGATCAAAAAAGTTTTTCAAAATTGTAATACAAGAATTGGTGTTATTCAGTAGTTTTAGTACAACTTTGATGAAAGATTTTGAACCACTTCAGATGTTGACTACTGTATATGTATTGTTGATAACTATATATTTCGGTATGCACATAATGCATAATGCACAATACAAAACCAATAAACACATCCAACCTCTGCATTACAATCAAATCCACTCCTGTATTGTTGCTCTGTTTAGACGAAGCTTGCCATAGTCCTCAAGGCTGGATCCACAGCTGCCGCTGCCACCTGCATTACCTGCGAGTTCAATCACACAGTCCCTGTCTGTCATGCTTGCCAGCTCCCATGAAGCCCAGTGTCAAACACAGCCAAAGTCAAGCAAGTCTCCAAAAACACAGTATAGTCACTCTCGGCTGGCACATCGCTTCAGAAAACCCCTACCACACTTCCAGCTCAATTGCCCCCATAAGGACCATTAAGAAAGGCATCGAGGGAAATAAAAAAGTAGGGAGCTGAAGCATGGCAAGTATTAAATGCTGCAATCATTATTGTAGTTACCGTGATGAGAGGCAAAACAGCATGCTGATGAATGAGTAGCTGTAAATGCTGTTGCTGGTTAGTTGTTCTCCATTAGGAAGTACGTGTTTCGGGAGTGCCGCCTCTCAGCCCGGGGCAGCTGCGCTCAACAGCTTGGTCCCGGAGCGAGGAGCCGTCTGAGCGGGAGGGTAATGAGCTCGCTCCACCCAGAGCCCAACATCCAGCTGTGGGAGAGGAATTCGGCTGGCTCGTGCGTCTTTGCTTGGGCAGGTGGTTTGGTGGCGGGGAGAAAAGCTGGTTGGGTAGTATGGAGATGTGTGGGGTGCATGCTGGAGCTTCTGCATTCTCATTTCTTCTTTTAGATGGTGGTGAGATTAAATGAAGCGCAAATTGGCCTCAGGCTGTTTCTCTCATTTTTCTCATGAGTCAGATATAAAGCATTTTCAAATTTGTGTTTTCATGACTTTCTACAGAGATGTCAATGTTGTTTTAAACTTGGCATAGATTTAGTCGAATAGTACAGTCTGAGATTTCAATTTGGACTAAATTTTTTTTAGCATTTTGTTGACAATTTTTATTGTATCCTTTTTATTGTATTTATTAATTTATAATCCTTTTTTGTTCTGTAATTTATCTAAATGAATTACAATTAATCTAAATTAATAAAAATAAATATTTTTAAACCTACTATGTAAAAGACTACAAAGTTAATTCAGGCATCAAAATATAATGTGCAGAATTAAAATGAATATTCATGTTGTGAACTTACTTTTTTGAATATGAATCGTCATTTATTTTGACAAATTAGTACAGAATTTTTATATTGTTCATTTATTTGCTATATTGTTTTTATTACATATTAAATATATTTATTTATTTATTGTGTCAAATATATGGTTGTTAGCATATTAAAGATTATCGCATTAGAGTCAATGTTATAAATATATATACATACAGTGGGTAAAATAAGTCAATATTTTTTCTCAGAAAACGTGAGAGACCATGGTGGGCATTTTAGCAAGACAATGATCTCAAACACAGTCAAGGAAACTTTTTTTTTTTTTGTCATTTCTAAACAGTACCACTCCCGTTTACCTCCGTGAGCTACACTGTGCCTAACAGATCTCTTTGGTCCTCCAATCAGGATCTGCTGTTCTTCCCCAAATCAAGACCTAAATGTAGGAGAGATCATGCTTTCTTGATTTGCTGCCCCCAAGCTTTGGAATGCCTTACCACAGTCAATAAGAAAAGCAGCTTCCATCATCAGCTTTAAGACTAGACTTAAGTCTTATTTATTCAACAATTATTTGACTGTTAGGAGGAATGATTGTTATTCTTAGTCTGTTTGTGATTGTCTGTCTGCATTCCATTGATTTGGTGGAAAGCACTTTGGCCAACGAAAGTTACAGAAATAAAATGATCATTGCCAATTGGATTCAGAAAAGAAAATAAAGCTGCTAGAATGGCTCAGACAGTCATCTAATCTGAATCCAATAGAAAATAAGAACTAAAGATCAGATCTCATAGAAGAGTCCCACAGAACCGTCAAGATTTTTACACTCTGTTGAATTATCATTCCATTGTTATTACACATAACTCATTTGTTAGATTTTTTTATTTGTATGTTTGTGTTTTTTGGGTTTTAACCAAAACCTCAGTCAATTTCATGTCAATAGTCCCCTTTAGATTTATGTTTACCAGGAAAAATCATGACTTGTTCAATACTTATTTTATATATAAACTAGCCTGACATATTAAGTGATAATGGAACTAATAATAAAACGACACAGAGTGAGTGTTAAATGAAGTGTAAAAATAAATAAATATGCAATACTGACTGATACCGTTAAATAAATAAAATCAAGGATATCTGCCAGTAATAACCGCCATGGTTTCAATATATTATGCATCAGTAGACAGCATAACTGAAGAACCTAATTAACTTTTCTGAGCAATGAAAAAGCAAGGTCTGAGTAATAAAATCTTCTTCTAGAATGATTTATTTGCTCTTTCCCTGATATATAGGAGAAGGCTGGATTTATGTGATGCTGGTTTTCATCAGTCCTAAAGCACTTAACCTGAGTGGTGGTGGGTTTCCTCAACCAAAATCAATATGTGATGTACGCTGAGCACACATCGACTAATAGGTATTAGGGTGAGGACTGGTTAAGGAAAGAAGGATTAGGGTAATTGTGTTTTATCTGCCGTGGTCTTTAGTGGATTGTACCGAGGACACACACACACACACACACACACACACACACACATAGACACAGACAGAATAGATAGAGAGACCTCTTCAGTGACCTCTACAATGTAGATAGCAGTGAACTAGAGTGGAACAGACTCTTGCACTGTGCAAACAGATAAAAATCTGATTCGAAAATCGCATTTATGGAGCAGAACTGCTATTGAATTATTCAAGTACCAAAATAGTCATAAAACATTATAAGAAAAAAAACACCATTGATCTTATTTTTTATACTGTGCATGGATGACAGCTAAATTTATGCATTTAGCATTTTAAGTAAATATGAATCACTTGTCATTTATTTTGACAAATTAGTACAGAATTTGTATATTATTCATTCATTTGTTCTATTTATTATATTACATATTAAATGTATATATTTATTTTATTTTTGCATCAATGATATGATTACTATCATATGAAAGATAATTTCATTAGAGTCAACGTTATTTTATAGAACACTTCACTAAGTGATTATGATTTTTTTAAAGAAATTATTATTTTTTTTAATTAAGAAAGAAAATATACTATAACAGTATAGTATTAGTAATAGTATTGGCCATTATCAGCCATAGCGCTTTTTATTTTATTTTATTTTAAATAATTATTTTATTTTATACATATTTTATTTTATTTTGAAAGATCATAGCAATAGAGTCAACGTTTATTATTATTATTATTATTATTATTTTTTATTATACAGCTTATTATAAGTTAAATACACAATTCAAAACAGTAATGGAGAATATGTGTGACTGGATAAGCCTGATTTAAAGCAATTATAAAATAACAGTGTACTACATTCCCAGCTGGTTGACACATTTACACAGTCACATGGTACACGCCGTCGAGTCGCCCAGCACTAATTGCTACCATTTTTCATAAAGGTATTTAAAACTCCAGCTGAGGCAAACGTAGACATTAAACAATAGTTATCCATCCGTTTCATCAGATTTGTTTGGACTAGGATCAGTCATAGCACAGCAGACAAAAATGGACAGTTTTGAATCTGGCAGAATGACAATGATTTGATTTGGACATCTGTCAGACGAAACCCATGGGCTGGAGGAAAAGGAAAAAGAACCATATGAGGAACAGTCTCAAAACTCAAATTGCCCACAAAAACTACTGGATTGATTAACATTCTGTGGAAATCGGGTTTGGAATCTCACCATATGGTTTTTGGGTAGCCGAGTCTGTAGAAATGGACTGTAGCTATCAATCGAACAGCTTCATCTATGTGAAGCTCACACCTGGATGCATTGTGGACAGGCGGTGTGCCTCAGCGAGCAGCAGGCAGATGTGTTCTCACGTTAAATTACGCTGATGTCATTTCCCATGGGGAATGTCTCTGTTACTGTTACATCGGCGCTCTAGGAGACAGCACGAAGGAAAAATCCCCATTTTTCCACTTTTTTTTCTTTTTGGTGGGGTGGTGTCTCTTCCTATTCTTGCAAGCCGTGTGACAGGATTGGTGGAGTAAGGAGGTTCCAGCTGTGGGTTTCCAGATCAGATCAGGCCGGAGGTGCAGTTTGCTCATTCTTACACAGAGATGTTGTCTTCACTTCTGTCTCTATCTTCTGTCTGTTTTCTTTTTTTGTGAAATGTTTTCAGCTGCTTGTTTTCAGCTTTTAATCACAGCCTATTTACTACATACCATAAGATATTCAACCAGCTGCTGTGAAGGAAGCTCCATGTATAAGATTTTCTTTTGCTCTTTATTGGTGGATCAGTTGAGTAATACTGATGGATGGGTAGATAATTGGAGAGGGGAAAATGGATGGGCAGAGGGATGGATATTTTAATTATTGAATGGATGAAGGGTTGAATGCTTAGATGGGTGGATAGGTGAATGTTTGGACAAAATAATGGATGGAAAGACTCTTAGACATTAGATGGATAAACGCAAAGAGTGTGTATGGATGGGATGATTGAGAAAAATTAACATATATAAATTTGTGGATGGATGGATGGATGGATGGATAGATGGACAATGGGTGGATGGATGGTAGATGGTTGATTCATGGGTACATGGACGTACTGTAAATAAATGCAAAATGGATGACTGGATGGGAAGAAAAAAAGAAAGATTAAA
This sequence comes from Danio jaintianensis, assembly GCA_903798115.1. Lineage (NCBI taxonomy): Eukaryota > Metazoa > Chordata > Actinopteri > Cypriniformes > Danionidae > Danio > Danio jaintianensis. Next base: position 12,337,668 of record CAIGQV010019951.1, read on the forward strand.
AGATCTTTATATGTATGGATGGATTGACAGATAAATGGATGGATGGATAGATGGTTGATCCATAGGTTCGTAGATGCAAAACAGGTGGATGGATGAAAAGACAGAAAATTAACATATATATATATATATATATATATATGGATGGATGGATGATGGATGGTTCATGGATGCAGATGGATAAACGCTAAATAGGTGGATGGAAAGAGAGGGATAAGATGAGCACATATGTACATGGATGGATGATGGACAGATATATTGTCCTTTTCATCTTTTGCAACAGATGTAGTGCACAGTACCATGCTTTAGTTCTATCCCTTTAATGTTGAAATCAGTAAATATACATCATATCAGAAATATAGCAGGAGCTAGCAGAAGCTGATGAAAAGCCTTGAGGCTGCTCGTCATGCAAGTGCGGGAAGTGCAGAGAGTTTGTGGTTGTTTCTTAATGGAAGTTGCCAGCTGAGAAAGCACACTGAGAGAGATGTTAACCTTCTGAGATAGCATGCACATTAAAGATGCATTACAGAGCGCTTTGAAGTCAAATTAGGTCTTATTCGAGTCATGACATGAGGGTGTGTAGAATCGGGCAGATGTGGCGCCCTCTTCTGTTCCCTTATTGTTTGTTGGGTGTTTTGGAGCAAGGTAGCCTTCTTGAAAGTCACTAGATGCCCTGTTGACTTTACTAAATGTATTTCTTAGTTTAAGTGTCAGTGTATAGGGAGATTAATGACCCTGGGGGTGTGTGGGTGGTGTCTAAGGGTGCAGCAACACAGCTGGTGATTGAACCTAGAGCCCTGTGCTGGAGGCCCGAATGACCCCGTTTTTTCTGCTATGTACATCAGGGGCTCAATCTCATGGGGCCCCCAAAGTCACCGAAAGGCTGTGTCCAAAGAGATAAATGGCTCCTGATTCAGAACGAAGGATAACCTTCGTAAAAATGTGTGTGTGTGTGTGTGTGTGTGTGTGTGTGTGTGTGTGTGTGTGTGTCTGTGTGTCTGTTCACATGATGGGTATCCAGTGAGGGGTGGGTTAAGAAACAGAGCATATAAATAATTGATAATATGTACTGGCTTCTTTGTGAAGATGAACATCCATTGTGTATATGCCAGTCAGTATTGAAGGTGGGGGGTTAAAAGAAGTATTAGCTCTCTGTGCTGTTGACCTCATTATGTGGCTTAGATCATAAAATAAACATTCATAGGGGAGAAACCTAGTGAAATAATGCTATGGATTAAAAAAAACATTTCCCACTGATCTTTTGCCAGTAAATTCATTTTCAGTTCTGCTGAATATTCATTTTAGCTTGTTTTTGCTTTTATTTTTCACAGTATGACAGATGAATAAAACCATGGCACGGTGTCATGAGAAGATTAGTTTTAATTAATTTATTTTTTAATTGAGGGTGTTTTTGCCTGTTGCTTCTCATTGTGGCATTTTCAATTACTGCCCATATATATGTGTGCGTGTTATTGTGTGTATGTATGTAAAAGCATCATAAATGGTTTGTTTAAATTACTAAAACCAAAATAAATCTTTTAGAATCTGCTCTACTCACATTTTTCTCTTCCCATTCAAACCACATAGTTTGCAATTATAATTTAACCCAGTTGTTGGTTACCCTCTTTTACATCACTATCAACTCGGAAGGCTTGACATGTTTTTGGTCCAATTGCCCTTTTGTGTTTTTGCTGTCATTCCAGCTCCCCCCCTTTAAAACACTCCCAAGTATTCCCAAAAGCTTTTATACTCTGTTTCCCCCTCCCAGCCTCGCTGCCTCCCCCTTCTCACCCCTCCCAACCCTTTGTTAGAGACAGCCCCTCATCCACTCCCCCTCTCACCGTCTTCTTCTTCATTCGAGGCAGAGAGAGGGAGTCATGAGCGTCCGTGCCTTAAGGATGCAGAAAACACGCTTCACGCATTGTTTAACGTAACGGAGAGGTGGACCAAGTGTCATCGGGCAGTTTGTTTTCTTCTTTCTGCTTTTTTTCCTCTCAGGCTCCACTCATTTGTGCGCGCCGCTCCCTGGCTCTTTGGTTAAGAAGCGCTGGCTGAACGTAAGCTTGCGCTGACAGAGTACCTGCTGCCTGGGGGATTTTCTGACATGAATAGCGGCGATCAGTGTGTGTTTTGGCTGTCCGTGAACACTTCCTCTGAGGCTCAGCTGGACCGAATTTAAGCTCAGGACACGGGCAAGAACACCAGCAAAGGAACGGATGTTTATGAGAGCTAAATGGAGAGAAAGAGCTCTGAATATCTTCTGACTCCAACAAAAAGAAATAAAAAGGAGAGAGACACTTTTTTCCAAAGCAACAAACAACTTGATGAGAGCTTGTCTTGTCTTGAGAATTATCCCCTAAAAAGGACTGAGGACTAACAACATTGTCCTATGCAGTTGTCTAGTTTTCTTTGCGCGTACATTGGCAATCTCAGCTGTTCCTTCTTGTTTCCGCCTGCCCGTATCAGGGAGCGCGTGTCTGTGCTGACAGGAGCATCAGGGGGCAAGAGTCTGCTCACCAGACACCTCAACTTTCAACTTTTCGAGAGGACTTGTGTTGAAGGAAGGGGGGTTTAGGAAAAAAAGACCCTTCCACTCTGCAGGGCATATGGTCGATCTGGCCGAAGACAGCTGCTGACTCTCTGTGGGCTAATTATTCATTCATTCAGAAGATTCGTCTTGGGGTGGGGGAGAAAAGTTTAAACATTTACAACCGAAGACAAGCCTAAGTGTTGCAGTTCTCTGCAGGATTAGAAAAGTGGTCACTGTCCAAAAGTTAGCATGTTGTGTTTGTGTGTATGGGGGTGAGCCTAATGACTCCAATTCCAGCTTACGGGCAACTGATTGTTTCACTGGACAGAAGACTAACATGATGCCTAGCCACACCCGGAGTGAACCCTGACACATGCCACAACAAGAGCAGCCTGGCATCTTCCCGCCACTGTCGGGCACAGACAGGTGGCAGCACGTATTGAAAGAAGGGAATTCATTATGCCATAAAAATTACAAGCATCTCTAAAAAAAAAAGAGCCAATTCATTACTAATTCACCAAGCTGTGGAGATCTGCGTTTGTGGATTTAAAGTACAAAGTGCAGCGGGGATTGTTTGCACTCACTTGTCCGTGTTGCCAATCTAGGCCAGGGGTCCAGTGGAGCTTTTGTCAAACACACTCGAGAGAACTTGCACACTAACCTTTCATGACAAACCATCGACGCATGGGAAAGAAATGAAGGGATTGTCGGAAGGTTTGGAACTCTAGGACCAGTACCCTTCCAGAGAGGCTGTAATTTGGGAACAAAATGCGTTGCTTGGAGACTGGCGAAAGCATTTGTCTAAATTTTTCAGGAAGGAACTGCGATAAGAAGCATCACCGGAGTTTTAGCTGAAACCGTTTTTGGATTTCTTTTGTCTACCCTTTTTCTCTGAGTCTGTTTGGAACGCTTGCCAACTTGGCGTACTTTAGGGAAGGCGCGGAGTGGAGTATGACCAGTTGTCAGTACCCCACGCCGCCCCCAGAGCGGGACCGCATGTACCAGCACAAAGTGTCGCTGGTCGTGCGATACTTCATGATTCCTTGCAACATCTGTCTCATACTGCTGGCCACATCCACGCTCGGCTTCGCTGTACTCCTCTTCCTCAATAACTGTAGGTCACAGTTAGTGAAACATGACATGCAGCGTATGTATATATATATATGTGTTTGTGTTTTTGTGTTTGTGCATGAGTTTTGTTGCCTGATAAGTTGCAGGTTAGTGGTCCTTTTCCTTGTGTGCCCTGTAGAGTTTTCTTACAGTGATGTAGAGGGAGACACTTTGACGGATGGATGGTTCAATAAGGATCGATGGCAATCAAAAACTAATCCCTAATGCGTAGGCTTCGATCCCCTGCCTGACAGTGAAATGATTGAGGATGACACAGATAAACTGTCCTCATCCTACAAAGTGCTTGAGTGCTTGTGTCTAAAAACACCGCTCGGTGGCATTCTGTCATTCCTGAAGCAGTGGTATTTAGACTGCACAGTGGGATAAAGGGGGCAGATTAAATGCCTTTGGATGTGAAAGCTTGGCATTAGCGTCAGTGCTTACTGTATCTGCTTGAGTGAATCTGCAAACGCTTTGGTGTCTTAGGGTGCTTCGCCAGCCGGTGTGTGTTGCCAGATAGATTTGGCACTGTGCTTGTAAAGAAAGAATTGGATGGGAAACGTGAGCTCCAGAGCACGTCACAATGTGCTTTGATGACATGGAGCAGCAGGTAACGGTGCTCTTTTGCTGTTTTGGATGTATTACTATCTCGTCCTTTTTTGATCTGCATCATTTTTTATTCCTGATATTCTTTTTTCTGAGTTTGTAGTTACATAGAAACACAATTTATAAGACTACAGTTGATTTTTATTATGGAAAAGTAAAAATATGTTTTTCAGGATGCTGTGTTACAGAAGAAAGTTTAATTAACTAGAAAATGTTTTTGCTACGCGTCGGTGCTGATGTTTTGTTAAACTCTTAGTGAGAACAGGAAGGAAACTTGCACAGATTGTCATATTATTATTATTATTATTGATATTTTGTTTGTTTAGCATTTGAGTTCAGCAGCTTTGTGTAGAGGGGGTAACATGGCATGCGTACATTAGTTACAGTAAAAACAATTGTTGTTTACCTTTTACAGATGCAAAAGTTATAGTCTCCATTGAAGAATTAGACATATTTGATCATAAGGTACACAACACAATTCTCATTGATTCTTGCTTTGAATTAAATTTGTTTTTATTGATGGTCTAGTTTTAGAATTGGAAGATGGCAAATCATAGTTTAGATTTTATGACATTTAAAGTATCTAGGGCTTTAGGGCATCAGACTAGATATTAAAAAATAGTTTTAAAATGATAGTGACAATAATATGTGCCTTTTTATATAGCAATATGTTTAGCATTGCTGAAAGAAAGCACCTGGAAAGAAGAAAACAGTGAGAGCATGCACAAGAGTGCGCATTCAGCCCTGTGTGCCCTCTGTAAACCATTACCTACCTCATTTCTCATAATCTTACCTGTGCCCTCACTTAGAGATCTGTGGTGCCTCTACATTAGATCTATATTAAAAGACCAAAAAGGGCCCTTCATGAAATTCTGAAAATGTGCCCTCTCCATCCTTCAATAAAGGAGTTTGAGTGTGAGGTTCATTTATAAGCCGACCATGTCGCAAAATCGATTTAATCCAGACAGATTCCATTAGATTTAAACATAAACTCAGTTAGAGCACTCCATCCCTGCTCCTCAAAGAAGAGTAAAAAACAGGACGGAGTGAAAGGAGTACCATTAACATGGAGAGGTGCATCGTAGCGTTTGAAAGCTTGTTGGAGTGGGATACAGACCAAAGGTTAGTCATTTCCATTTTCATTTAGTAGGCACAGAGAAGAGAGGCCACACAGGACTAGAGCTGCTCAGCTCCACAACCAAATCCATCAGCCCATACATACACATCAGCTAGCTAGATAATAAAACAGAAATAGAAAAAAAAAAAGAAAAGGTGGACGGAATAAAAACATATGGCTATATGCTCATATATGACAGCCTGTTTGACTGTTCACACTGAGTTCTGTTTGGGATAACATCTGGCTGTCTGTTTATTCCTTACCGTGCAATTTATGGCTAGTTATAAATCGTTAAATGCATGTCTGCAATTGTAAATACATTATCGATTTAAATCGTGTAGCGATGCGATAGACATTAGTTCAATTCATTCTCCAAAATACTGCAATCTTTAACTCGCTTAATCATCTGTGCTCAATTATTTCAGCACTTCCTGCAATTACCTTCTTGGCTTTGTATCTCCATTAAGCTTTTTTGTACAAAAAGAAACAGTCTGCATTGGCGTAATTGTACAATATACATCTCTTACTCAGCTTTGATCTGAAGTGTGAAACGTTGATTATTGGTGTGAGAAAGTTGGTATTGTATCATGAGGTTACATTTTTATTTTTAATAAATGTACAATTAATAAATATCGTATCAAATGTTGTCCAAACTAGAGGTGTCAAAATTAATTGTTTCTTCTATGCATTATGATGCAGACATGGATGATTCTGTATCAGTTCAGTAATAGATCATAGACGATTATTGTATATGTGTTATGCTGTGGTACCATACTATGGCAAGGGAGGCAAGACACGAGTGTGACTAGATAAATGCTCCTTCTTAAAAAACCTACAACTGTGCAACACAATTCACTGCTGGCTGTTTTTGCTGGGACAGTCTTTCACTGACACTGAAAGTACAGTAGAACCCAAGACCCCTTATTTGATTATTTCATTACTGGGGAGGAAATATAATGTAAAGATTCATCTCTGCATCTCTCTCACACTGCAGACTCTTTGTATATGTATACATACTGTATAAACAATCCATTGATGGATCAGCTGATAGATTTGGCTTTCAAATGCTGTCCATGTTTCTTTGTCACTATATGTCACAATAAACATTCTATATGGGGTGACAAATCCCTGTATTAATGAGTGATTAATTGAATCATTTGTTCAAAGGGCTTGTTCAAAATGCCTGATTTATTTAGAAAAGTATATAAATTAATCAATTAATTATTGATTGATTTGGTCAAAAACAGATTCATACAGGAGCGAAACATTACAGTGATCCTATGATACACAAATGTTCTGCTTCAGATTTATGTGGAACTGTTTTCATTGACAATAAAAATTTCACTGGGAATATTGTGTGTAAAATGTTTGGAACCACATAAGGGTTGTTGAAATGGTTTTCGTTTTCAGATGAGCTATCTCTTTAAGTAGGACTTGAGGTGAACTTTGTGTTGAATTTCTTAGCCATGTATCATTTACATGCGAGACAAATGTCCCCATGAGACCTGCGCAGACAAGTGTTTTGTCCTCTACTGCCACTGGACATGTAGGAAAGTCAAGCTGTGCTCGGGGGGCGTCATAGGCTTTGCATTACAGTGTGTGAGCAGTATATGTTTTATCTCTGTGATACACATCTGTGTGTGTGCTATTTACCCTCAGCTATGGCGATGTTTCCCAGAGGATAAAACGCTGTAACTGTCATGATTGACTCTCGGACCAGTTCAACAGACACTTCATTATTCAAGGAGAGAAGCACAGCAAGTAGATTCCCTGCTCTCTTTCTTGCTCGCTTTTCAGTTTTTCTGTCTCTTTCTCTCTCTCTTTCTCTCTCTCTCTCTCTCTCTCTCTCTCTCTCTCTCTCTCTCTCTCTCTCTCTCTCTCTCTCTCTCTCTCTCTCTCTCTCTCTCTCTCTCCATCGCCGACTCTCCAATCTTCCTTGCGCTCAGTTGTTGACAAGCAATTTGAAGTGAGCCTAAAATTAAACTCCATCCTGGCAGTTGGGGGTGCTGGTGAAAAGAAGAGCAGAGATTCCAGCTCTGGCCCTGTGTGTGGGAGTGCGTGTGTGTGTCTGTGTGTGTGTAAGTAAGCTCAACCGGCTGGCTGGGCATTTGATGTGATAGTTTTGTGGCGTTGGTTATTCCCACCTGTCGAAGCAGGGTGTTGTAGCCACACTTTTAGCTAGATGGCTTCATGCGGGTGTTGTTGAAAAGCCGGTCCTGTCATGAGTAATAAGGTACGCGAGTTCAGTGTTTCCAGAATCACTTCGCTTTGGAGAAAAGTTAGACTGAGCGGGGTCGCTTCCAACTTCTGTGGCAGTTCCCACTTTCAGTCTGCGCTGATTTTAATGAGTTTCAGCCTAACAGTTTTGGCCGGTTGTGTAGTTTGAATATTTTAGCGTTTATTAGTGTTAGAGCTTAAAGTGATTGCTCATGGAAAATGTAAGTATTAGCAGATTGGCCTTGACTTGTCAGAAAATGCAGACTTTTTAAAACACGTTTCAAAGTTCTTTGTCTCTCTATCTCTTTATAAACCACAAAAATGTAATTTTGTGCATTCTGCGAACCAAAAAAAATGCATCTGTTTGCATCTGCAAGCACACAACAGTGGTGGAGTGCAGGACTGTATGTGTTTCTTGACAAAGTGACATCACCAACTAGTGGCCTGGTGTTCATAAAAGAACATTGCAAAAAAAAACAACAACAACATGTTTTTTAAGTACATTTACATGATCTATGCACATAGTACATTCCCTACTAATCTACTAATACTCTATTGACTGCTTGTTGACGTAGTTGCAGAGTTTGTCCAAAGGAGGCACTTTTTTGGATCTTGATTCAATAAACATTATGCTAAAACCATGTGGATGTTTCAGTCCCTTGAATCGAATCATAATGAAAATTAAAAACACATGCTCAGAGTCTCTAGTTTGTAACAATATAGTTGTAGTCTCCTACAACTTCATGCCAGAGAGTGATTTGAATGTGCTCTATCACTGACAGACAGAAAACGTTTCAGCTTGAATAAGCTTTTACAATAAGAACACATTTGCTCAGTATGATGCAGCAGTATGAGCTTAGAGATAGCCAAGATATGCACTAATGCATAATACTCAAAAGGTGTAGTTCACCTAAAACTGAAAATTCTGTCATCATTTACTCACTTGTTCACAACCTGTTTAAGTTTCTTTCTTCTGTTGAACACAAAAGAAGATATTTTGAAAAATGCTGGTAATGCAATTTGGAATTCGATGTGTGCCAGCACCAAGCATTTTCACCAAACAAACATCCAGTGATTGCTAACAGCACGTAACTCCACAGATGCAGTCAATAGAGCTCAAGTTGTATTTGACCCAGAATGTTCTTTTAATCTCATATTCCAACTGATCTCCCTTAACTATTCTTTTTGAGATTTAACCTCTGTGAAAGAGTCATGTAGTCCACTGTCCAGCCGCTCATTGAAAACGACTGGCTGACCGCCTGGGAACATCCAGATGTCTTCCTTTTAACTAATGTGCCTCTCTCTCTCTCTCTCTTTCTCCCTACAGATAAACCTGTTCACTTCACACCGGCTCCTCCTCCTGATGGTAAGTCCCATAAGATTTCTCCTGACCGGAGTGTTTTCAACCTGCCCAGATAATGATCTCAGTTTGCTGTTTGAAGTGGGCGTCTTCACCGCGTCGCTTCCCATCGCCGGCTTGTGTGTGCAGCCTGTTAACATGGCCAGCACCACATCGGCTTTGATGTAGAAATCTCCTGACATCTTGATTTATCTGGGATGTGGGGTGGCTGATTCTTGGACATGCGGCTAAAAGTTTCAGCGTCCTCTGGGGATGCTGCTCCGTTTATTACTGAAGCTGATTAGCCGCTTGCTTTTGCCAAGTTTATGAATATAAATCTCAATATTAAATGAGGTATTGTTTCTCTCCGTGCCACCATGCAATGAGAGCCATTAATTATACAACAACAATTTATTGGCAAATGGCATATCTCTGCACAGATTAATTGGGAGAAACAGCTGGTTTCCTCACTCCGTTAATGAATATTTATATGCGACAACATGAAATGGGCTTCGGAGGTTACTCCTGAGCTGCTGGCAGTGGAGATGCTTCTCTTTATGAGCTGGAGGGAGCTTCATTATGAACGCCGTCATAAACACTCCAACAAAGTAGATGCATGTGTGTGCGTGGGTGGGTGGGTGTAGTTGGTATTAATGTGTTGAAATTATGTGTCGCATAATTAACTTCAGTGCACACGTGCAAACATTTTGAAAGTTTTTAGCCTGGTTGTCGTCAATGAACCTGACCTGGTTGTCTGAAAAAGTGTAGCAAACAAACACTAATAGCTTTTTTGACACATATTCTGTGCTGTTTAGTTACTTTTTATTCTGAATAGAATTGTAAACAGCATGATCGGTGCTTACAGAAGTATTTATGGTACTAACATTAACTAGGAAGTCATTTAATTTAGTTTGTCCCAAGTATGTGCCTTATTGGTCTCTATCAAGTGCTTCTATTTATCTATTTAAGTTTTTGTATTGTATTTTTTTTTAGGTTTAATGTATGTATGTACGTGTTTGCATGTAAAATCCTTTTATTACAGTAAATTTAATTTAATGCTACCATTGCTAAATTGCATGTCAATACTAAATTGGACATCTTGTCTTCTGACCATTTTTGTTTCAGAGACTTATTTTGAGATTTTGACTGGCATCTATAAACCGTTCGTCAGTATTCATTTAGCTGAAGTAGGTCAGTTCCGAACAATACAGTAACTATTTTCCATCCACCTATTTTTAATCACATTTTAGACTATCACATAAATGCCAAGATTCACCTACATTTTGAAAATGTGCATAAAAAACATACATTTACAAACTCCTTTACTGAATAAATTACAGCATGCGCATAAAAAATGTCATGTGATTTGTTATCTGTGATTTTGATAACAGATCATGTGATGACAATAATATAATTTTTGTTGGTGTGTTTGAGAGGTTTAAACATTTTTTAATGTAATATATGAGAAAGAAGTGACAACTATTTGTCCATCATCAAAGTGCTACGGTATTATTACGTCTTGAGCAGCTGATCTTCCAAAGAGTAGTCCTGAACCTCCAAAAGCCAGTTATGATTGCATTCATTGTGTTTCATCTTCATCTTCTGAGGCACAAGTAATTTATTTTCTAAGAAAAAAAGACTCATGGTGGCTTCTAATTTCATTTTTCTCTTTGATATTTGCCGTTTATCAGAAAGTGACGATTCAGTCCTCTTGCGCATTAGATGGAAATGTTTTTTCTGAAACGTTTTATACAATATTCCAGTTTTGCGCATACATTTAATTTGCATCATTGGATGGAAACATAGCTATTGACTATGATTAAGATATTATGAAACAATCACACAGTTTCTAGATTTTTTTTTTGTTAGTTAATGAACTGTTAATATCACATGTTGAAATCACCTTTTGGGCAACGGTATGTTTTAATTAAACAGATTTAATTAGTTCACAGTTCATCTGTTAAAAACAAACAAACATTTTTATCAATGACTTTGCTGACTAGATCTAAACATTCTCTGAAAAAAAAGCAAAAAAAGCTCTGCGGGGTCTAAGCTCGATTTGCAGAATAATTGCACAATCACCTGCTTGGTGTGATGCTCAGTCTGAGGGTCTGAGGGAAAGCTTGTGCAGTAAATCCGGCTATGAGATGAATTTTATTCCCCTGCAGCTACAAGACAATAGTTATTATCTTCTTGAAACTCTGTCCGTGCGCCACCTCTAGGTAATTATGTTTGATTGATGTTTTGATTAACCTTACTCCTTCAAGGTAGTCCAAGAGATTGGCCTTAAATCTGACTTTAAATGTATACGTCTGACTCATAGAGAAATGGAGCCAACGTATACGTTTTAATAGAAGTTTAACAGCATCAGAGATTGCTTTGAAAACCTGCAGTTTTGAAAAGAAACTAAGCAAAGCCTCAAAACTCCGTCTTTGATGCTTTACGAACCGTGGGCTATTGATCACATCGCACATTTTCAATACATGGATGTTTCTTTTTCCCCGCCTGTTTGTTTCTGCTCTAGCCGAGCGTTTAAAAGCCGCAGCCGGCTCTTAATTACATTTCCGATTGTTCTGCTAGTCCAAACGGACAGTTCTTTATGTGGCAGACTTACACGGAGGCTCTCCTCCTGGCTTTCTCATCCACTGCCCTGCGGCCGCTGCCTTCAGAGGCCATTAAACGTCAAGGGAGATCGCTTGTCCAATTACACATCCATCCCCAATCCTTCATTGCCATATTAATTCACTACAAGATTTGAGATGTACTTACATAAAAGCCTGTGCATTAGGAAAATGAGCATGAGAAGAGAAAACATGCCCTGCGTTCCAAGGACATAATGACATTCCCAGACCAAATTATCCACAGATATTTAATTAAATGCAATCACATCACAGACATTACCAGCACAATTGAAGTATTTCCCTTTCAAATGACAGGAAAAGTCAGCATTGAAGTTTTCCCTACTGCGAATTTGCAAAATCCAACACAATAAAACACGTTTTACTCTAGAACTACCAAGGCAGCCATTTTAACAGTTTTTTTTTTAAATGTTGTAATTTATGAATTCGGTACAGTCTTATACAGTATGAATGGCCAGAATGACTGCTGTGGCCATTCTAGTGGTTATAGAATTCTGGTAGTTCCAGTGTTAATCACAAAGCAACCTTTAATTAGTGTCATTTTTGTTCGCCGTCTTTAAGTCGATGTCCTTTCGAGTTGGAAAAACCCAAATGCTGCCAGATTGTCAAACTCAGGGCCGTGTTGCCCACACAAAGGTCAGTCGTGTAAGATTTGGCAGAGCTTTGCCCTGTTAATTATCTCCATGGAGTTTTCAAAAGTTGGCGTGAGGAAAACATCTTGCTTTCAGTTAAACAAATGTTTGTTTGTTCGTTTCCAATCGCAAAACTGTACTTGGAATGCCCTTGGATTGGCTAAGTATGAGTGTTATTTTTGGATGAAACAAAGATGCTAGTGTGTTTGTTGGTTTATTACCGTCAGATCAGATGTTTGACCGATTTGAGAGTTGCGCACAAGTACATGTCGCCTGTGGCACTGGGTCACCTAGCATACTCGCTTTAAATTGGGTCATGTTGGAAATGAGATGGCAAGATATACAGACGTGGTAACTCGCTGTCTCCTACACATCTCGGCGTGTGATAATGAACACACTCCATCTGAATGCAGTCTTGCGTTTGGCGTTTGTCACAGTGAGTTTTCCCCCTCGGGGCCGAGCTGTACCTGCTAAAAAATAAAACAGCAGATTGAATAGAGTAGGTGGTGGGATAGCTATGTGGGCCCGAGCTGTGGACTTACTTTCAAATACCCTGCCAAACTTGCATTAGCTTTGAAAAGCTTTAAATAGCGTCTTGGAAAAGGGGAAATGATAATAAATAAAAGGCAAGGTTGTGTAATTTATTCAGCCGTGTGCTGTGTTCTTGACAGAGGGAAGGCAGAATTAATTATTACCAGTCTCTTATCTAAATTAAATCTTTTCATGTCATGTATTTCACACAAAGGAGCCTGAAAAATCATGTTCATCTCCAGTTTTTTTTTTGGTTTTCTGAGGATGGCGTGTATCAAGATATCAAATATGTGGCATAAATTTATCTGCAGGATTAGCTGTTATACCTACAGTAACTCGAGCGCTCTGCAAAGTTTTCTGACATTATGCTGAGAAGTTTTGTTGCCCTTTGTGTCGTCTGAACATAAATACAACGGTGAGAAGTTGTGGGAAACGGCTGTCTTTGTAGTTCTGTGGATTCAGCATTTGCTTGCATAAGCAACAAACAGAAAAGCTTGTCATGGAGAGGAAATCGGGGAGGTGTGAGCCCGGCTTGTTTTGATATTAATCTGTCTAACATATTCTTGACACAACTCAGCTGTGTGCCACGCAGAAATGGAAGCTATTGATTTCTGGAGCGGAGAGATGGCAAGTTTACGCATCGAGGCTAGGAAAGTAGATCTGAAACGCGGCCGGTTTGTTCCAGAGAATCGCAAGCAAGGCAATTCATATTGACATTCACATCATTGAGGTTTTGTCACGGCTCTGGTTTTACCTGGACTTGAGATTGAAAATATACACTTACAGTCAAGTGTTCAAGTCAGATAGAGAAGAGTGATAACGGATGGAAAGACTAGCCAAAAACACATCAAGTTTTTAGAAATATGGTCTTTCATGTAGTTTAGAAAAATACTTATATTTCAATTCAATGACTGTATTGTTTTCCATCATTCAAAAAAAGTAACATTCTCCTGATAGCTTGAAAATACATACATATATACAATACATACATATTTATCCAATTCATTGTATTTAATGCAAGACTGACAATTTGAATGCATTTTTGAGTACATTAACTGATCTGACAAAACAATTAGTATGACATCATCACCGATTTTCGAACCTTCCTTTGAGATCTTCTCACTCTACACTGTAGTCGCTCCCTTGAATAGCAACATTAACCAAAAGCATGTCAGAAGCACTCATTAGATCAGGTCTCTGCAAGAGGAAGACATATTCTTATGCAGTTTTGAATGTAATTATGATAATTACAACGCATAGCAGTAATGCATTTGGGATGATGATGAAACACTGAGTGCTATTTCTGAAGCGTTCAGATGCATTAGTGAGGCAAAAATACCTCGAGTTGCTGCGTCGTGTGATTAATGTGATCGTTTGGCACACAGATCCACGGTTCAGATGTTGTTGACAGGCTTACAAGGAAACACGAAGCTGCTTGATAGGACGGTAATGCGGGGGCAATCCCTATCGTTTTTTTTTTAAATTGTTAATCGCACTCTTTAAAATTAGTATGCTCTCTAGTCTCATTATGAGACCAATTATGTAGCATACACTTCAGTGTTTGTTATACAGACTTAAACTTGTCTTTCTAGTGATGTAGTTGTTAAAAACTTGGATAATGTAACAGATTCTGCAAATCATTGTTTTTATGGATGTTATTCTGTTATGCTTTTTGCAAACAGTAGCTTTTATCATTTTTTTCATTTTTTTATCAAGTTGTATCATTTTATTTCTGCATTGACTGACATAAAGTATCACAGTATTTCAGTTATTTTTATATTTTTATATATATAATACTGTACTTATCATCTTGGAAATGCATTTAAGAACAATCATACTTAAATGTGATAACCATTGAATACCATAATATATATTTATGTAACTTTTACTTGAGTTATTTAAATGAAAAAAAAATTCTGTAAATTTGGACATTCCGATTTTATTGTTATTATTATTATTATTATTTTTTTTTATTTTTTTTTATTACTTGCACTTTTTAATTATACCTAAAAGCATTCAAAATTCATAAATTGAATTATATTATATTATATTATATTATATTAAATTATATTATATTTTATTATATTATATTATATTATATTATATTATATTATATTATATTATATTATATTATATTATTCATTCATTCATTCATTCATTTTATTTTCGGCTTAGTCCCTTTATTATTATATTATATTATATTCATTCATTCATTTATTCATTTTCTTTTCGGCTTAGTCCCTTTATTAATCTGGGGTCGCCACAGCGGAATGAACCGCCAACTTATCCAGCATATGTTTTACGCAGCGGATGCCCTTCCAGCTGCAACCCATCACTGGGAAACATCCATATAAACTCACTCACACTATGGACAATTTAGCTTACCCAATTCACCTATACCACGTCTTTGGACTTGTGGGGGAAACCGGAGCACCCGGAGGAAACCCACACGAACACGGGGACATGCAAAGAACATGCAAACTCCACACAGAAATGCCAACTGACCCAGCCGAGGCTCGAACCAGCGACCTTCTTGCTGTGAGGCGATTGTGCTACCCACTGTGCCACCGTGATGCCCATTATATTATATTATATTATATTATATTATATTATATTATATTATATTATATTATATTATTCATTCATTCATTCATTTTCTTTTCGGCTTAGTCCCTTTATTAATCTGGGGTCGCCACAGCGGAATGAACCGCCAACTTATCCAGCATATGTTTTACACAGCGGATGCCCTTCCAGCTGCAACCCATCACTGGGAAACATTCACACACACTCATTCACACTCATACACTACGGACAATTTAGCCTACCCAATTCACCTATAACGCATATCTTTGGACTTGTGGGGGAAACCGGAGCACCCGGAGGAAACCCACGCCAACACGGGGAGAACATGCAAACTCCACACAGAAACGCCAACTGACCCAGCCGAGGCTTGAACCAGCGACCTTCTTGCTGTGAGGCGAACGTGCTACCCACTGCGCCACCGTGCAGCCATATTATATTATATTATATTATATTATTTCTGAGTTGTTTATTTTAATTTTATTTATTTGACTTTAATTCACAAGCATTTCAACTTTGGTCATCTGCATATGCAAACTACCACACAGCATTGTGGGGAACATGGACTAAGAATATAAAATGAAAAGAAAAAATGGCATAATACAAAATATGTTTTAAAAGCCATGAATAGGCAAAGCTGTTTTTATCCCTCAGGCTTTGTAGTTTTGCCATCTACCAGCAGGGGCTAACTGTGGCTAAGCTAACCAGCAAACCTCTTATTTCTGACCTGCCACAGTACATCTTTGTACATGTTGTGCGTGTCCCGTAATAGCGCCTCGGCTTTCCTCCTAAAAAAGACTCACCACTGTGTCTTGCTAGTCAGACTTTTTTATATGTTTTGATTTTTCTCATAAAAGCAAATCCACCCAGCAGGAGGGCCACTGTCCTCTAAATTGTGTGCTCCGGTTTCTCTGTCCAGTCTAGTGTAACTGTAAGGCGAAAGTGCTTTGTAATTCTATTCAAATGTTCCAGCGGCAGCACAGCCAGTGTTTGTGCCTGGACTGCTGCTGACATGATGGAGTAGGTCTGCATGAAGAGCCCAGGAAACCATAAATCTCCCTGTTTAAACCCCCAAAACAACATTTTCCCCTTTTTTGTCTCTCTCCCTTGTTTGCTAAAAAAAACAGACAAGGTCTTTGCACCCACAGAAGCCTTCATGTGATGTGGCGCTGGACAGTTTATTTGGACTAGTGATGCACCGTTCCTAATTTTTGACAGGATTGTCCGATTTTGTTCCTAATTTTATGAAATTAGATAAAATATTAAGCAAAAACATACAAATCCACTCTGTTTCACTAGGTGTCGCATATAAAACAATGTGAATAACCACATTTTCTTGGTTAGTGCTGTAAACAAAACGGTTGCATTATATAGAGATTATCTGAAATATAAGGGTGTCAAACTCATTTTTACTTAGGGCCGCGTCAGCATCACAGTATGTTACAACTGAAAAGTTAATTTCACGCTGAGTCTGACATTTTCGTCTGCCGCATCTGTGGAAAGCATTTTGACAGGTGTTTTGACAATTCTGAATACTTATATCAGGTTAAAAAACCCACATTACTCTATCAAAGTCAATAGCAAAGACAAATATCATTAGTCACAAGTCATTACCTTTCTTCAAAACTAAGGAAGCACTGCTATATAGTGATGGTTGGTCACAAAACAAACATGTATTATGGGAGTTTATAGTCAATATACAATATAAAACAGCAGCTACTTTTATTATAATGCTGGGTTTGCACCACTCGGTCAAGATTACCTGCGGGGTAGCTTTTATCCTCACGCAAATTTTCCACTCAAGTTAAATATCTTGAACTTGCGCTGAAGATACAATTGAAACAGATTGAAGTGAATTCTGCACATCCGCTACAAACTTGTCACACAACAAACTTGTCACGCATTCTGCATCATTAACCCCACCCTGTCTACTCTCTATTCATTGATAAATTCACATTTGGTGTGAATCATATGCTCTCACAGGCCACATAAAATTATATGGCAGCCCGGATTTGGCCTGCAGGCCTTGAGTTTGACATGTGCCCTAATACATAATTTAATAAAACACCCAACGCCCAATTCAGTTTTTAGTATATTCTTCCAGTATTCCACACATCAAGAACATTTTTTTTCTTCTAAATACAACCAATAATCCACACAAGATAAATTCAATAGATTCAGAAGTACATTGAACTGATATATTAAACCAAACCAATGGTTGGTCAATCATTGCTTCTCATGTTGAGTGTGTTTGTGCTTGGCCATTGCCTCTGGTCTCATATACCCTAAAGGACTCCAACTCATTCTCATCTAATTTGTATTGTTTCCCAGTCTTCCCCTTAATGGCTTGTTTGACATGTGTGCTCCGCGCCACTGCACACAATTATGACAAGGTGCTTAGACAGCCCGGCGAGGCTGGAGGCCAACATTTCTATTGACACTCGCTCTTTTACGGCACTGGCCTGCCGAGAAGCGAGAGCCAGCCGTCGCCTTGAGTGATGGTGATAGATGTGGCCATCCACGCAGGTGTGAGCGCGCCTTCATGTACATGTAAACTAGCATCACTTTCCATCAAGAAGCCTATTGCTGAGTATATTGCATGTGGATAGAGCTTTTTTTGTTATATAATGCTGGAAGGATTTCGGTATCATTGTCAGAGTGGAGGATGAAAGGGAGAAAATGAGGGACTTTGAGAATGTCAATGGGCCGACAGGTTGGTTGAATTCAGTCGGGTAGTGTCCACTTAGGATCCTGAGGCAGTGCTATTGACTGAACAAATTTTCAGTTGGGACTGTACACAATGCCTCAATAAAAATCTGTCGGTTTATGCTTTTTTTAAAAGGGATAATTCACTCAAAAGTGAAAATTTGAAGATAATTTACTCTTTCAAAGGGCATCCGACATATAGGTAACTTTTTAATTTAGTAGAAAAGGTGGTCCTTTTGGTGGTGAATGATAAATTTTTAAGCCAATGGTCACAGATACAGACAAAACAAATTGTTTATAAAATATATATAAAATATTTTTTTTACTTCCTTAGATCTCATTATATCTTCAGGATCCAAGTATTAATTTTGTTTTGTCTGCATAAGTTTTTTTTTATTCTGAAAGTGCCAGTACCCATTGACTTGTGATTTATGAATCATAAAAGTAAAAAGTTTTTTGTTTTTACTTAGATCAAAATTAGCATCAAACTTTTATTTTTGGGTGTTAATTTTTAGTACAGCCGATTATGTTCTTAAAATTTAAACAAACTACAAATTGCAGTCCTAATTGCAGTCCTACATTTTTTAAGTTGAGTTGAATTGAATTACCCTTACTAGTCATTTCATCTTACATTACTTTAAACTGACTTAAAACAATCAAACTGAACCCTGTATAACTTTAAAAAATAAGTTTAAACACCTAAAACATGTCATTACTTTAACCTTAATCCACATAGTTATCTTTTATAGCCTATTTTTTCTTGGGTAAGTACATGTTAAGTGCATATATTGTAACATAAAGTGCAACCTATTTTTGTGCATGCAGTACTTATAATCATGTACTTAACTTTGCTTATGCTAATGTACAGTACAGTTCTGGATAAGTTGATGCTGCAGTCAAAGAAATGAGGATAAAAAAAAATGAAGAAAAATTATAAAAACCATATCCGCCTCAACCTTTTGAATGGGGTGATATATGTGCATTTTCATATGCATCTTAAATATACATTTCCAATTTTAAATGTGTTTAATGATACATCTTGGAATCCTTAATTGGAAGAGGACAAATAAAGGCTGTTTTGTATGCAGCCATTTGAAACTCCACCATGCAACTGTGGAAAAGCTTGCGTCGAGATCATTTGCATAATGAAAGTGATTGTATGTGTCACAGAAGGAAGAGGCAGGCAGCTGGAAAGGTGGCGATTCGGGAAGGAATTTTAACACACCTCTCTGAGAGAAAGAGAGCTGATGCATAAAAAAGAATCTGGAAAAAAAGAGAGAAGGGTGAAAAAGTAATTTAGTGCATACACAACGATGTGAGCAAAACCTTTTTTTGTTCTCTAGGAGATGCATTATGAATGCATAATCAAAGTATATATATGCCAGAATATTTAGTCTTTGTCAGGCTGAAACCTTGTGTGTTTGTGCTTTGCCATTTTTACTTTTTTCAGAAATCATTGTACAAAGGAAAACCTCTGACTTCCTACTTTGTAGATTTTATTTGAAGGGGTTGAGGTGTTTTTGATAGTTTATTATTAAGTTATCATAAATAAAATTTCCATTACCTCATCAATCAACATGATGTCAGTGAATTGCAAAGAAAAGGGTTAAAAAACATATTTCTATGATTATGTACTTTTTAAACTGCTGTTTTTGCTGTCATTTTATTGTACTGTATGTTTATTTTGTTATTGAAAGGATCATATGTGGCACATATTTATATATTCAACTAAACATTGCTCTCAGTTGCTTTTGCCTTGAGTATATCAATCAGCCGATTCGAATGTTATCAGTCGATTGAGTGGGCGTTATCAGTGGTTTATCAGCTGATAGATATGGGCCAGTAGGGGCCTACTGCGCCTACTGGTAGGCTCAGAAGGCTGTTATCAACCATGCACATGGTTAATCTGCTGTTCTCGCGTAAATCCAGCAGAGGCCGCTCCGATTGACCTGCCCTCCTCCTTCCCTAAACCCAACGGTCATTATTTTTTCAAAAGCACCGATTAACCTGCCCTACTCCTTCCCTAAACCCAACCGTCATTATTTTTTTAAAAGCACCGATTAACCCGCCCTCCTCCTTCCCTAAACCCAACCGTCTGTTTTAAAAAAGCAATAAAAACAAATAATTTACTTTTATGGCTTTTGTCTCACCTGCTTTCTGAAACTGTTCTTCGCCAGACTCAAACTCCGTCATCGCTGTCAACTCCGCACTACGTCACAAGTCTGCCGACGTACACGGTGAGCCACTGGAGAAACTGATAACAGCTTAAAATCCATTTATATGGAGGTAAGCGTGTATACCGCCACGCAGCGTTCGTTTTAAAGACAAAATGCAGAATGAGCCTGTGCTGATTATTTATTAAATTATATTATTTCCCATTAATTGTATTTTATTAACATCTACCCCTACCCCAACCCTACACCCAACCGTCACAGTAATGTAAAATTTCCCATTAATTGTATTTTATTAACGTCTTCCCCTACCCCAACCCTAAACCCAACCGTCACAGTAATGTAAAAACAGATATGGATCTGAACTGTTCTCTATTAGTATAGCTGATAAATTATGTGGATGGTTGATAACAGCCTTCTGAGCCTACCAGTAGGTGCAGTAGGCCCCTACTGGCCCATATCTATCAGCTGATAAACCACTGATAACGCCCATTCAATCGATGATAACATTCGAAGCGGGTAAGATTCTGGCAAAATAATGGAGAAAAAGATATAGACATAAGTTTATGGAAGTTTATGGAAGCATGTAGGTTGATGAAAACATTACATATTGCACTTAATAATGACCATTTCAATGATAGACCACAAATGTAAAAAAAATTGCTCTTCAAAAACTACATTTGAACTTGATTTTTATTCAAATGTAATGATATTATCAAACATGCAAGTGCCTGATAAAGTAAATAAAGCCATAGTATCAATTGCACATCAACACAGCATTTGATTACATAAAATGTTTCAGTTTTGGACATCCAAGGTTTCCATCCATCAGCGGCAGTGTACTACATCACTGCATTTAGCTTGTTATTCCAGCATGTCTTGAGTCATCAATCGTCTTTAATCAACCAAATGTGTTTCTTGGGCCCAAAAGGGAACATTGGAGTCATTCTCAAAACTTGAATCTGTAACAAAACTAACCTTAGGTTATGCTCGCCTCGTTTTCGTCATCTGTAACACATTAAGCATGACGTTCTGCCTGGCAGGAGCCCGGCCAGATCTCTTCCAGCTGTTGTCCTGTATGGTTTCTCAGCATGCCTTCTTCTGAGGCTGTGTTCGTCATGATAGGCTCTGATTTGCCTCAATTAGTTCAGCCTGGACATTCAGCTCAGACTGCAGGAATGCTGATTATATGGCTCCTGAAACTAATGAGCCCGTACGAGAGGACCTCCTAGTAGCCAAACCAGGCTACAGGACTACCTACTGACCCCAGGATGCCAACGCTTCGGCAAGACCGCAGGCACCATCTCTTTAGGATCCTGCCGTGAGGAAATACTCGTGCCAAAGAATAATGTACTGTAAGGAGAAATGATCTTGCATTTTGGAGAAGAGCTAGTTAGGCGTCTCAGTGACGGAAACCTCATCATTAGATTGGTATCAATATTTCAGTCACACTTTGCGTCGTGGTGAGATGCCAGCAGGAGGGCCGTTTCAGATGCTGCATCTTATCCCAACACGAGAGCGCGTGCTGATGTCATTTGCATTTCTCTTCATGCACTGCTTGCGTCTTTTTCTAAACTATCTCACTCATCGTAAAGTGCTGCATACATCTCCCTTTCTATCAGCCTGTCTTCTGCTTGGCTGTTTGGTGCGGATGTCTGCTGTAGGCTTGGTTGGGTAAGATTGAGGTGTCTGTCGCCGATGCCTTAGGAAGGGAAAGGGGGCACATGCCCTGGATCGGGCCCAGCCGAGGTAAAAGCGCATCTGGGTGTGCAGCAGAAATCCCTGCAGCCACTCGCAGCTCTGTACGAGCTGTCAGAGCTGCGGTTTGCTTGTCAAAATGGAAGATGTCAGGGTCGCTGTGGTCAGAAACTTTCTGTTTCTGGAAGAGCTGGTATTGCTGTCGAGTGGCTCACTTTATAGAAAGACTTTTTTGGGAAGATGGCACTTCTGACTGTCGAAATAAATCCAGTGTCTGCAAACTTCAAACCTATTCAAATCTATTGTATTCTAAAGGGAATTTTCACCATGCCATCTCTTTTGCTTTCATATCGTTAAGTAGTCTCTTAAAAAAAACAAAAAACGTTAATTGTTGTTGTTTTTTAACATTCTGATCTTTCTGTATATTTATAGTATGATCACATTTTCTCACATCAAATCCTGTTTTTGGTATGTTTATATGTCTCTGGTCTGTGTTGTGTTTATGTTCAGATTATACAATTTAGGTGGCCAGAGTCATGTTTTAATTGGACCAAACCTGCCAAGGGGGTCCACACCTTAAATTAATGAAAAGCTTTATTTCTGGGGGTTTTCATTATGTGGACATTCTGCTTAAAGTGACAGTTCTCCCAAAAATGAACATTCTGTCTTCATTTTGTTGAACACAAAAGAAGATATGATGAGTTGGAAAAATGCAAAACAAAATGAAGTGCCATCTGAAATGTTCTTTTTTTTCTTAGCCTCCTATGTATATGTTCATTTATTTAACTGTAAAGTCAATTACAAGAACATATTCTTTGCACTAAACGTGAACAAACTTTTTGCATCTGAACTCTTGACTTCCATAGTATTTGTTTTTCCAACTATGGATGTCAATGGTTACAGGTTTCCAGCTTTCTTCAAAGTAGGGCTGCACGATTAATCGAAAAAAGGTCGCGATCTCGATTCGACCCTACACACGATCTTAATTCAGCTTTTCTATATTCAGCCAATTATATATTCAAGGTCAGGAGAGAAGCATAAAGGCGGTTGCACAAGTCTTCACATTGTTTTATATACTTTGCTCAGCAACATGGACATCTCCAAATGGTGTTAAAAGTGTCACATACTGTGTTTATAAGGCATAATTAAGCCAAAAATGTCATTTCTGTCTTAACGTAATGACGTATTCGCGGCCGCAAATTCACACGTGAAGTGACACACTGTTTGTTTACTACCTAGAGAACGCGTGCGTGCCCGTGACTGATGTCTACTTTAGTGAACAGAACCTGCATAGGCTGTGAATAACAGGTAATAAAGTTGTAAATAACGTTCAATTTGCTACACAGAGCGATCATTTAGGAGCCGCGTGGGAGGTATGATTTGCATGTGTTTTTTGTTTTTTCCTCAGAGTGACGGCAGCCATGACATGAACCACACTCAGCAGTGAAAGTGAAACCGGCGTGGCATCATTTAAATGATCATATCGCGTTATAAAGTTATTATTACGACAAGCAGTTGATATGTTTTTTCTTTCATAACGAACACAGTGTTGTGCATGAAAATAAATGTTTACTGGGTCAGTATAACTACTCTAGCCTAAATAACATTGAATATAAGGCAAGAGGGAATTTGATAATGACAAATGTCTCATTTTACCAGTGAAAAAAATGGTCTAATAATGTTGTCAATGACAAATGACAAGCATATGTCTCAAAGATAATAATTCAACTTCAAAATTATGAATAGTTGTATTCTGATGTTATCACTTTACTGTGAATTAAAAACCAGGACATTTTTAAAGTCTATTCATTTAAAGTCCACCATTCAAAGTCTATACAAAACTTAGCATTTTAAGCAACAGTAGGCCTACACATAGTACTGATATTATTATTGCTGTTTAACCATTTGTTTGAGAAATAACAATAATAGCTTACTCATATTAACCTTTATTTTACATCTACAGAATCGTGAGAAAATCGTGATCTTGATTTTAAGCAAAAAAAATAGCGATTCTCATTTTAGCCAGAATCGTGCAGCCCTACTTCAAAGTATCTTCTTTTATGTTAAATGGAAAAACTGAAAACTAGTTTGAAACATTTTTGGTTAAACTATCACTTTAATAATGTCTTTCCTTCTTCCATGGGGAAAAAAAACAATAAAACGAAATCACCATTTTAAGCATTGTTTTAACATTTAGTTTAGTTAATGAATATTCATGTTTAAGTAAAATGATTTGTTCCTGTCATTCAGCCCATCCATCTATAACAAACTTTTTTTAAAAACAGTTTTAACTGTTGATGTGAACCGTTTCAGAAATGCCTAATTGTAGGTATTTTGTTTCCACTGCATTGAATACAATATTTCACACAGGTGTTTCAGAACGAATTTCAATGAATGTCTCTAAAGCGGCGCCTATTGCTATTCTTTGAAGTGCTGTTTGGGCATCTATTCTTGTGTGACTAGGAACTCATAAAGCATTTGCTGGTCTTTTTTTGGAAACTCGCACGATAATCCATACTCCTTTATGCGGTGTAATTGCGCAGATCTGAGAGCTCAAGTAATCATAATCAGTTATGGATAATTTTCAGTACAATGGCTGTTGTTTGTGAATTTTTTTTTCTTCCTTTTCTCCATTTTGTCACCAGCAGAACAGAAACACGCTCCAGTGAATTCAAGCTCCTGTGATCTATTATACCGTCTTAGCAGTTACCCTGTAAAGCTCTCTCTATTGCATAGTCCTTCAGACTTTTTTTTTTTTTTTTTTTTCATTTTATAAGATTACAGAAGATGCTCAGAAATGGATTTGAGGGGTCAGTGCAGATCTATTTTCCAGTCAGACAGCAGCACCTGAAAACACTGCAGTCTTATCCATCACAGAAGAGAAACAGCCACCCTCAGACAGCAGAAAAAGAAACAAGCAGTGCGTGGAGGCAGATATGGCTAGTTTAGCCTAGGCCTGTTGCGATATTGGCCATGTAGGTCTCAGTAGGAGATAGAAGATTTGGAGATCTGAGGTCTGGCGCCTTCTTGTTTACAGCCTTAATTCCAGACCACAGCGTCCTGTCAAATACATGCGGCACGCTGTCAGATACTTTGCGATTGAGGCGCAGAAATAACAGTCTTTGAACAACCTGCTGCTATATCGGATAACCCATGCCACCTTGAGTTTGCACGGTGCCAAAATTGAAGTCAAGTGTTCGTTGCTCCTGGCATCTCTTGCGACGCTCCTTCCCATCAGCCAACACTGTCTCCGCTCATGCATACGAGACAGGACGTTGATGGCGGAGGCGTCTGGCTTTGGATGACATCATCAGGAAAGGGATGAACTGAAGGAAGGGGGTGCTTGTGTTGCTTGTGGAAGCTGCCCAGAGAAGGAGATTATGTGCTAGAGTCGCCATATGCTCCCCTACCCCAGGTGACTACCGGGAAAACAGGAAGTGCCACCTTTTTAATAAGCAGCGTAATGCCTGCCAGCATCGTATCATTCACTAGGGTATAACCATCAACTGCGCTTGTCCATTTCACTCGTCATTATTATGTCTTGAGGAAAAGAGCAGACTTCTAATTTTAGACCTCTTTTTTGTGAGCATAAAAATGGCTGTTTGTTCATTTGATGAGCAGCGGAAGCCTTTTGCGGTGTTGATCATATTATTTTTAGACGCGGTTAAGATACTCATTCTTGACATCCAGACATGAGGAAGATTTCAGTAAGGCTTATTGTGTTTGTATGTGTGTGTGTGTCTGTGTGTGAATAATTAAAAGATGAGGTAATGCACTGATGGAAGGAGAGAAGGGAAATAAAAGTCTCTCGCCACATGAGAGCTCATTTCTCTAAAACGCAAAAGTCATTTTGTCTGACAGCGATGGTTTTTGCAACTTATTTTGGGATTTGTCAAATCTTACAAGTCTCCTGTGTGTGTATTTGTGTGTGTGTGTGTGCTGTCACACCTGAGCGCCGCGCTGATCAGATTGTCCAGCTTCTTCTAAAAGCTTCTTTTTTTTTTAAATGTCTGTTTCCTGAAAACAGTCCATCTGTTTATCTATTTAATTAATGACAGATGAATCAGATGATGCGTTCCGCAGTTAATGTCAGTCATTTGTTCTCATAGTGTGTGGCTATTCCTTTGCTCTCTGCAGTGTAGGAATGCACACAGGAACATGTTTTCTAAATTGATTAGTTGCTATTTTAAAAGTTGTCATGAACAATTAATTGGGAGAGTTTTCTGTTATATTTATATATATATATATATATATATATATATATATATATATATAATGTATATGGCTGTCTTTTTTTCCAAATGTTACGCCACCATGCTTTTATTTCGATAGAAATCGCAGGGAGTTCCTAAAGCTTTTCTTTTGTTGGTAACAGTTGGGTTTATAAGCACTGGTTATTACAAGTATGGGAAGATGGTTGATTCATGTTGCGTTCCCAAATGCACATTTTAAGTGACCCAAATTCAGAGCAGATGCAGGGATGAGATGTGGAGAAGCATTTGTTGCAAACCAAACCACTCTGAGAGACTAAAAACACAGTCAGATGAGGAGCTGCTTATGTGTAAGAGCACAGTACATGGCGCTTAAATGCAACATATATATTTATTATACATAACATAATATATTTATTTATCAAATCAATAAAGCCATATCAGGGCCTATCTAATTGTGTAGCTCTTTCCATGTCATTTTAGAACATGCTAACTTTCTAAAGAAGCCCACTGTTCAATCTTATAAGCAGTCATTCATAATACATGCTTATAAAATTACTTCGTATAGTCAGGCTTACTAATTTGACGGCCAGTCAGGTATTGTGTGTTCACATGAAAAAGATTTAAAATATGATTAGCAACAATTTTCTGCTTTGAATAAAGCCTCTCTCATATTGATTATTCACATATTTTTTCTTTCTTTTCTGTTGAATCACAGTCGATTACAGTCAGCAGTGTTCACACAAGACCAGGACCCTTTTACCTTGGTTGTAATCAGGAGGTCTTGAACTCCTAGCATTGCTGCATTCTGTCATTTTCTGTCAAAAGTGTACCATTAACCTCTCAAATAACCCTACGGGAGGTGCATGGTAGATTTCTGTGACAACATACCCTGGTAACCAAGGTGACATGAGGATTTTGTTGCAAAACCACATCTTGGGCAGCCATTTTGGGATGTCTGGTTAGTTTGGGTTTATATGATGCGTTTTCATGTTTTAGTTTTTCTTAAGCATGTAATGTGGCTGTTTTCTTTATACAATATTATACATATACTTTTTATGAATTATTACAGTCATGGAATTGATTTTCACTTTTGAGACACTCCGTAACTTGTCTTTGTTGGATCACCGTTTCAAGTTTTAGGTCTTACTGCCACTAATTTCATAGATAGAACATATCTAAATTTGAAGAAAAGAGTCAATGTCTAATGAAAGTCCCATATTAAAACAACTTTAGTATAGCTCTTCATAATATCTGAATGAGCACAATGCAGTCTGTAGTTATTATAGTTTTTAATATTTAATGTGTTTTTATTGAGATACTATTTTTATATTTGCTGTACATTTCACATAGTTTTAGTTAATAATTTCATTAATGATTTTGTTAGTTTTAGTTTAGTTTTATTTTGTGAACACTTATCTGTTTATTTGTTTTATATATTTTGATTCATTTTTTAGATTTTTCAAATAAAGAAGAATTCATACAAACTTGTTAAAGATCATACTGTTTGTGTAGTTAATAGGGGTGTGACAAGATCTCGTATGACGAGATTTCTCGTCGAGGTGAAAAGTTGTCTCTTGAGTTATGATGGAGCGTGAGGGTGAAATTAGCATTGAAGATTGGAGGCAGGATTAGATTTGATCTGCAAATCAAGTGCTTTGCACACACCTGGCAACCCAGGCTGGCCTCGGAGTTGGGCTTGTAACACGTTTGGGGGGGCGGATTTGACGTAACCGCTTTTTTCACCGGAGTTCAGCGGGTGCCGCATCCAACATAGGCTACAACTGCAGCCTCACACATTATGGTTCGTATCCATGCAATGGAGCACTTCAGATATGCTGAAAATCATAATCGTCGTAAACACAAATGGAATTAAGACGTGGAGTATTCCTATTTTAGTCGCATTATTGAAGTGCAGATATGTAAACGCTGTAGTCAAACAATTAACACCTTGAAGGACTTTTAGCCGCATTTTCCGACAGGACTTACACACCTAGCGAGTCAGTAAAGCACCACAGACACACACATCTCTAAGCACGTGCAAACAAACACACACCTTTATGCTGTCCGGGAAAAGCTGTATTTTACATTTTTTTTCATTGGCGTGCGGTATCAAACTCCATTAAAACAACTCTCTCCTATCAGTCCTTACTTCATATTCGCATGATCGCATCCAGTAGCTCAGAGTGAGTAACGGGGGCATGAATGAAATCTTGCTAAATGAAAGTGAAACCGATTTATTAAATTAAAAATGAAATACCAAAAATTACATATATATTTTTTAAGTTCAGTGTGTGGAAAGAAGTTTGATTTCTCATGTGAAATTGTACAAGGGAGAAACCAGTCAATAGAGTTTATAGCTAAATATTTATCAGTGTTTGCATGTCCTTTACGACATATAATTCATTTAAATAGAAATAAAATACCATTCATTACAATGTTTTTAAAAAGCACCTAAATAGTTTTTTCTATTTTGTGACTTTTTTTTCTAGTTCAATAAAAATCTATTTTCCATTTATATATAAGCAAATATTTTGCTAATATTTAAAATTATATATAAAAAAATTTGTTTCCATTCACATAGGCTATTAGCAAAATATTTAGCAGTGTTTTCATGTCCTTTTCTGCGTATAATTTATGAAAATAGAAGGAAAATAACATTCATTACAAGCTGATTTTAAAAAAGCACCTAAATAGTTTTGCGATTTGTTTTTTTTTTTCAGTTGAATAAAAGACTTTTCCATTCATATATTTCATATATAAGGATTTCTTAAAAATGTAAAAATCTCGTCTCGTCTCGTTCTCGTGAACCCAATCTCGTATCTCGTCTCGTCTCATGGAGTAGGCATCTCGTCACACCCCAAGTAGTTAAGCATGTCAAGTTTACATTTTTTGGCAATGTTTTGCAAAATTGATGTTTTTGTTTATAAGCATGCAAAGTTTGGCTGTAGAAGTGCCTTCGACAGGTACTTCTATAAACAGCTGCAGATCAGAATTTCCGTGACTGAATGAGTACTTGTATGTAAAAATATACACACACACGCACACACACACACACACACACACACACACACGCACACACACATATATATTTTTTTACTAATTAATGTTTTTTCAGTTCAATTTTCAGTAACTGTTGTTAGTTTTAGATTAGACTTTTTGTGAATGTTAATCTCAGTTAATGAAAATGTTTTTTTGACAAATACTTTGTCTTAGTTTTAGTTTTCATTTACTAAAATAACCTTGATGTAGTCAGGTATTTGTGCATAAAACACTGAACATTTCTGCTAACAATTCTGACAGCTTGGTGCCCGAGATTCTCCATGTTTGTTGATCCTAGGCTATATGAGCGGTAAATGTTTTTTTTGCTCACACCCAAAGAGTGGCAAATTGAACATGCTATAATAAATGCTCTTTAAGTGTGTTTACATCCAACGGATTACACCAATTATGCTTAATGAGTTGTGCTCTAACTGTGTACTTTTATCAGGTAGAGGTCTTTAATGGTTTAAAGAATGTAACCTGAATGTAAACTTTAATGTTCTTAGGTGAAAATATAGAGCATTTGATAGTTTTGATTGTAAAAATAAAACACAGCTCAGTCTAGAAACTGGCCTTAACATTCTGCAAATTCTTGCTCACCATGCCACTGTGTGTGCAGGACTGTTGACTGCATTAGCATGTTGATAGCATTCTGTCATCGACTGGAGCACAAATGGATGTCATCTTCCTCGGCTTCTGCTGTGAGACTTGTGTCGTGTGTTATTCAGCGGTGAGATCTTGGCATTCCTATGCCGCTCTCGTTCATCGTTACCGTTTCGAGCATTAAGCATTTACGCTATGGATTTTGGCTTTAGATTGGTCAAATGTAATAAATACCCGCACTGACTCTCAGATCAAT
This sequence comes from Danio jaintianensis, assembly GCA_903798115.1. Lineage (NCBI taxonomy): Eukaryota > Metazoa > Chordata > Actinopteri > Cypriniformes > Danionidae > Danio > Danio jaintianensis. Next base: position 12,367,653 of record CAIGQV010019951.1, read on the forward strand.
TTATTGACATCAGAGACACATTGTATTTAGAGCCAGTAGTCTAAGCCGGTCCGAGGAAGAGATTTGTGGGAAAAGATCAATGCAAGTGGCAATATGTGCTTAGCCCTTAACAACAGAACGAGCAGCGCTTTTTAGCTAATGCCAGAAAATGCAATTATGTTACAACAGAAGACGTCGGTGGATCAAATACAGTGTGTGCGTGCATACTCAGCATGAGCGCTACCTAGCAGATGCAATTTCATTATGTTTCTGAAGTCGTTTGACTTCACACACCGGTGCTCGCTTGCTAATTTAGCTCGCTCCCACCTGCTATTGGCAAAAGTATATGTAATTGTTTTACTTCAGAGCTGTGTTTTATGATAGATGCAAATGTGAGGTAGATGAATATGCATTTCCTGTCTTGGTGTCTCCACTCCATCGAGTCAGCTCACAGATGAGGCCCAGCTGGAGCCAGGAAAGACCCAGACCGGTCGGCATGGCAACCTCAGCACCAAACCGCTCATGCAACATTCATGCTGACCTTTTATTTGTCTGGCTTTGGCCCTCGTGTGGCCCCTGTGCATCACCCCCGGCCCCGGTGTGGGGTTCTAGGGCCTCATACAGGTGTGTCTCCTCTCACCTTGTCACTCCATTCAGACCTGACTTAGCCACACTCCGACTCATTCTGCTTTAATAAGAGTCAACATGCTACCAGCAGCAGTGCGGGGGAGGGAGAGAGAAATATGATCTGCTTTAGAGAGAGACGTATGGAGAAACTGACCTCACTAGAGGAAAAGAGCCTATGTTTGTGTGTCTGACTTGGAGATAATTATATCAAATCACACCTGATAAGAGCTGATATTCTTCAAGTGAAGTTCTTTTTCGTTTTTGCTTAGGGGTTTCAAACCCAAGCAGTATTATGTCAGTGAACATCTCACTGCATATTTTATTGAATAAATACTGTATATGTATGCTGTGTGCTTTCTTTTCATTAACAAATTACACAAACAAAGAATATGACAGCAGTTAAGAAAACATTTCATGATAGTGATGTGAAAATGTTGGCTGTACAATTTGGGACACAATTTGTGTTCATATATGGCCATATGTAAATATGTCTAAAATATTTGAACATGTTCATTCATTCATTTTTCTTCGGCTTAGTTCCTTTATTTAGCTGGGGTCACCACAGTGGAATGAACCGCCAACTTATCCAGCATATGTTTTACACAGCGGATGCCCTTCCAGCTGCAACCCAGTAGTGGGAAACATCCATACACACTCATTCACACACATACACTACATATTTAGTCAGTTAATTTAGTATTCAATTCACCTATACTGCATGTCTTTGGACTGTGAGGGAAACCGGAGCACCTGGAGAAAACCCACACGAACACGGGGAGAACATGCAAACTCCACACAGAAACGCCAACTGATCCAGCCGGGACTCAGACCAGCGACCTTTTTGCTATTTGAACATTACGCTGTATGTAATTTCAATAGTTGGAAAAAATATGTATGAAAGCAGCAACTTTTGCAATTTTTCAAAAATATATGTTGCATGTGGGCGTCATGGTGGCGCAGTGCGTAGCACGATCCCCTCACAGCAAGAAGGTCGCTGGTTCGAGCCTCGGCTGGGTCAGTTGGCATCTCTGTGTGGAGTTTGCATGTTCTCCCCGTGTTCGCGTGGGTTTCCTTCGGGTGCTCCGGTTTCCCCCACAAGTCCAAAGACATGTGGTATAGGTGAATTGGGTAAGCTAAATTGCCCGTAGTGTATGTGTGTGAATGAGTGTGTATTCATTTCACTGTGGCGACCCCAGATTAATAAAGAGACTAAGCCGAAAAGAAATTGAATGAATATATGTTGCATATATAACATTTTATAAATGTAAAATCCAGATATATGATGTATTTAATTTGCATATATTGTCAGATTTCTATATGAGTATTGTATTAAATTCTCAAATAATATTTGTGCTATTTAACATTTTTGGTTCTGTTTTGCACAACATTCTGAGTTTGAACTGCACAGTTCACTTTACTTGTAATGCATTATTTAATTCACTTGAAACACAAGTTGATGATATCTTAGCTCAGTTTTACACACAGTGCTGCTGCAGTGAACATCGTCATAGCTACATTCAGCTCCTTACATTGGCAGACATGAACTTCAGTTCATCAGCATATTCTTTCAACATAGTGAATGATAGTTAATTGTTCAAATTTATTAGATAACCACAGATTTTCCTTATAGTCTTTTTCTGCCACATGGAGCCATTCATCATTCAAAATGCTCAAATTTGAGAGGTCTCCACATTCAGTCCGCTTTCATCTATTTCAGTATTAGCATCTATCACAAGCAATTGCTGAATGGCCATTCACTTTACCTGACTGCTAGTGTCATTAATCAATGAAAAAAGGGTAATACATTCAGTTCAAGTGCACTTAATGCAGATCACCTCAAATTCTTGAATATGTGACATTTTCTCCCTAAAAAAGCCATTAACTCTCTCAGCTCTGGAGTCAGCCTTTGTGAGACTGTTCGCAGAAGAACATTTTTGCACCTAATTTGGTTCTACATTATCCCTACTGGTAACTTCCCTTAATAAGGCACCCTAATCAAGCAGGGATATATTTAATTTTGCATAATTACTTCATCGTGCCATTGGGGATAGGTGGGGGCATGAGGAGAGATCTGCCAAGGTTTTTGTGACTCAGAGCACACTCCTATCTGTCATCCTTCACTACACATGCTGAAAATCAGAGAGAAGTGCATTTTCATAAGGCCAAGAAGAAACGAGATAAAACTGTGAGTGAGAGATGGAGTAAAAACGGAGACATTTTGAAAATTGGCTCTTTGTATATAATTACTTTCCAATTGTGTCCAAAGTCAAGCTTTGGGTTCTTGGCCCTCAGTGTGATTGCTGCTCTTGATGATGTTGAATCAAGTAAAAGAATGAGAGGGAGTAAAGATTTTATCCCTTTTCATCAAAGGGAATACACAAGGTTGTAAAAACTCTGACTTAGATATAGATGTAGGAAAAGTTAAGGCCATTGTAGCTACTCCTTGTATACTGAGGGAAAAAGGCTCGCTGGTGGAAAGCTTTAAGGTGTATAGTGTCTTTGGTTGCAATACAGCTAAAGTTGCTCAGGCTGGATTAAGTTGAAACCAAACTGCCTGTTACCTGTTCCGGTGTGAGGACATGATATTACACTAATGCCTGAGCTCTTGAGAAAGTCAGCTGCACTATTGAACTATGGGCAATGAAGTCCGCAATGGCTTTGGTATTCGTTTTAGCCCAGTGCAAGATTTGTTCCTTCCTGCTGGATCTATTTCAGGACTGGTGTAAATCCTCAGGCAGTCATGGTCCTCTTGGCCTCTTTAAATGTAGGGGAGAATTTTGTGATGTAAATCCCAGTAGGCTGTGTTTTAGGGTGAGTGATGGGGGCCCAGGGGCCGACATAATGCCGGGTGGTTTGAAGCATCAGTACCTGTTACAAGAGCCAACATTGATTCTGAAAAGACCCTCAAGACCTTGTCAATCTCCACCTGTCTATTCCACCTCCATACAGTTCAGTCAATCTTCAGGAGAACTCTCCATTGGGTTTCTTTCAGATGCCAGGGCACTCAAGACTTCAGCCTGTCTCCTACTATTTCCACTCCATTTACTCACCCTTGTGTCATTCCAAAAGAATGTTTGAGCTATTTCTATGAATAATGAAAGACAGTGGAGTTTAAAACAACATTCATTATATGGATGAAGGAAAGTTACAAGTAAATCATGACAGAATTTTCATATTTGAGTGAACTATGGCTTTACCAAATGCAGTAAATCCAGATTCCATGCTGGCAATGATGATATATGGGAGAAGCCTTGTAGTAGTGTTCACAAACAAATTCATGTCTCCAGTTGCAGCGGAAGCGCATATGTTGAGTGAAAATCTGCGTCAAGACGAGGCTTTTTAAAGCAAGGTCAGATCTTGTGGCGGTGGGGCTGGTTGTTCGCCTTCTCTCCTCTTTCTCACTCTCTCTCGCAAGTAGAGGAGAGAGATTTGTTAGTGTAACTGGTGTGATGGGGGTGTGGAACTCCATCTGTTCACTACATGATGGAAACCTGTCAGGGAATTGAGGCACCACCATTCGCAGCTGCCACCAAGCCACGGACAGTTCAGTTACTTGCTGCCAAGTGCTACCGAAGGGTTGGGTTGATTGAATGGGTTGGATGAGCCTAAGCTAAGGGGTGGACTGTGGACGGGCAGTGTTTCTTCATCATGGTAATTGGCTTTAATATGACCTGCTGGGACAATCTGCGTCAAAGACCAAGACGAGCTCTGATCTGGAGCCCATGATGCACTGCCCTGACCTGATGGTCTTATTTGTCATCCTCCCTATTTTTTGCTAAAAGTCGCTCAAATTGTAGCCTCTCTCCCACACCTTCACATCGGGCACTCTTTTTTTTATGATATCATAAGTTAAATCCTTCTTTATTTGCAAATCCCACTTGGAGTTTCTCAATCAAAGCAGGGACAGATGAGGAGAGGAAGGTCACTTTGGGGATCGGAGATGGGCAAGGATTGTATTATCTCTTCGAATCATGCAAGTAGCAAGCGATGTTAGGCACTCCCCCCACCTTCTCCTCATCCAATGGTTTGTGTTTGACTCCAGCTGACTTTAGACAAACAAACTGACATCTTCATTGATGCACAGAAAAATAATATCACATCACTATTTCTGCCTCATAATCATGCTCCATTTTTGCCTCATCATGCAGCAATCTTTTGAAAGTCAAAATTTGAGAGCAATGCAGTTCAATCAAGTAATGCCAAAATGCTTTTTTTCATTGCCTTATTGTCTTTTTTGTAAATAGCACAGAATTTCTAACCTTTTTCAGATAGCTGTAATGACATGAGAATGCATTGACTCCTCAATGAGTAGTGATGAATCTCTTGAAAATGTCAAACAGAACATTTTGAGGAGAAAGAGAAGCCACAGAACGACATAAAAACAAACTCAAAAATAACTAAAATAAACAAAAATAGAGAACAGTAATTATGATTAGAGAACTTAAGAGGTAATGGGGGCTTTGATGATGCTTAGTTTCATTATTGTTTCCATGGGGAAAACCTCTTGACCTCTTGTATTTTTAGTTTTTAATGCATATTCGCAGTTTGTAACTCTAAAGAGTTACTATGTATTGAAGTTTTTCCCCCATATATAATGCTACACAAAAGACAGCTTGAGTTTGATGGATCCATATTTTGCCTCGCTTTGATTTCAGGAAAATAGCCTGATCGTATTCTGCACTTACCTTTTAGAGTTATTAAGTAAGAAAGGAAGGGAGAAGGAGGGAATAAAAAAGGAAAAACAATGACAGCAGCTAAAACGAGCTCTCTTATTGTGAAATACTGGGTGGCTTTTAATGGGTTTTATTTTGCACTTACTTGTTCTTTGGTTGGGAGGGCAGGTCACATTTTACCAAGGCAGCCTGCTCGTTTTCTTTCTCTCTTTCTGTCTCTCCTGCCTTAGCCGGCTGTAAGTGCAAGAGAAAGAAAAAGAGAAAATGAAGTGATTTGTGGAGGTATTGATCTGCAGCGAGGTTATTGATCAGGGTGTTGCGTGAGATGGAGAAGTGTGGGGTTGGGGGTCTGAACGACTCTTTGTCTGCTTGGCCAGCTGGCATAGATGGGCATTCGCCAGCCCGGCTGTTAGCCCAGACAACCCCTCTAAAAAAAGCACAGCTGCTGACCTCCAGTGTGACATGAGGGCGTGGTTATGTCCAAGCTCTGTTTATCGCAATTAAGCTGATGACAAGTGGGGTTTTCAGGAATAAATTGTGCATAGACTGGCTGAGATTCATTTAACGTCATAAAAAACCAAAGTGAAATCCTAATCGAAGCAATCCAACATTCTAAATAGCCATTTTCCCTCAATCAGGGGCTAAAATAGGAAGCATTTGAATCAAACTGAAAAAAGAAAATGTCTTCCAAGGAGAAAATTATACGATGACAGGATTTGAATTTGATGACGATTGGCATAGTCCATGTAAAAAAATAAATAAAAAAACAATCAAAACATTGGGATTGGTTAAATGTATTGCAAAACAAGGAGGAGGAACTTGGTAAAAAAAAAATTGTTGTGCCCACTGATTCATTTGCACAGCAGTACTCATTTTGCACATGCTGACTGCTTTGTTGAAACACCAGATTAACTAAAGGAATTAAAGCAATTTTCATCTTTCAAGCCTGAGAGCTAAATATTTCATGTATCAATTAAGCTAATTAATAAGTATAAAATATGATTGTACATTTTTACCTTCAAAATTAGCTAAAAATTAAAGATAAAGTATCTTTCATTCTTTACAAATTAGCTTGATTGCCTGTCTGATTGATTGATTGATTGATTGATTGATTGATTCATTCATTCATTCATTCATTCATTCATTCATTCATTCATTCATTCATTCATT
>CAIGQV010019951.1:12386186-12409833 GCA_903798115.1 Danio jaintianensis
GTGATTACATGATGCACAGTAATTACAATAGCATTCTGTCTATAACTTTTGTAGTTAAGTACTAAAAATGACATGAAAACTGAGTAAACAAACTTTCATGTTGGGCTTGCACTTTTGAGTTTTTTCTTCTGAACATTAATTTATACAGTGTGAGATAATAGGAATAACAGCAGTGTGTTTAATTAGTCTCCAGACAGGCCACTGAAGAGCCTGCGCCTCCAGGAAGTGCCGTCCTTTGCAACACAATCCCTCTGAGATCCGCAGGCTTTCACTGAGTCTGTATGACTGTGTCCTCAAGTTGTTGGTTTTGACCTGATTTACTCAGAATCAACAAAGAGCAGAGCTGCCACACTGCTGCGCTGAATCTCAAACAGACGCAGAAGTTACAAGCGCTGTGTAAGAGACAATAGTGGGCAGGTGTGCATGTCGGATTGACAGTCCACTCTCCATGCGCCTCATATTCATGTGTGGACACTTTTGCACACATTCTACATGTGTGTAGGTAGCTGGTCACTGATACATTTTTATTTAACAATGCCACAAATTGTGTGTCCATGATGGCTGTCAGTGAGTTTGTTGCAACTCTCGATTCCTGCCTTTGTATAAGTTTGTGTTTTGATGGCTGTTTAAAAACATTTATACTGAGCCTACGGTATAAGAGACTTATAATGATAATGAAAAGAAAGAAAAATGTCTCCCTTGGCTGTTGTAAACTCATGTAACAGCGTTAACCAGTTTTTGTAAGTTAATACTAATAATACTATTTGCTGTTGATTTAAATGAAAATGGAACAAAAAAAAAAAAGGTTAAAAATTCTGAAATCTGAGGGTTCAAAAAATGAAATGCTGAGAAAATACTCTTTAAATTTGTCCAAATTAGGTTATAAGTAATGCATATTACTAATCATAAATTATGTTTTTATATATTTGTGGCAGTAAATTTACAAAATATCCTTATGGAAGATGATCAACCCATACCCCTGTAAGGATTTACACTTTGTTTATTCAGATAAAATTTTATGTTTTTAAAACATTTAAAGCAAACGTTTGATAAAAAAATAAAATAAAATAAAATAAAATCAGTGATTCAAAATCACAACCTGATTAAGACACAATATAATGTGGGTCTAACATCGGACAAGAAGCACTGCATTAAATCCCAGTGCTCCACCTTCCATGCAAATATAACATTGTCTTCAAAATATAACATTTATTTTACCACAGTATTTTCAGCACTCAGCTGCTCCTGGCGGCACTTGCGTTTCAATGGTCTTTCATCTCGTTTTACGCTTGAACATCTAAATTAATGCTTAGGTCTATTTAACTGACTATATTTTGATTAAATTATATTATCGATGATGTAAAAGGAACCATTCATTCATTCATTTTCTTTTCGGCTTAGTCCCTTTATTAATCTGGGGTCGCCACAGCGGAATGAACCGCCAACTTATCCAGCATATGTTTTACGCAGCGGATGCCCTTCCAGCTGCAACCCATCACTTGGAAACATCCATACACACCCATTCACACACACACACACACACACTACGGACAATTTAGCCTACCCAATTCACCTATAGCGCATGTCTTTGGACTTGTGGGGAAAACCGGAGCACCCGGAGGAAACCCATGCCAACACGGGGAGAACATGCAAACTCCACACAGAAACACCAACTGACCCAGCCGAGGCTCGAACCAGCGACCTTCTTGCTGTGAGGCGAACGTGAAATTAAAGATTGTCACAACAATATTTTACTGGAAGGGCCAATTACATGTGTGTGTGTTTTACTGCTGATTGGCTAATGCAGTTGATCCTTTGCAGGGTACCTTTGACCAATGAAAAACCTTTTGATACACCCCTTACCTTTCTTTTCTTTTCTTACCATTTCTCCAGTCTGCAGATATCCTGTCCTCAATAACAGTGACAAACTGCAAGCTGTGGATGTTTATATCTTTTAAATGCAAATTATGTAACTTTTGGCAATTTTCTATAAGGACACTCGCTTATAGATATCCTTAAGCCTAACGTACTGATGCTAACATCTAAAACACTTTATTTTCATTTAACAGGGACTTTAACTGTTTAGCCGGAAATGAACATTTTTAAAATACCACTATCGATTGAAACAACATTCACTGGCATGCTGTCCCATGAGAGAGCCCTCGAGCCCGGTTTGCAGGGCAAGAGGGGAGGTTGAGCTCAGGTAGGTCTCGAGAACTCCCCGGCTTGTTTATGGCGAATGGCAGATTAGGGATTGCTATGGAGAGATATACAGCTGATTAAGAGCTCATCTATGGTGCCGATTTGGTTTGGTCAATTTACCTATGTCGCATGTCTTTGGCCTGTGGGAGGAAACCGGAGAGCACGGGGAGAACATGTAAACTCCACACAGAAATGTCAACTGGCCAGGTAAAGACTTGTACCAGTGACATTCTTGCTGTGAGGCAACAGTGCTAACCACTGGGCCGCCATGCCTCCCTGTCAAGGAAAAGGGGAGGACTAGGGGTGGAAGGGGGGATTCTTCAAGATGAAGATGGCTAAGGTAAGACGCTCTGGTTATTTATTGTGAGTTATAGTGATCATCTGATTGGTGAATCATGCATTAGCTAATGTGGGACCAGCTGCAGTCAATCATAAGCACGTGCTCCTCTCAAAATTAATCTTCACTCAGGTTTGGATTGACATTTATGGACAGGAATGATGTTGCAGGATCAACAAAAAAATGTTTGGATTCAGGACTGCATCTGAATCTGCAAAATCAAGAAGTGCATTGACATTCACATGCCTCAAGCTCATGTGTGGACACTTTTGCACATTCGGCCACTGATAAAAAAAGGCCCATTTTGTGTCTGTCTGTCATTCTGTGGCAGCTCTGGGTTCCTGCCATAGTGGACCCTGCCTGAGGGAATTATGGACGTTTGTGTTTTGATGGCTGTTGTGAGACAGGAAAGCAATAGAATGAGACCGTCTCAGAGGAGTTAACACAGATGCTCACCTGTCAGTATCAGAAGCGAGGGAAAGTTGTGTGTATGTGCCTGCGTGTTCTTGTATGGAGTGAAGTCAGTGATCAGGAACAGCTAGACAGATCCTAGAGCATACCGAGTGGTCATGCCACCCTGTCTGGACCTGTTCTGCTAGTCTGTGATAAGAAAAGAGAGAGAAAGTGTTTTTTTTCAGATCAATCATGAAAGAGCAAGTCTTCTCCGAAGAGAGCTTGTTTTGAGGCTGTTCTTGCATTGATTTGGAATAAAATGAGGTAGTATTTCGGGAGGTTTGAAATGATAGTTCACACAGCAACTGAAATCCTGTCATTTTCTTTATGCTGTTCTAAGCCTGTATCACTTTCATTTGTGAAGCACAAAAGAAGAAAGGTTGGTTGTTTTTTTCCATGCAGTTACAATAGACAGCTTTCATAGATTGGGAAAGATTATTGCTTGATTTCCTTGGTATTATTTAATGGAAAACTTGTTAATCCTTTCAAGTATGCGTTATAATTTTCATCAATTTATCATATAATTCAAGTTTTTTTTTTTTGTTAGGTTCATAACACTTCAATAAATGCAACTTGTTCATGTTCTGGCCACATGTGCTTGGTTGTATACTTTATTAATAATGTGTTTACTAATTGTAGTTTTTTTTTTTATGTATTGAGCCACATTAAGCATTATTCTGATGGCGTATCTCTACAGGAGGAACACACTAATTGCTTCCAAATACTAATTTGTATATAATAATTGTTTATAACTAATTTTGTCAAATACTAGTTTCGGATGACTGTTTTATTGTCGGCTACAGCTAGTCAATCTGTCATTCAGGAAATAAATCAAATACATTTCAAAATAAAATTCTATAAGAAAATCACTCAACGGAAATCTGTGTGCACAATTAACTGCACAACATTTCATGTTATTTGAGTATTGTAAGAAATATATATATATATATATATATATATATTTGTCATCAACTACACACTAACACACTGATACAGCAAATAAATGTTTATTATCGTTCTTGAAAAAGAATCACCCCCCCCCTCACAGTGTTTTCCCTCTGATTCTAGCATTTCTGTGATTTCTCAAAAAAAACTAAAAACTAAGAGATTGATTATGTTGGTTAGAAGAAAGGAAATTTGCCATAATTCCCTCAGCCATTGTGTTAGAAACATTCAAGCAGCAGTATTAACCACTGTTCTGTAATTTAATCTGCAGTAATGCTTGTATAGGGCAAGTGGGAACACAAAAAATTACTTTAAATGATTATTGCTTTAGTTTTTGAAATTCTGAACAAATTGTTTTCAAGCATCAAAAATAACACAAAAGCATTGTAAAGTATTATAAATCTGGTCCAATCAACTCATGTTCTCTGTTTAAAGTTGTCAGAAATAAAACAATAGCTTTGTGTGAGAAACAGACTAAAATGTAATGAAACTGATTCTTGGTCATGAAAGATGAATCGATCAGAATTGGATCGGTGAACTGGATCAACTGACTTATTGAAAAGACATGACTTAAAGGCATATTTCACCCTAAATTGAAAATGTATTCATGATTTACTCATGCTCAAGTGATTTTGAAACTCTATGAGTTTCTTTTTTTCCGTTGAACACAAAAAGAAGATGTTTTCAACAATAGCGAAGCTGGTAGTCATGTACATCCATAGTTTGAAAAAATACTATGGAAATCAATGGCTTCCATAGTTTCTATATATTCAAATTCTATATACCTAATTTTGAAAGCAACAGAAGACACTTAAACATGTTTGGAACAAGTAAATGATAACATAATTCATTGTTAACAAATTGGACATTGATCATAAACCATATCATCAATGTGCCAAGAAAATTCCTACCTAAAAAAAAAATTTTAGTGGGAAAATTATGTGAATTTGTACAGTCTCATTATTACAAAAAAGTTATGCACTGTATAGACCTGCTCCTAAACATAACTAACATATCAGGTACTAATTCACACAATTTAAATCCCTAAATCCAAAAGAATTGCGGTTGGTTGTGTTGGTAACATGACTAATGTGTTGTAATGGGTAACATTTTTTATCTATTTATAAGATCCTAAGATTTCAAAGCACTGATTGGACCATTTTCAATGTACTTCTGTGTTCTTTTTGAAGTTTCAAAGCTGTTCTGTGTTCTACAGGTTAAGAATGTTAAATTACGTCAATTTTCTTTTATGAATGCACTCTCAAGAACCATGTCTTCCAAGCTGAGTGCTCGTGTTGAGACAGTGCTTTCATTGATTCAGAAAAAAGAAAGCAGCTATAATAATACTGTACGTCTTTTCAGACAGGAGCTCTAAAGGTCATGTGTTAAATAAAAGAGTTTTTAAACTGAACTCTGATTTGCATGAGCTGTTTTACAAGGGTCTTTTGTTATGCCCTCATATGACTGCAGTCTTGTTTAACGCTGCTTTTGTCACATGTTAGTTGCTTTCTAAAATTGATCCTGATGTCTGTGTCTCTGTAGGTTGCAGAGGGAAGTTGTGTGGATTTGGAGCGGTGTGTGAGAGAGACCAGGCTGACCCATCTAAAGGAGAGTGTGTGTGTAAGAAGATTGTGTGTACGTCTGTGGTGGCGCCGGTGTGCGGATCTGATTCCTCCACCTATTCCAATGAGTGTGAGCTGGAGAAGGCCCAGTGCAATACACAGAGACGCATCAAGGTGATGCGCAAAGGACCCTGCGGTAGGTCTAGTCACATTCACTACACAAAGCTGGACTTGTGAGGACTTTTGTTTTTAGATTAAACTGAAAATTTACTCCGAAGCATCCTTCGTGTATTCTTTACTTTCCAAACATTTTCCCCTTGCTGAACACAACAATATTTTTCTAGAAAAAAACATCTGCCTGGTTGTTTTTATTTTATCTTATTTTATTTTATTTTAGTTTAGTTTAGTTTAGTTTAGTTTAGTTTAGTTTAATTTAGATTGGTTTGGTTTGGTTTGGTTTGGTTTGGTTTGGTTTGGTTAAGTCAACTCATCAGAACATTAGAAGAGACTCTAAAACCTGAAATGAATGGGTCAGATAAGGGAGATATCCAAAATATGGATTGTTGGTGTGCCTTAAGGAACAGGGTTGAGAAACACTGGTTTAAACTACAGAATATTTTATAAAATGTATGAATTTATCTATTTGACTATTTGCTAAAATAAATAAAGACCGTTTTACATGGTGTAATAAAAAAAGCTTACATGGTGTTTACAAAATAAAATTTAGCGAAATACTTTTTTATTTTGTTTATTATTTTATTACTGTTTTAATGATACTTTTAATTATCTATATATCTACCTTTTAAAAAAACAATTCACAACAAAATAGTGTATTTATTGTACATATATGGGATTTGAAGTCTTAACACATTTCCAATGGCTCAAACTTGCTTTTAAATTTTTTTGTCATTTCAAATATTTTTGATACACACCTCAAACACCTGTTGTTCCACTTGTTATTATACCTTTTCACATTTTTTAATCTTGATACAAACAGACAATCTGTGGCATAAAAGTTACTGTTCATCGCGTACGTTCCAATCAATTTCATCCCATGAATGTTAAATAAGTTTTCTTGTGCCTGTTGGCCGGTCCAGCATGAAGCGTAATTTCGTGATTTGCCAGAACATGTTGTACAAACCCTTCAAAAGAGGTGTAATTAGCCACATCACATGCTGTCCTGCAGGAAATGATCAGGCCTGAGGATTGAGAGCTCCGGCCTAGCAGTGAACTCCAGCCGTCGTTCAGAAATGCATTAAAGATCACACTGTCCCGGTGTGTTAATGCAGTTGAACTTCTAATCGACGTCAGCTCCGTGGCAGGGCTTTAATGGGCAGGAGCCTCCCTGCTATTGCGCTAATGAAATTGATAGTGTGGCTATCAGGGGTCACATCTCTCTTGCTCATATGGGATCAGCAGCCATAGATTACAGCCAGATCAGTGTTTCTCCTGGGCAGAGAGTGTGAGACTGTTGTTCGTTTGTTTTTTTGCCAGGTTTTAGTTGAATGCGCATTTAAATTCAAGCCAAATTAACTTGTAGTAAAACTTTTTTTCTTGATATCTGAGATTATCTATCAAAATAGGCACAATACAATGTTGACTACAAATGTTTGTTCTGCTGAAGAAAAAGTCATCTACATCTTGTATGGCCTGGGAATAAACACAGATATATGCAAAATAAGTCAAAACAAAGTGGCTAGACTTTACTTGAATGGTGTGTTCATAAGACATATTCATAAGTATATTCCTATTCATAGACAAGTCATAAAAAGTTTAGAATCATGACATGACACATCATGAAATGTCTCATAGGAAAAAAAAATCTCATATGAATGAGATTTTATGCATGCTTATGTCATTAAGTGTCATTCACTGAGTTATGTCATTTGAAATGCTAAGATGACATTGTTTGATATATCTTTGTTATGACAACTTGACATTAAAATACATCATAACCTGTCTTTGTTTTTGTCATGACAACTTGACATTATCAATGGATATATTGTAATTACAAATGCATTTTGTTTTAATGAAAAAAATTATCAGAAAAATATTGATGAGAATTATTGATCACAGATTTATGACAAGTTATGTTGTCTTGGTAATGCAAGTGGTCGTGACAGACAAAAACAGGTTGTTATGTATTTATTTATGTCAAGTTTTTGTTAAATTTACCATTAAATCAAATTATGAATGCTGATGTAAACAAATATATATTGTTAATTTGTGTTAAGTAATATACTTAACAAAATCAATATATAAAAAATTATAATACATTTGAAAGTCAAACAGGATAATATTTATAGCTGGTAAGTTTCTCAATTCACGCTGCATTGGCAGGACTGCCAAAGGGTTAATTTGGACCCCCGGGCACAAGATAAGAGGTGAGAAATGCACCGAGGTGGCGCGTGTTTTCAGAGATGAGCAGGGGAGCGTAGGGGCTCAGATAATATTGAACTCTAGTGTGTAAACAGAGTCTCCAGCTGTTTGTGCAAGTGAGTCAGTCAGCCAGTCAGTCAGTCAGTCAGTCAGTCATTCATAGAACAAGAGTGTGTGAAGCTCATTCCAGTCTGACCGTATGCTGGAGCTCATCTGGATTGGCAGTGGCGCAGCGGAGCACTGGGCCTGAGCGATTGATCAATAGAAGGATTGATCATAAGTGTGCAGAGCACGTCTGGAATTACTGTGATTGCCAGGAGCGCTCTCTTTTCTAACTCTTTTTTATTTTTTTATTTTTTTATTTTATTATGTCTCTTCACCTCCAGCCTGATGAAAAGCGCTCTTAAGTACCCGCAGCACGAAAGAGGTAAAAACCTGTGCATCAAATATTCACTCCCCAAACCAGGCCTACAACTTAAACTTGCCGCCGAGGCTGAAACTGTCGGCTTCTGTTGTCTAAATGAGGTTATTCTGCTGTAAAGGAGAGCGGGGGTGGAAAAGCCTTAACCTCGGGGTATCATGGGAAGCTGCTTAATGGAGGAATCAATATGTTTGTCCCGTTATTGACGGCTGAAACTGTGTTCCTTCACTTGGGAAGTATGGCTCATTTCTCTCATATTCTTTACCTGCTATAACTCCAGGTATCGATGCTGTTGGATGCATTTGGGTCGTTTTTCTCCTTCAGTTGTTTCTTGGGCTGTCCGACGTCTGATGAGCTACATGTGTGTTTCTTTGTCCTGTATTCATGTCAGAGCTGAAGTTCATCCAAGCACATAACGCTTGCCGGAGCCATGAGAGATTGTTGATTTATGATCGTTCTGCAAACACATTTCAGTCAATATTAAAGAAACTCTCAGAGTTTACCCAGAGGCAAAGCAGCATATGGGATATACTGTTTGAGCGCATTATAAGAGTGATCCATCTCAGAAGAATAGGACAGAGTGTTTTCAAAGAAATGTGTGATTAATAATGCTTGGATGTAGATGAAAGTGGGCTTTAATGAAGCCTTTGCTGAAAGGTGTGTAACGACAGTGGTACTAGTAGAATCAAATTGTGTTGCATAAAATAATTCTGTTTTATCAGTTATGTATTCTATACTCTATATTTAAGGGTGTGAAGTAAAAATAAATAAAGTGGAAATGTTTATAACATTTAGTTTTGGCTTAGTTTAGTTTAGGTTTTTTATTTATTTATTTTTATTAGTAAGTGAATGAGAAATTCAATGAAATATCAGAGATTTGAAAAATAATTAATGTACTATTGGTGTATCCTAAATATTTTGTACAAATTAATGAGAAAAGAAAAATGAGACAGATTTTTTAGTCACCGAAAATATATTTTATTTTTTGGCCGAAAAAGAAAACATTCCTAAAATATGAGGTGATAAAAAAAAATATGATAGAAAGGTGTGCCACACTGTCCAGCAGTGTTTTCACTGGTTTCATTCTCCCTCCAGCCATATTCACTGCGTGTTGTGAAGCTGTTTTCACACTGGACCTGCAAAGCTCCGCTCTTTGAAACCCATTCATTTCAATGGCTTGTGCTGATCAAGGGTGGTTTGTTGTTGTGCTGACAGGGCTGGCGTGTCCATAGAGGCGACCAAGGCGGCCGAATAGTAAGGGTGGCGTCCACGCCAGCCCCCCCGGTCCTCACTTTTGTCTGCGTACACTACACGCAAATAATGCACCGACAAGACATTTTGATGTAATATACTTGTTCCTGCTGCATGCAATAGCACAGCTGTTAGTCATGGCAATGCTGGTAAAATTATGAATCTTGACTTGTTTACTGTGTAAAATAAAATAAAAAATTAAAAAGTGGTTATTTAAATTTCTTGTGTTTTTAGTTTGAAAAAATGTAAAATTGAAAAGACTTTTAAAAGTTACTTAATTTTATTGAGTAAAGAAAATCAATAAATAATTATTACAAACATATTTGGTTTCCATTTTTGGCCAACTGCGTCCATAAGATTATGTTTTTATCCTAGAAATTTTCATTTTGGTGCATCCCTGATATAAATAATCATTTGGTTGGGTTGAAGTGCATTTTTAAATGTCATGTGATTGAAAGTATAAATCATGCTTTGTCATCCTATGAATAAATTGCTTATATTTTCGCATTTATCACTGAGGCAATTCACTCATCCACTTCTGCCTCCATTATTAGAGACATAGTGTGAAAACTAACGCCCTGTTTGGCTGATTGTTCCCCGTGATGTCTCGTTATTCAGGCACAGCCAGGGTCTTGGTGACACCTCCACGGCCACTGGGCTCGGCAGCCACCGCCAGTGGCACGTATCCAGCCCTGCCTTGTGCAAATGAGTTTTGCGCTCACCCTGTTCCACCCCTGTGTCGGCTCTCGTGCTTGTGCATGGAGACACTCGCCACAACACATTCACCTGTCTCTGTGACAGGAGACTCAATTCACACTCATCACCGGCTTCTTGGGTTCCATACTCCTTCTGTAGAAAAAAAAAACCCTGCGGTTATTCGCTCTCAGACTAAATTTAGCTGGGGTTACATACTACACAGTCTGGGCCTGTCCACCGGCGCACAATTATAGTTAGATTGACACTTTCCTTCAATAATGGAGTTCTTCAAATGAATTCTGGAAGCAGATACTCTGTGATCTAGCAACATCCATCAAAGTGGGGTTGTTTTTTTTCTTCTGAAAACCTTACTCAGCTGAAAACCAATGTTATATCTTCTGAAAAATGTTGCTAATATGCTCCAGTATGATGTCACTAGAGGTCAACAGAGGGCTGCACAAGACATTAAACCAACCTAATCTGTACTCCAAGTATTTAGACCCAAAAAAATAGATTTTAAATGGGCCCCCATGCTAGGTTCAATCTAATCCTTTGAAGCCCAGCTTTTGAAGTGATGGCAGAAGATCTAGACTCCCTAGCAGCTACTATTGGCCAAGGGACACCCAATAGAAAGTCTGACTTATGTAAAATAACCAATCACAGCTTATTTAATTCCACGGCATATTTGAAAATGTAATGTTTTCCTTGCAATAACATACCAATGTTTGTGATTTTATGGGTCCAGCTGAAATTTAGAAAAAATGTTTAGTTAGTCCTGGTAAGTGTGCTGATTGTCAAAGCTGATGTCTTTCTTAATTCTATGAGGGGGATTAATGCCACAATGGCAGTTTTCAGGCAAACCATTAAAAAAAAAAACACACAGACCTCCCAGAGGTCCTGTAGAATTCAACAAATCAGATGAAAACTTCAGATGAAACATTGTTTTTAATGTCTCATATGCATCAAACAATCAACAATGTAAGCAGTAACTCTGGTATATCATATCCATCTTGTCTTATAGCAACAGCAGCTACTCTATATACAGTAAGTCTCTAAAGACACCCAGATGTCAATGTGAATATGATCAGTGCCATCACCAGAGCTTCATTTTGCTGCTTATCACCTGGAGGATGAGGATACGTCTTACACAAATCTCTTTCTCTCGCTCTCCTCCTCTGTCTCTCTCTCTCTGTGTGTGTGCAGTCCTACTCACTTCCGAAGGGGGGAGGATGTAGTGTTGAAGTGAGATAAGGCAGATTACAGCAGGACAGGCACATTAAAAAGGCACATTTTCCACGCTCTTGCTTCTAATACCAGATGGGAGCTTTTTACAACTTATTCATGTATTCATGCATTTGACTGGCCTGAATAATGCATTGTTATTTTTAACCCATGCCGCACTTGAGTGGAGTATTGAGAGTAACAATCAGGGACTTAGCAGCCATTATAACGTTTCTGCCACTTGAAATTTCCGAGAGTTACTTCCCAATTTTTGGGCAATGATGATTGTGGTTTAAGAGCTTCATTTAGTGTAAAGAGTGTTGGGAATAAAAATATTGGCAGATTCATGAAATTACTAATATAAATCCAGCATTTGCATCAGTTGTAGATCTATTGGTCATGATTTGTGCCTAATATAGCTTCGTAGACATCATTTAATTAATATTCATGAACAAGCTGATGGTTTAATTTTACTTCCCTTGGAAATAGTAAGTGGAGATAGTTTATTTCAATGACTTTGTAGAGAAACAGGTTAAAAAATAATAATAATCTCAAGAGTATCTTATACACCATATACTGTGTGTGTATATATATACAGCACTTTTTATTATATTATTGCACTTGCTTGTTACTTGATTTTCACATATGCAATCACTTTAAAATAGCATGTGAAATATGTGTAACAAAAGTGATACATATATAAAACCTTTTGAAACATGTTTTAAAAAAAAAATGTTATGAAATCATCATATGTGATCATATATAAGATCATATGTGATCACATGCCTAGCAATAAGGACACTTGGAAACATGATCACATGACATTTTTTCGATATGTGTTCCACATATGTTTCATATGTGTTTTTTTTAATGTGATTGAGGCTAGTGTATTTTTTTCTGTAAGGGAAAAACATTCTAATATATTCCATTTAGTGCTTTGTAAATCTGTAGGACTATAAATGAATAGATTCATATTTTTATTCACAGGACTGCATAATTCATTGCCTCATAAAATAAAGTCATGGTTTGAGCCTTAGCCTCTTTTTTTATTTTAAGATGCTGTTTTGTTTCAAAAACTTTTTCAAAAAAGATTTATCTCAGAACTGTTTCGCTTATTTTCTGTCTCTTTAAGTTTTTGTTGTTGTTGTTTGAATCCCTATAGAATCGAGACCACTGTTAAAGTATGTGATATTTATTGTGCCAACTAATTTCAGTTAAATAGAGTATACAGTATGTTACGCTGCATTTCCTACATCTATACTGTACTTCTACCATATGCCTACATTGATATTTGATGGCCACACAGTATGCTTCAGGACACATTCTGTGCTTTTGAAAGTAAATTATAATGACATCTTAAAGAAACAATCACAGCTGATTGTGTATGATTATATTTTGTCGCTGAAAACAACGTCTGAATGCGCTCCGGTAGTTAAATGCATGCGCTCGCTGTGCCAGATAATGATTATTGACTGTTACATCCAGCTTCCTGTTTGTGTAGCACAGTCAGACACATTCCCACAAACTAGCAGCACACAACCACTGCCCTTCCCATCATCTTCCGGATAATAAGCTGCAGTTTGTCCTTATACTTACCCTGTCCTTTTTCTTATTCGGTTTTCCTCCTTCCAAAAGAATAGTACCACTAAACAAGATGAGTTCATTTCGGCTCATAATTACATTTCGCTCCGACGATGTTCTTCTTTTCAAAAACCTTTCTTGAAGCACGTACACAAACACATGCCACTTTACCTGCGCACACATTCGAGCATGCACAAGTACAAAGCCATTCATGAAGACCCGCCGGTGTCCACTCAAGGCCCTTTGCGGTAATCACAGAGGTGTCTGCCCGACCTCTCTCAATTTAATACAGGAGAGAACAGCTCTTCCCATCAGCCAGCAGGGTTCTGGTGACAAAGAGATGCTTCACATGACTCTCTCAGGAGCTCTTATTTTCTCTACAGAGCACACAGATGCAGAACAGACCAGCCACTTTTAGAGATATTTCTTTAAAAAAAGAACATTTCTCATTTACATTGTTAAATTCTGATACAGAAACCAAAGTAATCAAATTAACCTGTTCTAATTTCATCGGTTGCATACTAAAGCTGAGTTATTTACATATCATATATAGTCCAGATATACATACGCCACCCATTATTACACTTATGAGTATCCAAGTCTCTTTTTTTCCAGCTGCTGCTAAACCACTTGAAAATCTAATTCTAGTCTCTCCCGACAGACTGTATATTATCAACTTGCAGAACACATGAATTCCAGCTGATAAATGTGTTTGTGTGTTTGAAGGGACTCGCTCGAAGGAAAAGAAAATGATTAGCGTCAAATGTGCCTGCTGATTGTACTCAAAATTTGTTTGGAGGGAAAAAAAGAAAACATATTTTTTGGGATATTGCTTTTAGACAAAACAAACAATTCCATCTTTGTCATTATGTTTGAGTAGTACTGCAGTAACATAGAGCCTTGTGAGGGAAGATCATTATGTAAGCCACATGTGGTCTTCAAAATACGGTTTCCTACCCTTTTCTTTGGCCGCTATCATTAACTTTTGACCTGTGGAAAATCCCACAGCAGCCGCGCTGAATCTCTTTCTAGTGCAGTTCGGTGACTGGCTGAACCTTGCTATTGTTAATTAGTTTTGCTTGCTGGAGTTAGATGCTGTTGTTAGACAAACATTGCTCCTAATTGGGGATTTTAACAAACCTCTAACATTAGGCATTTAACTTCAAATTGTACCTCACCCACCACTTTTACGGAATGCTATGAAAATGAATTGGTTGCACAGTGTTACTGTATAAGGTGTTTGCCCATACACTGATTAAATGTTATATCCCTGATATTATAATTGGTTGTGAGATCAATGTTGGTGTATTGAAAACTCTCCCAGAAAACTCTAGCAATGCCTCAACAACCACCCAGACCACGATAGGAACCGCTTTTTGGGTTAATACACAGAATACCTGTCCTCTAGCCGCTACCCAGAACACCCTAGCAATGCCCTAAAAAACACTTAATACAACAGTGCAAAACATCCTAGCATTACTCTTAAAACTCTTAACCACTTAACAATGCTCTGGGAACAGAACAGAATCAGAACATCATAACAAATACCCAGATCATCTGATCAACCACTAAGCAACGTTCTAGCAAACCTGTTTCAAATTTTAAGTTCTAGAATAGTTGTTTTCATTTTTTTTTCTATGAATGCTTGAAAAATTTTAAACACGCAGTGTATATGACACATTTTAACCAACTATAGATGTAGGAATTATGTTTGAATTCATTTTGATGTTGATTTCTTTCTAGCCGTGCAGACGCATAGATTTATCTGTTGCATACCCATTGCACGTGTGCAGAATTTAATCAGTCTTAGCCTGCAATCTGAAGACCGTGTTAGCGTTTGCTGTGCAGTGCATCATGTTGGCTCTCACTAAAGCTCACAGGGGATAAACCTTGCCTCCGATAGAGATGTTTGGTAGTGTATTAAACCCTTGAGCTAATGTAGTCCTGCTGGTCTTGCCCATGATGTTACCTCTCTGTCTTCACAGTCCTGAAGTATAGAGGTGCCCACCTTGGGAATACTACACGTGCACTCGCACTGACAGCTATTGCAGGGAAGCAGGAGTGCCTGGCCTTTGAGTCCAACCACAAAAAGATGTGTATTATCCATTTTTGTGCTTAATTTTCTTTATCCAAGGGCAGCACTGAGGCGTGCAAAGGAGGAAGACAGCTGCAGTCAAATAAGTCCTTTGAAGAAATACATCAAAAGAACAAGTCATCTCGCCATGTGAAAGATGACAAAAGCGTAGGGTGGGACACTGGGTTTGGAGGTCATCTGCTGAGGTTCAGCGTCATTTTTTTTATCTGAAGTTTTTTTTGGTATTAGTGCAAGAAACTTATTTAGGAATACTAGCATACAGCTTTCTCCAGGCTTTGTAAAATTCTTGCATTCGAGAATTTAGTCTTGTATTAGTCTCCAGAACCATCTCAGCATTTGTGTCAAAAACAGGGTTATGTTTAAGCAAATGGGGCAAATCTGGAAATGTTAAGATTGTCAAATTTAATAGTGTAAATCATAAGAGGTAAACATTGGGTTTGTTAACGTTTTGTCCATCCTCTTCTGTATAAAGCTTCATGCAAATTTACAATGCTATTAATTTCCCCATTGTTTGTCTATGTGAATGTGCCTTAGACATATTTGTTTTCCTCTCATGTCTTTTGTAGCTAATTGCATTGCAAGACCCACTAAAACCATGGCAAAAAAAACAATAATTGTGTTCTAATGTGTTGTTGTCAGAATAGTTGCTGAAATTTCAGTCAACGGTAAAAATTATGATTCAAGCAGCATTATAACCCAAATAAAATATTAGACAAATATTAACAAAGAATCACAGTTGAAGAAACAAAAGCAATCTGACTGTTCAAATGTATTCGATCTCTTGAGCATTTACTCTACAATTTACTCTAGATTAGATTTACTCTATCAAATGGGATTTTATATATCTTTGAAAATTATTAAAATTGCAGTGGTGGACCCTGACTATGTATTTTTATTTCACTACTGTACTTAACTATATATTTTTAGTGTCTGTACTTTGAGTAATTTTAATTTAGGAAACGTTTACTTCACTACATTCCAAAACTAAATATTGTACTTACATTTATTGAATGGAGCTGCGTAAAGTTATTTTCACCTGTTCAAAGATTAAACTTCAGCAGTGTTTGATTCGTGAACAAGCTGAATTTAACCTGCAAACTTGGATCACACATTGCACTGGACAATTAATCTGTTCAATAATCTGTTCAGACTGAGTCTCTAGTAAACGGGTATCTGTACTTTTGCTCAAGTGCCACATTTGTGTACTTCATCAATCACTGTAAAAGTTTACATTTAAACCCAATTGATACCTGTATCTAGTGTCGTCCACTTGTGATCAGATTTCCGAAAATACATCTTAATATCAGATGCATTAATTACAAATGACATTGGCACTGGATGAATTGTTCGCAACACTGTGTTCTTCATTTAAATTAGAAGTACCTCACATTTGAAAGCCAAGAAAATTATGACATTTTTACGACATTATACCACCAAAAGGGATCAAATTGTGGCTAATTGTTGAACTACATTCCTTAAACAAAAGAAGAGTTGAGAGCAACACTACCCACAGCCCCACTCAAGCCCCCTTAACACATACAGATGCTCATACATACGCATACATCTTCTGTCACGCTGGATAGGGCGCCCAGGGCTCACAGAGCAGGGAGGGTTGTGCCGAGCCGATCCCGTCAGGATCACATAGCGGCCGCTGACAGCTCCCTGCACGCATTACGCATTAATACATCCAGCACTAACACATTATCACAGCACTGTCAGAGAGGCGGATCAGTGGAAGCTTCTCTCCACTTTCTCTCACTCTGTTTATTCCTCCCCCTCTTATTAGTTAGTTGTCTAACTCATATTTTTTCATACTTTCCCATTGTCCTAACCGCTTCAGAGCTGAAGGAGAACACTTAATTGGCTGTGAGAGACATTTCCAGTTCATCAATAGGTAACTACATACTCCCCCCTTTTTTCCCTCAGGATACTGTATTTTCTTGCCTGAAAATGAGCACTAAAGCATAAGCTCATCTCTGTGGTGACCCCAGTGGATCTTATCCACTCAGCTTGCGACGCTGGTCACATCCTAACAGGCAATTTGCCTGCTTGTCTCAGCCTTGAGAGGGTGGCTTATCTGTGCTAACGCAGCGGAGAGCTGCGTACGCACCTTACACCAGGCGGCCTTTTGCATTTTAATCAGCTCATCCTTTTTCTCATTGCTCATCAACTCTCGGCGACAATAGGTGGAAATGCTCCGACTGTTATTTAATGGATTCGCGGAGGCAATTCTGGGTACTGTCACAAAACAAACAGAGCGCCACTGAGAAGGAAGCTGTTTATGCGGATCGTCGGACACCTGAATGCGTATTTCCTGACAGACACATCAGAACTGATTTAAAGCACCGTTTTGCATCAGACTGATGAAATCAAGCGTCTTGGAGTCAGGCTTTTGGGGATGAGGCCAATCTGTTGAAGTAGAAGTAATGAGTCAGAGCTCAGCTGCCATTAGTTTTGAATGAGGATGTAGAGAGTCCCGAAATGCGTCAGTCCATCTCAAAGGCCATCATAGGCTGAACAGACTTGTTTATCATTGCAAAAATATACCGCATAGGCGAGAGTGAGGTCACAACTTGCAGCTTGTTTGGGATGAATCATTTGGCATGAATGAATGAATAACACTGTACTGTGATTGTCCTCTTTGGGCATCTTGTTGACTATCAGTAACTTGCAACTATCTCAGCTAGCAGTCATTACAGTATTAGTACAATCTCATATTTACTTCAGCATCACTACAAAGTGTAAAACACACGGCCTGTGTGTGGATGCTGTCTGCAGCATCAGGGGTGTGTGTTCACACTTCCCCCACACAAATGTTAACAATGAGTTTTTTGGAAGCACGACTGGTTGGTTAGTTAGCAAACCCAGGCTGATGAAGTGCGAGGTTCAGACGTGCAAAGACGAGGGAGGCAACAGTCGTCTTTTTTTAGCGAGGAAGTGTAGAAAAAGAGAATGAACACTTTGATCACACAACACACGAAAGCGCCACTGATCTCATCCTTACGATGCCGCTTGCCAGGTTTATCATGTGTGAGTGGGTTTGTGTGTGTGTGTCACGCTGCAAAACTGGAGCGTGGTCCTTAGAGAGAGGCAGAAACCTTTAATTAAACAAGTGGGTTCTCTTAGCGGATTTACACAAAGTAAAACACACAAACGATAGCATAGACTGTAGGCTGATATGACGCATGGCAGAGGTGAAAACAGGGACGGAGATAGTGGGAATGAATTGGAGCTGACGGCGTGTGTGGGGACAGTCGGAAATGAAAGTAGCCCTTGCTGAAGTGACACGGTCCATTCGCTCTTCGGCATCTCCGTGTTTGTCAGGGCCTCATGAATATTTATCATCTAAATAATAATGATAATAATCGAATGGTTCCTCTGAGGATCAGAAATAGAAATGTATTCATTTCAGTTAAATCACCCTGGTGTATTGCAAATTAAAACTTCCACCTTTCTCATTTCAAACTTCCACCTTTCTCATTTAGGCAGAATTAAAAGATTAGTTCATCATTTACTCGTCCTTATGTTGTTCAGAACTTGTGTGGCTATTTTCTTTCTTCTAGAGGAATAAAACTGGAGACCTTTTGAATAGTATTCTGGTCTGTGTTTTCTGTTCAGTTTCCAGGAATGGGAATGTACGCTTCAAACAGGACACAAAAGAAATGCTCAAATATAAATCAAAACTAGTCCATACCTGGTATTCAAAGTTTCATTCAATAGCATTTTTGTCTCACAAACAGTCTAAAATGTAACTGTTAAGAATGTTAACAATAAACAGGTGAATCAGGTGACGGGTGAAACCTGTGACGGGTGAAAACAGTACCCTAAATGAAGAAACATAGGCTGTTTATCAATTCCAAGAACGCAGAGAACGTACTTGTGTTCACCTCGGAAGAACGAACTCGGGAGACCGCGAGAACACAGAACGTGTGAGAACGCGTCATGTGAGAAATGAGATGCTGTGTTCTTCCTGATGGTCACATGACCTTCACACGTTTTAAATGGAAAATTATTTAAACATTACAGCATTCATACAACAATTTATTGTTTTTTCCCTTTTCAATATATATAACATGCACAAAAACCTTACAAATATACTTTGCACAATACAAATAAAAAAAGATTTTAATATGAATTTCAGCAAATAAACACCTGTAATGTGTTTATGCCTTTATTAAGATATTCATGTTATTGTTTACTTTCACCATCTCATTTAGGGAAACTTCTGAGATAAATAAGTTATATCTCTGAACTTTAATAATAAACCTATATAAAATGCTGCACTTCCTGCCTCCTTTATTCAGTCGCAATGACTTCTGGGACTTCTAGAGCGAGTTCGGTGCTCAAGTCTGCATCGACGCATCCTCGATATCAAGAACACATCCGGGAACTTTCATGCGTCCTCCGTTTATGCGGTCTTGAGATTTGGAACTGAACTTTGGCGGTTGATGATGACGCTACACGAGAACACAAGGAGACAAGCCATATACTTCAGGCTATCTACTGGACTACTAATTCAAACAGTGAGCTTGACCATACAAAATGATCACAATATCTACATATTTTTCAGATAATCTAACAATAAAACTATTTCAAAGACTGTTAAATAACTATCACTTTTTAGATTTTTTAAAAAACACTTTATGATGCTGTTATGTCAAATAGGCCTCGTTCATTAAAAATGAGCAGAACTTTTTTTTTTGTGTAAATAATTAGCAAAACTAAAATTGGATTGATCAACGTGTAGGTATTTTCGAAATGCTAGCTGGTACAAAATAATTGTATACCTGCTCCCTACCAAGTATGCGGTGTAAAACTCTTTTTGTCAAGCTGATTACACTGAATTTTGATGCCCGGGCATAATAATTAAGCCAATTTGGTTCACTTGATATGTTTTTTGTTTGGTCAACTAAAATAGTGCTCATCACTGTCAGTTTTTACAAAGACATCTATTAAATGAAGGGGGCTGGACAAATACAGCAACCAAACATCTCACCTGTAATTGTACAATGCCTGCACAACAAAGGAGTTACTACTACTGGTTACTGCATTTTTACATTCTGTAATATTCTTCAAAATATACTAGTATACAAGATACTAGTAATATGTTACTACCGGAGATTCCAAATCATAACAATCAAAACACTGTGCTGGCTAAAAACGCTTTGGTGGACATGCATTAATTGATTATTTATTGTTAGTCATGCTGCTTATTAGTCTTTTTTGCTTTCATGAAATATACTGGAAGCAAACCTTTGAAGGGAATTCAGAATATTCCACACATAGTTTGCATAGTTAGTTGTGATTTGTAGGCAGGGGTTATGTTAATTGTGAATCAGCATTTATGTGCTTTTTAAGACTGATTAAAATTCATTAACCTACATGTGAGGTGAGCTTTTGGGAAGGTCTGTTTCACTTGCAAATTACAGTACTTTGAATTTAATCCAATATTTACAAATGTTTCATGAATGAAGCATTTTATTTTATTTTATTTTATTTTATTTTATTTTATTTGCCTTCAACCCACACATTATTAGCACAGATTCACTTGTAAAGAGTGAAAAGTTTGATTTATGCATCTTTTGTATTCTGTACATTTCACACTAGTCATGCCTCATGACACAGACTCATCATATTGCTTCATTAGACTTTTAGAATACTTTTATGCCGCTTTTTATCACTTTAAAACTTTTCAGTCCCAATTCTCATTCACTTCAATTATATGAAAAAGAGTGACCTGAATTTTAGATCCTCTTTGTGTTTCATAGACATCATACGACTTTGGAACAACTTGAGCAAATGATGACAGAAATTTCATTTTTTCGTAAATCATTTATTCAACATCAATTCCTGAGTGGCGGAATGTTTAATAAGAAATAGACAAAGTCGTTTGCCCAAAAAACACTGCTTTCTTATTTTCATAGTGAAAAAAGCTGATTAGGTCCCTCCAGCGTAAGGATGGGAACGCTGAGGCATGGCAATTGAGGATGTTTTGTGAATGCTAAGCTTGCTTGAAATGTTCCGTGGTGAATTAGAGTGACTTGTTTGTACACCCACCCAGCTGTGACCGAGTATTCAAGTCTAGGGCACTGAGCTGTTCTTCAGCCCGGGTTAAGCCACTTCACTCTGCCATCTGTATCGACACGGGCTCCTTCTGATCCGTGTGGAGCTGCTGGAAGACTGTGCCTCATCTTAACCCAATTTTACATCAGTAATAGGGTTTGTGTTTGGAGCTCACCCTTGAACTCACACCTTAAACAGACTTTATAGTGTGAACAAGACTAGCGGCTAGCCAATTATCCAAACACCACCAACAGTACATCATGTAATTAGCGTTGCCTGCTAACTCTCGACATTAAATATTAAGCTTTGGCACATAACTCATCCTGAACCGTGTGTGTGCTGGATGCATGAGTAGGTACAAGCTATAAAACGTAAAGATGATGGAGTGTTTTGGTCAAGGCCAGCGAGCAGTCACCCAGAACATATTAGGAAGATGCTAACATGCTAACAAGCGATGGAGAGTTTATTCATAACAAATAGATTTACCAAATGAAATGAGTCAAAGTAAGACTGTACACCTAATTAAATTGTGTTATGGACACAAAAATGTTAATATGAATAATATGATTAATAATGAATGTACAGTTTTGTTTGCTATTTTCAGCGGTTGCTTTCTCATTATTTGTAGACATGAGCTTTATCTCCTGAACAGCTCTCAGAGTCACTTCATGGACATTTTACAGTTTTTGAGGGGAAATTATTATCATATCAAGTACACAGAATCTCTAGAATGTTTATGACAACTCGTCTAAGTAGTTTGGCTTAATTAAATGATTATGACATTAAGGGCAAAAAATGTAAAAAAATTTTTTATTTATTCTTAACAGGAAAAGAACTGAATTAGGGACAAAAATAAAGCAATTGTATAAGCTATGAAATTGTAAAAAATGTAATTGCAATTGTAAAATTATTTAAAATAAATAAATAAATGCTAGAGTTAAATTTAAACCATAAAACCTTTAGATTAAAAGTTAAAAAAATACAAAAATAAATAAATATATATATTATATATATATATATATATATATATATATATATATATATATATTTTTTTTTTAATAATAATAATAATAATAATAAGAAGAAGAATAAAAATATGTGGGTATCACAATCGCCTCACAACAAGAAGGTCGCTGGTTCGAGCCTCGGCTGGGTCAGTTGGCGTTTCTGTGTGGAGTTTGCATGTTCTCCCCGTGTTCGCGTGGGTTTCCTCCGGGTGCTCCGGTTTCCCCCACAAGTCCAAAGACATGCAGTCCAGGTGAATTGGGTAAGCTAAATTGTCCATAGTGAATGTGTGTGAATGAGTGTGTATGGGTGTTTCCCAGTGATGGGTTGCAGCTGGAAGGGCATCCGCTGCATAAAACATATGCTGGATAAGGGACTAAGCCGAAAAGAAAATGAATTAATGAATGAATGAATAATAATATGAATTTGGGAAAAATAAATCAGATTTCACAGGGCCATATACCTTACAACACCTTTGATTATGACATCAATTCAATGCATTGTTTTCTCATTTTCTCTTTTTTTTTTCCCTTCATTTTTCAGCCCTGAAGGACCCGTGCAGTGAGGTGACCTGTAGCTTTGGCAGCACCTGCATCCAGTCATCGGATGGTCTGTCCGCCAAGTGTATGTGCCCTCTGAGCTGTGAAAATGTCCCGAAGCATGTGGTGTGTGGCAGCGACGGCCTGGACTACCAAAGCGAATGTGACCTCAACAGGAAGGCCTGCGCCACTCAGAAGAACATCCGTGTGCATCACCAGGGTCGCTGCGGTGAGTCTGTGGAGCATTTATGCACTCATTAGCACTGCAGTTAATATCATTATCACATCTGCTTCAATTACCAGTCATTGCAGTTGTGAGTGCAGGTCGTTTTGGCTGCTTTTAGTATGCAGTTGTGGTCAGCGTTAGGGAGTGTTGTTTTTAAAATGCAAGGGGACCTCATTATTAAAGTATAAAGTTATAATAGTGCTGTCAGTTTAAAATCAGCTTTATTTCCATGGCACTTTAAGCAATACAGAATGTTAAAGCATCTTGATAGCAGGCAACTTAGCAATTAGTATTTAATAAATATAATATATGTTATTTTTTGATTATGCAATTAAATATATAATATGAAAATAATAATTTTGTGAGTATATTTAATTAAGTTAAATGTAATTTTATTTACTATTAAACTAGTTATAAAAATTGAAACCAGAAAAAAGCTTATTTATTTAATATCTTAATAATAGGCAGGTAATACACCAGTAGTAAATGATGTGAATTGTTACTTAAACTAACATTTTACAGTTGAATATTATAAATATTATAAATTATATAAATTTACTGCCACTTTTGATCATTTTAGTGGTAGTAATTTCTTTAATACCACCCCCCTCATATATATATATATATATATATATATATATATATATATATATATATATATATATATATAT
>CAIGQV010019951.1:12409843-12431746 GCA_903798115.1 Danio jaintianensis
TATATATATATATATATATATATATATATATATATATATATATATATGTATAAAATAATAATTATTTTAAATTGTAAGATATTTAACAATGAAACTTTTGAGCAGTAGTGTTTATGAATTATTTGTATTCACATTTTTCTGAGGTTTGAAAAAACATACCTCGTTTACAAGACTTTGCTATTACGGTATTGCATGTTAACACTTGTTGTCTTGTGACTGTCCTTGAAAGAAATCCTCTGATTATGTAACACATTACATGTATTTCATCACCCCCGGTGGGACTTTCGATTCTGCATGCTTGTTAAAGTGTATTGCGGAGGAATACAGAGTAGAAAAATTCAACTGATCAATTATTCCGCTGAAGGCTCCCGACACGTCACACCTCGCCATGCTAACTGTCTGGACTTTTGAGCTCTTCTTCTTTGATTTAATCCTGGCTGTTTCATGTTGGTGGGGAGTTTGAGTCATGGGGACAGAGGGGCGTTCATGAAAAGCCCCCTTCCCACCCTGCTCTGTCTAATGACATTTCCCTTCCATGCTGCCTGACAAGCTGTCAGAGTCTTTTTTCCCAGCTTATTCCGCCCCTCTCTGACATTTTAGACTTTTATTTTGATCTCTTTTATTCATCTGTTCTGCATGATGAAGTCTGGAATCTCACATTTTTAAGTCAATAAAGCGGACTGACATGTTAAAAAACGTTTTAGTAGGTCATGTCCTGCTTTAGGTCTCTCTATATATTTGCTTTTATAAACCTTTATATCTTTCACTCTCAGTGGCTCATCATTATTGTAGTTTTTGGGGATCTGTACTTTTCTTATTCCTTATTAAAGATCAGACCCTTATTTAACCTTGCTAATTTTTTAATTGTACATGATCCTTTTATGTTGTTAGCGGGAACTTATTAAGCACTTTGACTGTCGGCAGTTCACCCTATAATGGTAAAAGTCCACCCATTCAATCAATCATAAACATTGTCTCAAAACCAGTTGATTGAGTTTTCTGTTTAAATAGATCAATTGATCTAATATTAATATGCTGTTTGTTTCCACAGACATTTTGGACTGTTTATGTGAACTGTTTGTTTTTGACATTGTTTTGTGTGTAATGCATGTAAGAAAGTAAAATGAACTTTAAAGAGAATAACATGACACACAGCTTGCATTCACTACACCCACATCAAACCAAATGTGCACTCAGAAAAACAGTTTACCACGAGTTTAAACTGACAAGACATTAATATATGTAAATACAGTTGAAGACCAAATTATTATAATTATCTTCCTGTGAAATTTTTATTTCTTTTAAAAAAAATTCCAAGTGTTGATGGACATGACAATCAAGGGGCAGAGAACAGCAGCTCATTTGCATTTAAAGGGACAAACATGAAAACAGTGATGCATGGTTTAATACATGATCTGTGTGCTATTTTAAGCTAAATAATTGTTATTTATATATAAGGTCTCCTTCAAAAATGCATCATAGTTATGATCCGCAGTTTGTTTTCTTTAAAACGCGTGCAGTGCCAAAATTCATTTGCTTAATCAATATTTTTGTCTTAAAAGTTTTTAAAAAGATACATTTACTTAAAGCGAAATTGCATAAGATATTTTTCTTTATTCAAAGAGGCGGAAAAAGCTCCAAAAAAAAAATCCAATTTATTAAATTAAAAAGGCTGATACAGCGCCTTGTATCAGCCTTTTTAATTTAATAAATTGCCGTTTTTTAGAGCTTTGGTGTTGCCGCTTTTTTTAAATATATATATTTTGCACTTTTTGCAGTTTGGCTGAGCACCCATTTAAAGTGATGTGCGTGCTTTTGTGCATTTTTTCATAAGAATTTGTTCTACCTTCATTGGCAATGGAATTGTTTCCAATGCACAAACCTACTGTAAGAAAAGTTTGAAAGGTTTATGCTTTTAAATAAACATAATTGAATCTTTTATTATCCTGAGCAATTTTGCTTCTTAAGTGGCTTATGGATCATGAAGTTGTTTTTTTCTAAGCAACAAGGCAAAAGTGCCAGTTAAGCAGATGATTTCATCACTCTATTTTTCATGAACTTTCTGAGAGAAAGGCTTGTGACATTGTGGTGTTTCCTGCGGCTGACAGACTCAGAGGGAAGTCACCTCTTGTAAATGATGGCTCTCTGGGCGGCCGGGTTGGATGAATGCCTTGGGTCCCTGAGGACGTGTGGAGTATGTTCCTCTGCGGCTCTGGGGAGACTGGCTTTCCATTTAACCCTCTTGGGAGAACAAAGTACCAAAGAGGACAGACAGCTACTCTAAATCTAACTTAGAGACACCATTCTTGCAGTTACTGACTCAGATTTAGTTCATTGCCAAAAAAAAAAAAGCCAACACTTTCAAATGATACTTTTATTACTTACTTTTACCCCCTTTGACTTTTGGCTAGAAATAATACAGAATAAAAAATATGGCTTCCAAAATGTCTATACAGTAGTATTAGTATTAGTAGTAGTAGAGTAGTATTACAGTAGACATGTTTTATCATAATCTGTATGGTAATTTGTATCTGTAATGTTTGTCTTGTTTTCTAGGAAAACATCTTAATGTCATTAAAATCATTAATTGAAATAAAATAGTGATTATTTTTATTCAGTTTTTTAAAGTAAATGTCTATGCATATTTAGATCAAGATATATTTGCTTTGTTCTAAAAATCACAACATAAATTGAATTGAAACTAAATTATTATCACTTCAGATGCTTTGTTTTTCAGGGAAAAGATTTGTAAATCTTAAAATTTTTACTTAAGAAACAAGTTTATTTATTTATTTGTTTATTAGATTTTTTTTCCTTAGTCTTGTTGTCCCAGAAAACATCTAAAACAATCTTAAAAGGTTATTTGTTTCTTTGAGAAACAAAAAAATATATATATTTTCCATGTAAATGTTTGAAACATCTTATTTGTCAAGAAAACATATGAAACATCTGAACAACCAATATGTCCTTGAAACAAAGATATTTTTAGTTTTTGTCTGTTTCTGTCTCAACACATCTAAAATTCCTAAAAACTAGATCATTTTGGCTTCCATTATTTTTGCTTAGATGTTTTTCCCCCAGAAATGTGATATCGTTAGACAAAAAAAAAATGTACAAAATTGTATTTATTTATCAAGACATTTTGTTCTCTCCTGCAGCAAATAAATAGAAGAAAACAAGCAACCCCACAATCCATCGTACAGCAGGACTTAGGGCCATTGTTATTTCAAAGCGCACTCAGGCACATTTTTGGCCAGCTCTGTATACACATTGATCCCTGTAAATCGCAGCTACAGCTACTGTTCCTCCCCAACACATGCATTAAGGTCTTGGCCAGCAACTGTCAGGCCCATAGATACAGGAGCTGGACTAATGGAGCGGCCTCAAACACACACTCCCTGCTGGAGCGAGACTCAGTGTTTCTGGCTAATTACAGCCACCCCTGCATGGCACTGTTAGGCAGCGATACACGGAATGCTGGCTCCAGCCAGCCTCTCTTAATGGGAGCTAATGGTTTCTCCAGTGGTAATGGCTGGCTTGCGTGGTGAGATGTTGTTGGAGTTGCTGCCCGCATTGTGCTGGACTCTTTTGGTCGAGCTCCATACTCTCCCCTCCTTTGAGAGCCGTCCTATTATTGTGTTAGTTTACACCAGTCCCTGACCTGGCATCAGCTCTTTCTGCCAGCCCGCCTCTTTCCTTGGGCTTTTCTGTCCAGCGCTTATGTGTTTGGTTTTATTTCAGAGCCCTGTACCTACCGATTTGGATTCATGTGCACTTAGGATGGCTTGACTAGTTTATTATTAACTAGACAAGTTACTGAAGGTTTTTTTTTTTGTGGTATTTTCTCATTCTGTAATTTTTGGTTTTATTATTATTTAATTAACTTTTTTTAATTTTTTTGTTCAATTATTTATTTGTTTGTTTGTGTATTTAAACCCAGCTTGTGTAATTTAAAAATAAATATTCAGAGCTATAATTAACTATATATTCAAAAGCTTTTTTTGTTTGTGTGTTTATTTCCATTTTATTGTTGTTTGTTTAATAATGCTATCTATTATTTTATTTATGTATTTATTTATTTATTTGTATATTTATTTATTATTGTTATTTAATTTATTAATTTATGTTATTATTATTAATAATATGTATTTTGATTTATGTTATGTGTTTATTTAATTATTTTACTTTTTGTGGGTTATGTCCAGTGTATAATTTTTTTTATTCGGAGCCCTGGAGTTACTGATTTGGATTAACATGCATTTAGAAAAGTTTGATTGGTTGACAATTAACTAGAAATTCAAAAGCATTTTTTGTTTTAATTTTCTTGTTCTCTATTAAAAGAAATAAATAAATATTTATTTATTTATTTATTTATTTATTTATTTTTTATTTATTTATTTGTTATTTTTTTATTTTAAAGTGGGTTGTTATGTTCAATGTTTTTGTTTTTATTGAATGGAATGGAATGGATTTGATCTTATGTGTGAGTGTCAATGCATTCAAAATACATCTAACATGCCATTTCCCTACCTTTTTGCAATACCTTTGACTCACAATGCATTTTGAAATACACATTAAATTTTTGCTACAAATATCTCAAGGTGTATTGATGGAGGGCATCACGGTGGCGCAGTGGGTAGCACAATCGCCTCACAGCAAGAAGGTCGCTGGTTCGAGCCTCGGCTGGGTCAGTTGGCATTTTTGTGTGGAGTTTGCATGTTCTCCCTGTGTTCGCGTGGGTTTCCTCCGGGTGCTCTGGTTTCCCCCACAGTCCAAAGACATATGGTACAGGTGAATTTGTTAAGCTAAATTGTCCATAGTGTATGTATGTGTGCGAATGAGTGTGTATGGATGTTTCCCATTGATGG
Source organism: Danio jaintianensis (assembly GCA_903798115.1). Lineage (NCBI taxonomy): Eukaryota > Metazoa > Chordata > Actinopteri > Cypriniformes > Danionidae > Danio > Danio jaintianensis. The sequence goes on from CAIGQV010019951.1 coordinate 12,414,712, forward strand.
GTTGCAGCTGGAAGGGCATCCGCTGCGTAAAACATATGCTGGATAAGTTGGCGGTTCATTCCGCTGTGGCGACCCCAGATTAATAAAGGGACTAAGCTGAAAAGAAAATGAATTGATGAATGAATGAATGTATTGATGTCTAAACACAGTTACGGCAAATAACATTTAAATGATCATTCTGCCTATATTTTTCAATCAGATTGTACAACTTATCAAGCAGTAAAATTTGTATGTAATTTACATATTAAAACTGGTAAAACTTTGTCATGAAGAATGCATTTTAAATACATTTCAAAATAGATTTCGCTACTAATATGCTTTTCTAGTTATGTCCAGTGTTTTTGTTTTTTTATTCAGAGCCCTATAACTACTGATTTGTATTTGTGTGCGCTTAGGATGGTTTGACCGGTCGATAATTAACTAGACTAGTCGTTCAAAAGCCACTGGCTTGTTGATTTGGAAAATATGTCATTGTACAAATCCTATGAGTCCATCTGTGTGTTATTGGCTTTCATGATGTCTCTCTATCTCTCTGGCTTTGTCTTCATTTCCCGCTTATTTTGTTTCCATTTTCTTGTTCTCTTTATTCGCCTGTGTTTCTTCCTCCCCTCTCTATCTTTGTTTTGTTTACGTGTTTTGTCTTTCTTGTCTAATTTCCTCTGTCCTCTCTGTCTCTGTCTTTCTCTCTCATCTTTTTTTCTCTGTCTCCATGCTTCTTTCTCTCTCTTGCGATTGTGCGACTCGCTCGCGGCTCGGCATTGTCTTAGCGCGACACCGGCTGATAAGTCCTTTGTGTCGTCTTGTTTCAGAAAAGTGTGGAGGCTGGCGAAACTGTCACACTTATTTCAATAACCATCATGGCATTTCTATTACAATTACCATCTTGCCATGCGGGGCCAGGGCCCGGAGCCCCCTGCAGCCACAAAGGCCCATCAACTCCCACATACTCATCGCTCCCGTCCCGTCAGCTGTCACCCTTATCTTTTCACATTTCACTATTTCTTCTCAATAAATGACATGCCACTGACAACAGCTCCATCAATGGTGCCTAGAAGATGCTTTGAAAAAGGAGAACATTCCAGTCAAAGAAATGGGATTGTCAGAGCTGGGGTGTATTGATTAGGGCATGGATACTAGACACTAGAAAATCTGGTCCTGGAGGTGTGCTGTCCTAAAGAATTTGGACGCTTTTCAAACAAGATAATCCATATTTAATCCGGTGAGCCAGACGGCTTGTAAAAATACAGTGGAAACAATAGTGCTGTGTGGCATACAGTACATTTTCAGACAACAATGCTTCTTAATGTCTTAAAAGAAAGACTGGCATGTTTAATCGGACCACCCAGATGGGTTCTGTCACATCTTTGAGCCTCACCAATAGAACACAGAAGCTCTCTGCAGCTTTCAAGTATGGCGAAACGAAAGAGAAATGATAGTTTTGGTGCAGCTAGGAGGAGTTATGCAATCGAGGAAAGATTCATAAAGCTTGGGCAAAAGTAGTTTTCTTGAGAAAAGTGAGCCAGTACAACACACATCCCTTCAGTATTTTTATAAAATTGTGCATATTGAAATTGTGATTTGAAAGTACACTTGATGGAAGCATGTAAATTTCACAAAAACTCCCATTTGCAGTATTCCAATAACGAATACGCTCGCATGAGATAAAGAATATTAAAGTTTAGCAAAACTGCAGTAGAAACAGAAAACCTGAACCTACTGTTCCTCCGTAAAATCATGTACTTTAACCTTCCAGAAACGACTTTTGCATGGCTGCTCCCAAATATAATATATGGGCTTTCTTTGCAATTAATGTTTGAGTAACATTTCTATGTCTCCTTTGCTTAAATATATTACTGCAAACTATGTAAAACTAACAACGTCTGCCATTATGATGACTTAAGGCCAAGCTATACTTCTGTATCGAGTCTACGCGGTAGGTTTGGTGTAGCCTTTGCACAGTCCTTGCCCTGACATTGACCCTGGTGTGTGGTGACATTGAGATCTGTGATTGGCTGACTTGGTTGCGGTAATGAGTGTGGGTGGGGTCAAGAGCCTTGTCCCGAGTCCTATGGATGAGCTTTGGATAGATAATTTTGCTTTGTGTTTATTTTATGATTAAAGTTGTTGAAAGTTTGCCAGATCCACAACTTTCTTCTCTGAATGAGTGTGAGTTTGAGTTACTTCTACAGTAGCATTTTTGGCATAAACTCAAAACACCAGCAAAGAAACTGTGAAGCATAGATACCCCACTGCATACTAGCATTTCGGTAGTGACAACAAATGTTTACAACTGCATCAGCTAGGATAGGGTACAGCAATCACTTGATGCAGAAGCATAGATCAATCTTTAAACAAGTGCAGTTTTGTAAAAGGGGAATGTTTTTGGCAGATTATTTTCCATTTGTATAATCACAGTTTTACATCAAAGAACATCCGCAAACTATAGTTAGTAGCAAAATATTGTTTGCAAGTTGTGGTTTGCATGGTTTTTACCTACATTTTTTTATTATTATATAAAGTAAAAATAACAGCCACTAGCTAGTTAGCCAACAGATCAGATTATCTGCATTATTTATAACAATCATAAATAATTACTATCTTACATTTGGTTAAATGGCGTAATTCAGTTTGAATATTTTTTTCCTTCCCACTCTCATCCTCAGATCCTTGCAGTGACACTCTGAACAGCTTGAGCACGGCCTGTCGAGTGAACCCAAAGACCTACAAGCAGATTACCTTTGCCCCGGCTGAATCTTGTCCGCCTGATGAAACGCCCATCTGTGCCAGCGATGGGCGCACCTATGAGAGCGTGTGTCAGATGGAGCGCACTGCCCTGCAGAACAACCTGGAGCTCAAGAAGGTCTCTTTAGGCAGCTGCAAGGAAAAAGGTGAGTTCCTCCCCAAAGCAGAGATGTCGTTGGCTCCCAGGAGCTCATGCTCGTTGTCTGATAAAGGAGCCCTACGGCCGCATTTGATATATTTTGTCATGGCTGCAGCGAGGAGGCTGTGGACAAATTAAGTCAGGTTAGCAGTACTGTCATGCCTACACGATACCAATCTCCACAAATCCAATTTGCCTGTCGGGCTCTGGCAGGTGTATTGTGGCAAGACTATATCTTCACGGGTGATGAAAAGATCGTCTCTGCCTCGCTCTGAAGCCCTGTGGCAAAGCGGTGTGAGAGTGTGTGTTCTGCTGTGATAGTGCATGAACGCTGGCTTAGTGTGTGTGTGTGTGTGTGTGTGTGTGTGTCTGAACTGTGTTTGTGCCGTGAGCAATAGGGGGTTTATTTGTGGGCCACTGTTGTCCCAGTACAGAGCTACTGTCTGTGTGCTGGTGTAACACACAAAGTGATAGCAGTTCTCTCAGATGAATATCTTCATGTCAGATACAGGCTAGCATGCTAGCATTTGTTTGGGATTCACTCAGTTAGCATGCAAAAAATTCTTCTATGATGATTAATGAAAAAAATTGTTTTTTTTTTGCTATTGTTAACATTTATTCAGAAAAGAATCAATAAAGTGTTAGTTCACTCCCCCCAAAAATTTAATCATGATATTAATTACCCTTATGTCATTCCAAACCTGAGACCTTTGTTTGTCTTCAGAACACAAATTAAGATATTTTACGTGAAATCGGAAAGCTCCCTCATCCTCCACAAGACAGCAAGGCTCCTGACTCCTTCAGATGTAAGGGGGGAACAGTACTCTCATGAACATGTGCAATATGTACTCACACTGAGGTGAAGAAACTGTTGACCGAACTGCATTAGTTTTGTTTAATGAGCACGCAAAAGGATTATTGTAGCTTGATAATATTCCAATTGAACCACTGAAGGCATATGGTCTGTTTTGAGAATGTTTTCAGTACCGTTTTGGACTTTAAATGAGTCAGGAACCTTGTGGTCTACCAAGGATTAGGGAGCGTTCAGATTTCACCTAAAATATCGTAATTTGTATTCTAAAGATGAACGATGGTCTCAGGAGGTTGGAACAACATGAGAATGAGCACTAATAACATAATTAATATATTTTTTTCATTTTTGGGTGAATTAAACCTTTAACATTGGTCCATTAAGGGTGAACATGATATTCAGCCTCTCATTCTAAAATATTCCTCAAAAGAGGCTCCTTTAATTCTAATGAGAAGAACCCTCACTTAAAATCAACTATTAAAACTCACCAAAGAAAGTAGTTAAACCATATTAACCATATTGAACCATATTAACAATGTTTCAACTAAAACACAAATGTCTGAATGAAAACACAAGGAAAGTAAATATTTATTTAGCTAACTAACAGCTTAGCATACTAGCTTTCTACTAGCTTAACACAATACTAACTGGTTTAGAAAGACTAATTTCATTCATTAGAGCAAGATATTGTGATAGCATGCTATTTTTTTTACCAGTTACTACAAACAGCTTCCAAATGGGATCAGATTCTGCAAGGGGATAGATTTTTAATAACATCAGCAGCTGTTCTGGGGAAAAATAGTCCTCTACAATGGACTACAAACTCTCATTTAGATTTGTTCTTGTATGGAACACCAAGTTTTCACATTCCAATCAATTCCAGATGGATCAAAAGAGCCTTTTAGTGCCAGTTTACACTATGCGGCGCTAGTATGCTAAACTGTTAGTTTATTAACTGGGTAAATGAAAGCACAAAGAAAGGGAACTATTTAAATCTGACCATTTTTATCTTTGATCATATTTGGATTGCTAGCTAAGATTGGCTTTTTTGATTAGTTTGAGCAAAATATTACTTTTGCTGGGTTATACATATTTGACAACACCAGCTGCCTTTCGGGAGAAAAATCATCCTCCAAAAACCTCTAGATTTTGCTTCTGTTCTTGCATCGAACTCGCAGTTTTTGCAATCCAATCAATTCCTGATGGATGAAATCAAGCCTTGGCCTAGTTCTTTTTCTCATTAAATATTCTGTTTTACTCATAAATATGTCAGACTGTGGAAGTATTTGGGTTGCGAAAAACACTTCATGTGGAGTAAAATCAGAAGTTCCTGCTTCAGTTCCTATAGCTTACTGTGAGCCAGCTCTCATCAGCATGTATGTCATATCTTTAAAGATAGGTTGGATAATGCAATCAAACATAAATCAAGCTCAGATTGTACAATAACATAATAGGTCTCTTAATTTTCTCAAACAGATGAAAGACTGGTGTAATTACACACCGCCACGGACCGTCTGTGACAGCTTAACACAACTCTGAGTGGGGGGAAAAAAACAGCCCAAATCAATCTGAATGGAATTAGATAATTGATTAAATAATCAGGCACGGTAATTAATTCAAAACCCCTGACTGAGTCAATATCCGATGTCTGATTGAGCAAGAGAGAAAGAGAGATGCTTCCAGTCAATGTTGATTAGTTCCAGGACAGTTACCTTCATTTTTGACGCATACATATGTGTCTCTGGTCTCCAGGGGGCTGCCCGAATGGTTGTAAGTTCAACGCCATATGTTTGCTGGAAAATGAAGAGTTTCGGTGCTCCTGCGATCCCATACAATGCGACGGCACGTACAAGCCCCTGTGCGGAAAGGATGGCAAGACGTACCCCAACGACTGTGAGAGGAAACTACAGGAATGCCGGACACAAACAGACATCCCTGTCAAACAACAAGGGCCCTGTGGTGAGTGTGGAGAATTGTGTGAAAGTTCAGATGTTTTGCTGTGTGTTCTTGCAGTTTTATGTTAGCAAAATGTGCTATTGTTTAATTAGCATTGTGTGTCTGCTTGTGTCCTGCTGGAAAACTCTTGTGGAAGGTGCTCATTCTCTTTCATTGCCACAGCGTTCTCATTTTGCCATCAGCTGTGATGACACATGAAACACTGACTTCATGTTTCATTCATGACCTCACCTCTCCAGTGCATACGTCCACACCAGTCCTCCCATGCTCAATTGTCTCGTCATTCCCCCTTTGTCCTTTTATGTCCTTTTTTGGCTGTCTTTAAACCGTATTTTTTCTGTTCCAGTGTGTCTCTCTGTCTGTCTTTGTCCTTGTGATGTCTGCTCAGGGCCACCGCCGGACACACCCCTCAACCTCTTCAAGAGTTCAACCTCTGACCTTTCTTGTTGGGATTCTGACCTGCGGGTCTCCTTCAGGGGGCCCTCAAAGGGCTGGTTTGATGTCTTCTTTCTACCTGTACCTCTTTGTCTCTATCTTTTCTTGTGTTTGTTTGCGTGATGGAGGACAGTTAGAGTGGAGTCCTCAGTCCTGTTAGAGTCCTCAACACACTATGTGAAGAAGAAGTGAGGTTATGGTGCAGTTCTTTTTTGGATTACTGTTTGTCTAGATATATAATTTCACAATTGTTCTGACCCTGTTGTTGCCCTGCTACCTGTTTGCATGGATTGCATGCATATAGCCCCCTTGTTAGAAGCTATGTTTGTTCCCCTGCTAAGCCTAGGGACTGGAGTAGAATCTACGCAAGTCAAAATGCTAAGCACTATGTCCATAATTAACACTCTGTGGTCTGATGGGGTTTTGGGGGGCTCTGAGTGTGGAAAAGTTTTGTAACACCCTGATATTTGTGGGGGTTTTCAGTATCTTATAAAAATATGATAAGCTAAAGTCTAGTAACACTTTTTTTAAGTACAAACTGTACTACAATTATGTTTAAGGTTGTATTTTTGAGACATCTTTGGACATGCAGAACTTTTTTTTTACTGAAAGTCACTTTAAAAATAGCCGAAATAAATTAAAAAGATGTTTACAAGGCTTTTGTGTACTGAATGTAGTACTCTAGGTTTTTCTACAAAATAATGTGAAATAATGATGCGACTTCTTTGCGCCTGGCTGGATTTTTGTTGACTAGCATTCCAAAAGCAGAAGGGTAGAGTAAGATGTTTAAATGTGCAGGCAAACAATACCAGCATGACCTTCAGTATTTGCATAGTGTGCAACCAGTGGACAGTTTGCTATTCTATAAGACCACAGATGCTAATTGTCAATGAAATTCAAAATATTGGAAAACAGTGAGTCCCTTGATGGTTAAGTTGGGTTTGCTTAACAACACTGGTTTATTTAATAGCTGTTGATTGATTTTTTTTAGTTATTCACACCTCATATGCAGTACCATTGGTAGAAGTTTTTTTAATATGTACTATACAAGTACAGTAGTTCAGAGGTAGCCTGTTTTGTACACCAAAATGCAATAAACACATCATAATTACTGCAGCAGTTATTTTTAAAAGCTTGAATTGGTAAAAAACATGATTTGGACAGTGTGTTAATTATGGGAAGTGTATCCAGGGCTGTTTTGGCAGGGTTACAATTTTGAACGCATTTTAACGGTACAGAAATATCCCTCTCATTTATTTTGAATGCTATGTGTGTCCTACTCACTGGCAGCACATATGTGGCAACTATAGCGCATATAGCGCACTGGCAGCACATATGTGGCAACTATACCCCCCCTATCCTTTATTCTCTGTTCAATATCAGCCTCTATGACTCATTAGGATTGTTTTCCAGTCTTCAGCGAAAAGATGCATAAATTAACATGTAAAGAGTAGTGCTTGTGTCTTCGGATTTATTTCATTATTTCTGACAAAGTAAATGTTTTGGTCCTTTCAGGCTTTTGCTGGTGGCAAGTTACAGTATGTTTTTTTGATACATTTATTTACATTTGCATATTCCGCAAACAGAACATTAATTAAACATCAAAAGCTCTGTGGCGGACCTGAGCCAGGCTGACTGCCTTTCATGCTGAGGAAGATACGGAGCATTGATGAGCGAAAGTCTTGTGCTTTGGACACCTGTTCTCAGTTTGATGTGTAAATGCAGAAAAAAAAGTTGCTTTGCTTTGTCGTCGTGTTTTGCTTTTGTCACCTTCTTTGTCCTCTCTCTCTTTTAGTGAAGAGTCTTCTCTTTCTTTCAGGTTTATATACGCACCTACCAGGTTTTGCTGGTTAGCATGTTACCATTTACCCTGGTGGATGTTGTCAGGCTAGTCGCTAACAGGTAGCTTCCTCTAGGTATTACGATGTAGCTGTTCTTTGTACTGCCAGGGCCCAGGAGCAGGTTTACTTTTATCACATTCTTTGTCTTTCTCTTTTTGTTAAATTTAATCTCTTTCTGTTGAATTTATATACATTTTGCTGATTAGTGTATTCACATTAGCTTTGAAAGATTTTGTCAGGATAGCTGCTCACAGTTAGCCCTTGTACTTTTGATTTCTTTTAATTCAGTTTACGCTCTTTATTTTATGTTTACATCCTCCAGACCAGGTTTTGCTGGTTATGGCATGTTCATGTTAGCCCTGATGGATTTTGTCTAATTGGTCACTAACAGCTAGTTTCCTCAACCTGCTTTTGTCCTTTCCCGCTTTAAACTAAGCTTCCTCTATTTGTTTCGTTTATATTAGCTGAGACCATGGTTTACTGGTTTGCATGTTCCCAGTAGGCCTTCTAGGTATTATCAGGCTTGTTGCTAAAAGATATCTGTTCGATTTTTTTCTGTTATCTTTATATTCATACAGACCTGATTTTGCTGTTTAGCATGTTCCTGTTAGCGCTATTAGTTGTTATTAGGCTAGTCACCAACAGCTCGCTTCCTTGCCACTGTTGTCCTTTCTTTATTTTAGTAAAGTTTTGAACATTTCTATTTTTCCACTCTTTCTTGTATGTTTATAACACAGACTCGGCTTTGCTGGTTAGCATGTTCCTGTTAGCCCTGGTAGATTTGGGCTTTTTTGGTTAGTTCTCTCTTTTAGTCAAGTTTCCAGTCTTTCATTTATGTTATGTTTCATTTGGATTTAAATAAATACAGTCTAGGATTTGCTGGTTGGCATGATGGCATTAGCCCTGTTGTGAGAATAATCTCTAATAGCTAGCTTTCTCCAGGTATTATAGATCTTCTTTAAACTAACAATGCCAAAGTTTTGGTTTTGTCACATTTGTTGTTTTCTCTCTTTGTTCATTTTCAGCTCTTTCTTTTAGGTTTAGATCCATACAAATTAAGTTTTCTTACAGTATGTTCCAATTAGCCCTAGTAGATGTTGTCAGGTTAGCTGCTAACAGCTAGTTTCCTCCAGGTATTATAGACCACCTTCATGCTGACAGGGCCGAAGTGAAGTCTATGTTTTACTAAAGTGCGTTTCAGTCCTTTAGAAGCCACTCAGGCATGACAAAGCTCACCTTCCCCACTGTGGAAGACGTCTAAATGGACCTCTTGTCACACACTAATCAATAGCAGAAATGCTCTGTGTGTACACAAGTCGTTTCAAACATTGAGCATGTCAGTACTTTTTCCCAGTGTCTGACATGGTTTCATCTGCTTCCCGTTGTCTTTGGAGACAAGCAGAGCTGGGTCACTGTGTCAGCAGCGTGCACCGAGAGACACGATTCGCTCGGAAATCAAAGAAATGTGTAGTGCTGAGAAAGGTCAACAGGAGACTGCAGCTTATAAGGAAAACAGAAAACACTGTGAAAGTAGAAAGATTGAGTACAAAGGACTAAAGATACACAAGAACAGACTGTGTTTTTTCATCTAAAGTCTATTTGCATTCTGTTGACAGAAGAACATTGAAGCATGCGTTGTATGCCGAGCTCAGGTCCTGTTAATGTCAGCGTGGGTTTTTTAGTCTGCTGTTTGGATATGCGAGGCAGTGGATGAGTCTAAGAACACCTGTGTTAAAATGTTTTGAAGAGTACAGAAGCTAAGAGATAGCATATATGGCAATGTGATGATATATTGCAAATTCAAATATTCACTGGGTTGTTGTTGCTGGTGTAAAATTAAGCAATTTTGTGATAAATGTGCTTTTTATTTTGTGATTAAGTTAATGTAGAGCATTTTAATTAGACGACTGGAGGCCTTCGTATGCTATTTTTCATTAAAATAGAGAGAGAGAAAGACAGCATATATTGTTATATTGGAGCAAAGAAATTAGAATAATTAAATATCGTTATTGCATAAATATACATACATTACATACATACATACATACATATACTGTACATACATATGAGCAGAATATGTTTTCAAGGTACAAAGCAGCACAATGTATTTACCATGCTATTTTCGTTCACTGCAGCCTCATTTTCGTTTACATCATATTAAATACAGTGTCTGCTCTAACTGAAGTCTATGAGGCCTTGAATGATGATCTTTGTGCGTTATCGTGGCTCAGCTCTATCCAATGTAATTTCAGAACTCCATAACTCGGTGGGTGTGCCAGCTGTAATGGACTCCTAATGATAAGGAAAGAAAGCAGCCTGCTTCTCTAGGCAGAGCAAGATGGATCCCGCAAATGAAGCTGACCTAAATACACAGCTGTCATTATAGTCTGGAGGATGTTTCATATCTGGTGTAAAGTGAACAGACCCTCAGAATACACCGGCTGTGCCTGTTTCTCTGTTCCCATGGCAGTAACTCATAAAGACTAACAATGGGCTCAGACTTACTGACATTGTCATTGAGCAAGAGCTGCATGAAAAGAGGTGACTGGGACACGACGCCCCAGGTGACAATGAGCTCTGATTAATATTTATCATTTGCATATTTATTTGATTAGCATTTCTTACTGAAAACGGCACAAACTTAGATTTTTTTGTCATTTTCAAAAAAAGAGAAAGAAACAATAACAAGTTAAGCACCCATTGAACTTTGGAGGGCCTAGTGAGATGTGTGTAATGAATCCAATTAGATGAGTAGATTGAAAAGCCAGGGTATCGTAATTATAATTAGCATGAACCTTTGCACCTCGCTGTGTGAGGAAGGGTTGTATCTGGGTCGCTGTTGTAAGATGGAAAGCCCTCGTCGGTTGTCTGTTATGTGTGTTTGTTAGGAAGTTCTTTGTAGAGATTGCTTTCTGTAATGCACCTCTGCCTTCCTCCTCATTTTCCCCCATTCCTTCATCCTCCTCTGCTTGCCTTTCTTCTCTGTTCAGAGTGCTGTGTGCAAGGCTTGTCTTCACGTCAGTCTGTGTGACGCCTTCTTCTGAAGGGATCCATGGATCGCTCAAGCTTTAGGCTCTGTTTTCAGCCTTGTGTGCCATTCAGAACTGAATTATGAATGATTTCAAAATTCTAGTTCAATTCCGGAATTTGAATTGAGGTAGCAAACTGGGTGCAGAATTGTCATTTGAGTTTGAAGAAATAGAATAAAATTTATGTAAATACAATTGTATTATTATTAATTGTACAGTCAAGCTCAAAATTATTCATACCCCAGGGGACTGTTTAAATATATTAATATTTGAATATTATTTCTATATATTATAGAATATAATTATGTAGAATATATAATTATTATATGTGTTATATATTAATAATATATATTAATATATAATAATTAATATTGTATATTATCTTTGTTAATTATGTTAAATATGTTAATTAGACATCAACTGCTAAATATGTCATAAAATAAAATAAATAAATAAAAATATAATAAAATAATATGATCAAAAATATTTAGTAAGATTTTATAGCAAGTAAATTTCACTACATTCCACATCAGTCTTCTGCAATGTGGCCAATTCAATTCAAATTCATACTCATAAATTGAAAGCTAATTTTTAAATTCAGAATTCAACCGAACCTGTCAGTGTATCCAACATGGGATGGATAGCTCATGTTGTTTGTGTTGTTTATTTTGTCCTTCTTTCTCTCCCTGTCTTTGTCTCTTGTTCTCTCTTTCCCACTCTTCTTCCCTGTCCAGTTTTACAGTGTCTCACCTCTTCCGTTTCCTCCCTTGTGGTGCAGGGAGAGCAACAGAATTAGTTCCTTGGTTAAATTCTTAATACGTGGGGAGAAAGAAAGTTTCTGCGCCCTTGAAGCCATTGTTTGGTGATAAGTACTCCTTCAGAAACCAAACACCGCCTCTGGGGGGATTTCTGCTTGTGTCATGCTAATATTTTCTTCTCTCCTTTTTCCTTGCACCTTCTCCTACACGCTTATAAATGTTTTCCCTCAAGCTGAAGGGTAATGTAAAGAACGAGCGAGAGAAAGACTGAAACCAAAGGGGGAGGGGGCAAGTCGCTACTCTGATATGCAGACGCTCAAGAAGTGAGACACGCACAGCTTGCCGAAACTCACAAACTCCTCTCATTTTGGCAAGATGCAAAGGAGCGGAGAGATGGAGGAAACGCTCGTGCGACTGTTCCTATCACGATTCGTGCACACCCTGTAATCTCGACACAAGGGATGGAGATCTCAATATGCATGAGCGTGTGTACAGCAGACTGTAGGAATAATTTTATGCGTTCACACTGTGCTAAACTCACTTACTTTGTACCAGAGCTGACAGAATTCCACTTACACTGTTGAAAACAAGTTTTTTTATGGTTCCATTACACACAAAAGTTCTTTATAGTCATGTTTGTTCAAAATGTGTCTGTTACTGGAAGGCCACCTTATGGCCCATTCACATGTAACGTTGACGTTATCCCTTCACATTTACATTGAATGGAATGAATTTAAGCATTGCTGAACTGAATTGTGGGTAGAGTTGCATTGGTTCCTTTGCTCATGGCAGAAGTTGGAAAAGTGCAAATGCAGCCATCAGCCAATCCGCTAGTTCTATGTAGATATACACCGCCTATAGAAAAATCATCATACCCTGTGAAAATCTATACCTTTACTCGCATTATACCCTGCTTTCAAAAGACCTTCAAGATAAAGTTGTAGAAAGGCACAAGTTAGGAGAAGGCTACAAAAACATTTCAAAGGCTAGAAAAGTTATTTGGAATATGACAAATAAAGTAATTATCTCAAAGGGGCATGATGATTTTTCTATAGGCACTTTAATTGTGCAGACCCTAGCCAATCACATTCATGTAACACAAGAGAATAGTTGTTCGCCAAAATGAAAAAGGAGGAAAGGTTATTATTGATTGGTAATCACCCGGTACTTAATGAAATCTTTATTTACATACCAGGACTTGTACCAGAGAAGGTGGTAGAGGCAGTTGGTGAATATGATGTGTATAGTGGAATGTGATTGGCTGTCAGCACAAAGCTTCAGACATGCCCTCTGTTGAGCATTAATGCCCATGCCCCAAGTTTAGCTTGAACACACCTAAAGATTCTTTCAGAATTCAAATGATAATAAATGGTTATTGTAATCATTGATCCCTGAAAGGCTGCATGGGGACCACAAATGGTTGTTCAGTTGGGGCTATTACCTTGGAGGAACATACTTACTATAACTGTCAGAGGAAGCACCCACTCTTTAGCAATTTTAACACTGTTCACAATGGTGGCGTGGATGTAACCAAGAAATTGACCTGATTCTCTGACAGCATTACAAACCAAGCTGTAGAAACCTATATTGGCTCAAGAGAACTGTACTTTAAATAGCACATGACGGCAGTGAGACTGTGAGTGGGTTTGTCCCTTGGGTGGGCGACGTGTCAGGATTAAGCATGTAGGGAAGCCTCGTACTCTGCCTGTGGTAATAATCCTTAACATCATGTTTCAGCGGCAATAGTAATTAAACGCTACGAGAACAAATGTATAATGCAACACAAAATTGCAGTGTGGATGTGGAGCAGGAGGTGGAGCCACATTGTGCATATTATATAACATCCTCGCAGAATGGCCAGGGTTAGAGGTGTGCAGAGATTTTCAGACCTGAACACGGCAATTACTTAGCTCTTTCCGAGTATTTCTTTACACCTTCTCATTATGAGCCTTGCTATTCTGCACACATTTTTGTACTGGCTCGTAATTAACGTTCTCCACCGCTTTTCAGCATCACTTTCTTTTTACTTACACAGCTTTTCTTTCTTTTAAATACGTTAAACACGGAAGAAAAAAAAAAAACTTCTAGTGTGGCTGTTTCTGCGTGTATCGCGTCCCAGTGGCAGTTCCGTCGAGGCATATGGCTGTCATCCAGCTTACAGCTGGAGTCCTTGAAGACTGGCACTGCAGCATAGGCCTCGGGGATGGCAGCCCACTATTTCAAAGAGGCTCCGAAAAGGGCTCATTTTTTACTGAGAGAATATGCAAGCCAACTCAATAACCAAAGCCAGGCTGCTTCTTTCACCAAGTATGTAATTGTGGCTGCATGTAGCATTATTTCTCTGAGAACTTTCTCTTCCTTGGCTTATTAAATCTGCAAGATTTTTTCCATCCCCTGGAGATGAAAAACTGAAAATGAGAAACTGAACAAGTGAACGTCTCTTTTCATATCATCTTCTTTTTTTTTTTTGGTAGGGGGGTGAGCGATTCTTTCATCTTTGTAAGGAAACAAAGGGTGGCTTGGGACAATGAATTATCGAAGGCTCTGGTTCGGTTTTAGGATTCGAGCCTTGGGAAATTGGTCATTGAAGTGTTTTGAAGGCCATGAGGGCTTTACTGATGAGTCTGATTTCGGCGTCCTCCAGCCGGGCGCTTAGAAGGCACAGATGGAGAGGCACTGAGAGACGAGTTCTGGAGGAAAAGCCCACTTTCAAGGCCTGTGAAATTAGGCACCAATCCACTGTTTACACAGTTACGTGCCAGTTCAAGGTGTATTTTAAGCTCTCGTTCTCGGCAGAGAAATCAATAGCCAGAAAACGTTCTTTTAGTGGAGCTTCTACTGTAGGACACTTTTAGACTGGCACTGGAACACAGTGGTCAGAAAGGTAACCTGCGTTCTTCCCACTTCTGTTTTTATTTTCATTGGATCACTCAAGCAGTTACAGTGGGTACATGTGGGTAAAAAAAAGTGTGTGTGTGCATGTGTGTGTGTGTGTGTGTGTGTGTGTGTGTGTGTGTGTGTGTGTGTGTGTGTGTGTGTGTGTGTGTGTGTGTGTGTGTGTGTGTGTGTGTGTATGCGTGTGCGTGTGTGTGTGTGTGTGTGTGTGGCACCGCTTGATTTCTGTCATGAAAAACATGCTTTGGAGTACTAATCATGGTCTTTTGATGCACGCTGTGTTTGATATGCATTGCTCCCTTCAGATGTGTGGTGGGATTATAGGTGGGCGCCAGGAAGAGGTTAGAGAAGGGTTACGTTTAAATCTTCCCCCCAGTGCCTTTCAGTTCACTAAAGCCCTAAGACTATCTGGGGGTCTCACTGCTCCTAAGTAATATTTAAGGCACAGGCTAAAGTCTAGCTCTGTTTGCTAGTGCTAAACCAAGCGAGCTGCCTTCTGCCTATGTAGTTAGCTGCCTTATAAGACTGCATCCTAACCATAATGAAAGCTTATTTGTAACCAGTTTTGAAGTGTGTGCACCACTTCATTTGTGCTACGTACTTTACATTAAACAGTTTGATGTTAGTATGGCACTGAGATTATCATATAAGCATAAAATGCTTAGCAGTCACAAATATTGAGCATTATTCAGTTTTTAATAAGACTGAATTATTTTATTTGTATGTTCTCATTATTGAATGAAATGTATGTTTGTCATAAACATTTCATTAGTTCCATGCACCATCTTGGATTTAGTTTTGCCACAAAGATCAATGCAATGCATTCTAAAACTGGCTTGTTTTGAATTTGACTAGAACTATCTTTTGAAACAACCTTCACTTCCTTTAATGTGCATTTGGGAGCGCAACATGCGCCAACCAAACTTGTAATGAGAAGCGCTTATATACCAGCTGTTGTCAACAAAAGAGAAGCTTTAAAAGCTCCCTGCTATTTTCCTCACAGAAATGAAGGCTTAACATTTAAAGAGGAAAAATTAAGACAAAAGTATGCATTAAAAAACATTTAATCACGATCTCTCTCAATCATTACAAAATATAGCAATGTTTATTTTTGATTTGTGCTTAGTAATAATAATGATTAATAATATTTTGATGTTATTAATGTATAATTTAAAATTACAATTACATGACATGTTTTTTTCCCTAAAATCATGCAGCTTTGACTAGAGTGCTTCAAAATGATGTCAATTTAAAAAGCTTACTGTGTTTTGGAACAAAACATCTTCTTGTCTCGTCTAGACTTTAATTTTTTTCTCATTTTGTCCTATCATATTGGAAAAGAAAGTTATTTTCACTGAGAGAGACATATTTGATTTATCTGCAGGCGTTGTGATAGCTGTTTGTGTGTGATATTAAATGTATCTTAGTGTCTGTGATATTATTCAGGAACGATAGCATCTAATCCAGGAATAAATTACTGCATCGAGAACACCACATGCAGACCATGTAAGGGGCACACACACACACACACTTAGACATTCCTAAAACAAACACTGAAGATGGAGGAGATCTCATTTATATGTACACACATGTCCAAAGACACGCTCACAAACAAGCAGACAAAAACGTGTAATCTTCCACACAGCAACTCGCTTACACCAACCAGCATGCACCTGCAAACATTTGCCGTCACCCTGTCATTTTACCTCTTTCCCAATACTGAGTGAGCCCGAAGGGCTGCCCTTTATTTTGACATGTCTTTAATCTTAGTGTGAAAGTGCAAACACATCACGTTTGCTCCTCTAGCCTTTCTCAACCCTCAGATATGAACCCCAAGCATACAAATGTGCAGCATGTTTTTTTTCATTGTTTGTTTGTTTATAAAGAAAAGCTTTTCTAAAAATGAAAATTGTGTCAACATTTACTTACCGATATGTCACCCTAAATCTAACTCTCTGTAGAGAACAAAGAAACATATTTGGCTGCTTTTTCCATGCAGTAAAAACTGTCAAACTATATTGTGTGGAACAGAGCACAGGGAACATTCTGCTGAATGTCTCCTATTGTTCGTTATCCACCTTGTTCATACATCCCATGATGCATTGTGTTTATTATGGGAGTTAAATTGTAAACAGTCAGTGATTTTTATAAAATGGATACAACAGGTGGCATTATTCTTCTCACCTACTATCATTGAATGTAAAAAAGAAAACATTAATTTGAGCGACTATGAATAACCCTAAAACCAAAGTTTTTTTTACAACAATATTATGGACATGTTAAATGTTAATTGAATGTACTGTACAGAAAAAAAAATGTAGATATAGAACACAATTAACTCAAAAGAGCTCTTGTCATAAAAATTCCTAATAAAAATGTCATGTTAGAAAACATTGTTATTTTCACTATGGTAAAAATATATATATATA
>CAIGQV010019951.1:12432146-12445041 GCA_903798115.1 Danio jaintianensis
CTTCTTCTTCTTCTTCTTCTTCTTCTTCTTCTTCTTCTTCTTCTTCTCCTTCTCCTTCTCCTTCTCCTTCTCCTCCTCCTCCTCCTCCTCCTCCTCCTCCTCCTCCTCCTCTTCTTCTTCTCTTCTTCTCCTGTTCTTTTCCCCTCTGTGCTCACATCAGAAACAGGGCTTGTGCTCAGTCCCGCTGTCCCTCGACCCTCTGTCTGCTAACTGCAGCAGTTAATGAACTTACTGTGGCACCACTGAGAGTCCCAGCTACTCTCTTTCATGTTCATATTTCATATCTGTGCTGTAACCCTGCACACTGAATTATTAACTAGAGTGCTCTCTTTTCTGGGATGATGCTTTGTGTTTTACTTGTCTGTCTGTTTTTTTTGTTTTTTTTTATCTATCCATAGTTGAGGGAGGCTTGGTTAGTGATGCATGAAATGAGACGTGAGACGTAAAAAAGTGTTCTGATTGGATGCTCTAATGGGCTACATATTTACAGCTGCACCGTTTTGAAATGTGTATCTGTTTAGCAAAGCGGTTCTTAGTACATTTTCTTAGACAATAAAGCATTATTGGAAGAAAAACATGTTGCTTTTTTTAATTTTGAAGACAGGCTACCATTTCTACTAAATCATAGATCACATACACACTGCACTTGTGAGTCTAACAGCAGCATTTACATTGAAAACGGAATCCATTGTTATTGCACTGTGCTGTGTGTGAAAGGAATACTGGAGTCTTTGATATAAAATAATCATAGGAACGTTCTGATGCATCACACACACTGCAATGGTTATGGGTGTGAAAAACGCTTTTAAATATAGTGGGAAATTCATTACATTTTGGCACCATATGTCAACCTGGCAGTGTTTGATATAGATAAATGTTTGTGTGAATGGAAAAGTGGAGTCACTCCAGATTCTACAATATTTGCTATAGATATAATCATAACAAGGCATATATAAATAAGGAACATAGACTTAGACGGTTTAGCTGTTCAGTTATCACTTTGATATTGATATTGAAATTGATGTGTACAGAATCCAGACTAAGCACTACACTTACTACAAATTGAACTACACTTCCTCCCCCTCACTTTCTTTTCCTTCTTCCTCTACGTCAAAAGATAACTTGTTTCTCTGCTTTTTGGGGCAGATCTTAACCTGGTGAGCCCCTGCCTGAAGAAGACCTGCGAGTTTGGAGCCGTGTGCGTGGTGAAGAACAGCGAAGCAGTGTGTGAATGCTCAGACGCATGTCCGCAGGACCAAGACCCTGTTTGCGGCAGCGATGGGCACACGTACAGCAGCTCATGTCAAATGAAGGCCATGGGATGCGCTCTTCAGAAACAGATACAGATGCAGCACAAAGGACCATGTGGTAAATCCACACGCAAACACACGTACACACACGCATTGATGCCACTCACTCCCTCACTGCCTTTCATCCTTGTCCACCCCCTGCACTTAAGCACTCCACCGATATTTCAAGAGAGGACTGTAATTTTCCTCCTCCGCAACCTTTTTTTTTTTTTGAAACGATGCACTTAAGTTAGAATTAAAGAGGGCAGCATCCTTCACAGTAATTGTTTGCGTGAGTCATGGGTTTTTTTTGTCTGGCTTTTGTAAGCGCGCTCTAGATAAGTCTACAGAGAGGCCTGCTCGCCCCCCAAACAAACGCGTGTTTATGTGCGTTCTTTACAAAAGATTTGTAAATCATTTTCGATGGCTGTCTTTGTGCTTTCGCTTGGGAGGGGAATATTAAGTGGAATATTTTTTTTTTTGCTGTGAAACTTTGAAAAGCCTGTCTCGTTCGCTGTCAGCTTACATTCAGTGAGAATGAGGTGGAGCCATTGTGTCATGCGGTTTATACATGCATGTGTGTAATAGCCTTGCCTCCAGTGAGGAGTTTGAAATGGACGCCGGGGGTCATCTCGTAGCAGCAGGATTCATCTCAGAAGAGATCGCTACAGGCCACGCTTGCTCTTTATTGCAGCGCCGCCCATCATGCTGTATATGTTGCCAGATAGCAAATGACATATGAGAGTGATATCTCTCTCCTCACAGGCTTCTGGAACATCAGATTAACTACCCACAGAGGTTTAGCTCACAGAAACAGGTCTGGGTGGGGCCAAGGATGTATTTTTGTGCCATACATATAATGTGAAAAATTTAAACAGGTGATTTGGTCGTGGATATTAGAAATGGTTTGCTTTGATGGATTTGTTTTGGAACCAATGGATTGACGTGTTTTATTTTTCCATATGTAGAATGTAATTATACAGTAGTATTCCCACAATTGTAAGTGGAAATTGAAAGTGGAAATAAAAAGGTAATTTCATGATTTTCAGATGCAAAAAAGGAATTAGTTTGAAAGTAATAAGCTTGAAGTCGTTTTATCTTACAATGTAGTAAACTGACTTTTACAATATTAAGATGAATCTAATATAACTTAAATAAACACTCCCCTTTTTGTGAAAGGTTCATTTTAGAAATCCCCTAGAGTTAAACAGTTGATTTTACCATTTTTTAACCCATTCAGCCAAACTCTTTGTCTTGCAGGAGCACTTTTAGCTTAGCTTAGCATGGATCATTGAATCGGATTAGACTATTAGCATCTTGATCAAAGTTCTCTGATTATTACGCCGGAATGAGAGTATAGTTCCTAGACATATCGAACTAGAAAATAGCAACTTTTCGTTGGTCTTAGTATACACAATGTAACTACAGAAGTGTCAAGCTTTAAATAGGAAAATCATCTAAACTCTTTATTCATTTTTGAGCAAATTGCTAATCTGGTTCAATGATCTAAGCTAAGCTAAGCTAAAAGTGCTCCAGCCAGGCAGATCAATTGAATAGATAAAAAAAAATGTTAAAACGGAATTCTTTAAATGTAGGTGACATGTAAAATGAGCCTATTTTCACACAAAAAAGAAAAGAAAACGATAATAAGTTATTATTATTTTTATAACATTATTATTATTTTATTTTATTTATTTTCATAAACTTAAAATGTGGAAAGCTAATTTAGCCCCGTTAGATCATGTAGGACAAACAATCAGAGCTAATAAACCATATCTGACCAGCTGAAAAGCCTCTATGGCCTAACATAAACAGCCATAATCACCTTAAACGGCATTGACCTTTTTTCGCAGCTGGAAATAATCATTGTAGTTTTGAAAATCCATCCATTACAGCATCACAGCAGTGATGATGTGTCCGGCCTCTCGCTGAAGCAGGTGTCAATGGAAAGGACCAGTAAAGAGCGGCTGCAGCACCTTACCATACAGAAGTAAACGCTGTTCATTTAGTGCTGTGTACACAAACACGCTCTCCACCACAAGTGACTTCTATTATTATCGCCGTTAATTATCCTGGCCCATTCAGACCAGTCTTTGCCTCTAGACCCCAGCTGTGTTTGTGTGTGTTCATTGGTGAAAGCTTATATGTGTATCGCTGTCGGTAGCAGTGCATTTTTATGGCAGAAAAGCAGTGTTTGGTACCTGATGTTAACAATGCTCCTTCCTTTCTGCGGGTGAAAGAGAGTATTTTACTAGTCTCCTGTAGAGGAATAGTCAGTCAAAAAATTAAACTAGTCATCACCATGCCTGTGTGACTTTCTTCCTCATGTTAAAAGGATATTTAACCCAAAAATGACTATTTCCTTATCCTTATCATTGAACTGTCATTGAACTGTCATTCAAGATGGACAGTTGAAGTCAAAAGTATTATCCCCTCCTGTAAAATTTTATTTCGAAATAAAATCTTAATGGGGTTAAATAAAATGAAAACAGCTTTTATTCCAGCGAAACTAAAAGAAATAAGACTTTCTCCAGAAGAAAATATATATTAGGAAATACTATAAAAATTTCCTTAAACATCACTTGGAAAATATTTGAAAAACAATCAAAATTTCACATGCAGGCTAATAATGTTGCCTTCAACGGTATGTAACAATGTTTTTTTGTTTTGTTTAGTTTTGTACTTTTTTGAAGAAGAAGAAGTAGAAGAAGAAAAGAAAGGATGATTTTGGATGAAAACATTTTAGGATTTTCCGTTATCTAATGTGAGTCAAGAAACATCTAAAGACCCAAACTGATTTATATCAGGTGAAGTTCAACATGATGAAGCTGGTTTAGATCTTTTGCGCATGTGATTTCGACATAATTTAGATCATCATTGACCAGCTAAAAACAGCTGTGGTAAAACACTAAACAATCACAAGTGACTTCTATTATTATCGCTGTTAATTACCTGGGCCCATTCAGACCCCAGTCTCTGCTTCAAGACCCCAGCTGTGTTTGTGTGTGTGTTTATTCATGAATTTGCCACCATGAGTGGGAATATGATGTGCTCGTGGCCAAATTTCATTTTATTTTCTTCACTCAGCATAGAGGGGAGACTCATAGACCCCTTTATCTTTATAGTTCAGGTGCAGGCTGATAGAGATATGACTGGCGTTGTTTATTATTCTGATTTTTTACCCTCACATTTTGAGTGGCGGCTGACCTTGTCGTGCCGCCACAGGGAAGCGTCTCGTCGTAATGGAGTATTTGATATCTGCCCCTCCGAGAGCCAATACGTATATATTTATATGCAAGGAAATGAAAGAACAGCCAACGAGTCAGCAACAAATAAGCACATTTTACTGGTGATTGAAATGTTACTGGCCACAGTTGGGGAATATAGGTTACCTGCAAGACACTGAGCTGGAAGCGGAAGAAAAATCATCAGGCTGCTGAAGGAGTGAGAGGGCAGTAAATAAAAACTAGGAGGAGATGGAGCAGACTAATAGAGTGGGTGCCCTTGCCCAAGCACCAATCGCCAGGGAGTTTTTATGGTTATTCACAAAAAATGCTGTTCTGTACCTGACATTAACAATTCTCCTTCTTTTCTCCAGGCGAAAGAGAGCAGTTTGCAAGTCTCCTTTAGAGGAATGGTTCACCCAAAAATTTAACTTGTAATCAACACGCCTGTATGACTTTTCTTCAAAAATTATTGTTTGTTCACTCCCAGGTCATTCAAGATGTATGACTTTGTTTCCTGAGCAAATTTGGGATGAAATCGTTCTATGATTTTTGTCCATCCAATGCAAGTGATCAAACAACTGAAAAATCCATAAAAAATCTTAGATTAGATTAAGTATTAGTTGATTTAAATTGGTCTACTGTACATTGTTGTTTGGCTGAATAGCTTTTTTTTATCTGAGGCTCACTGGAAAGACGAAGCGTAAAATAAGTAGCTTCGGGTATGCTAAATTTCATGTTTCAAATTAGAAATCATATGACATCCACTAGAGGGCGCTGTTTACATTTTTGCGAAGCTGAAATACGTTACTTAAGGTACGTTTTGATATATGTTTCTGATACATATCATACACACACGTTTCTTGTACACATCCACAAGAAGGAGGGGGCTTGTTGTACAGACCACCTAGTGAACCACTGACCTAAAACCTTCCCTAAACCCAACCAATAGTGTTTTCAAAAGTAAACGTATAAGAGTAAAGAGCACTGCGATCACATACAGTAGTTTTATATTGATTTCACGTTGCTTTTATTTCTTTTGTGTTTCACCTGACTCAAACCCAAGCAATCTGCATCATAAGTACAACACCGTATAATGTGAGCTGCTGAACAAACTGACCATGGTAGAAAATATGTCAAAACATATTTGATTAAAAATCACATACACAGGTTATTTTGTGGTAATTATTTGGTGAAAAAACCTGCAACAAAAAAAATAATCCTTTACTCAACGATTATATGTCCCTCTAAATATCACTAGTGTGAAAAGGAACAAAAGTCATACAGCCCTGTAGTGTTCAGTTTATCTAGAAACTGCTGTCAAATTTGTTCAAATGCACTTTTACGGTTTAACAAATATGTAGGCTGAAAAACGTCTTAAGTAATGAGCTGTGTTGTAATTTTAAATGGTTAAGAAAAGGAACATGCAAAGAATACAACATTTTCTCATACTGTAAAACAAATGTTTTTATACAGCAATAAGCACTCTACTTTTACATGTCACACCATTGAAATAGTGACTCCAGCTGACTCTTATTTGTTAACTTGGATCATGTAGATTATTTTGAAGCTGCCTAAATATGGATTTTAAACAGTAGACAATTGTCTATGTTGAGTGCCGTTCACTTGCATTTATTGGAGAAAAATTTATATTTAATAAGGCAAGAAGAAAGTCATGTGTATGGACATATGGATGACCTTGTGGTGAGGATATAATCAGGATTTCTTTTTTTTCTGGGAGGGTTTTTTTGTATTCATTTGTTATTTTATTGAATTTTTTCTTTCCTTTACACATTCACAAGATAATTAGTGATGACATTTTTTTCAGATCTAAAATGTACAATAAGCTGATTGATCTTGTTCACAAAGCCGTACAAATCGGTTTAGAAATCATTCTTCATATCTCAATGACTCCTGTCACCAATGACTTCAATTTCACTTTTTCCCTCTCACAAAGCTACACTACACTTCAAGCTACTTATTTAAAATGAGCTGAAACAACACAATTCTTTAGGTTTTTTTTGAGGCAACGTAATAGTTTTATGTTCAATCAACCTAAATCTGTAAAAAACTAATAAGCTATCTTAATTTCTTCATGTTGTCCCAACTCAAATCGATTGTGTGGAACCCAGCATTTTTTACAGTGTACCCTATGAACACTTACTGTACAGTATATATGACACAAAACTGCACAATCCTTTTTTCTGCTTCTACAATACTTTTATGGTGCTTTTGTTCCCTTTTTGAATGGCAAAATCTCCTTTCACTAAAATTGCACATAAAAGCAAAAAGCATTATTCAGAATTGTTCGCATAAGAAAGCATTCGAAAATGACATGAGGGTGAGCAAATGATAGGCTATATCTGTTCTTGAATGAAAAGATTCTCTCCTGGTTTCCCTTAAGTTCTGCCCTAAAGGCCACTCTGTCTGTACTCGTATCTGGAGTCCAGCGCTGAATTGTTGTTTATACGTAACATAGCACCGTATCTATTACTCTCGCCTCTGCCGAGCCTCTGAAATCATGGAAACATGTTGCAACTGATAAAGCAATGCCTTTATCACACATGCTGATAAAGGCGAATACCAGCAGCCATGAGAATGTGATTTATCGGCCTGCGTTGGTCTGTCAAGACGAAGCGCTTTTGGGCGGCTGCTGGGCAAAAACGTGCTGCATCTGCTTTTAATAAGTCGGTCCCCGAGGTTGACTGAGCGCAGATCCCGAGCGGAGGTGAGGTCACTTTATTAATGTGCAATAAACAGGTTGGTGGAAGAGAGACGAGAGATTTATGCACGAAGACCTCTCTCCATTAACTCTAAATCAGGTGCTGTTATTACCCTAGCACTAATTGAATGTGATAGCAGTTGCTCTAATGCAATCCCCCCGGTGTAATTGTCACCGGCCGGGCTCCCTCCCTCGCTTCATCCCGGTTGGATCCACGTTTTGTTTTACTGATTAATTGGGCTCTCGATAATCATAGGGAGATATCTGAGAAACTAGAGGATATCAATTTAACATGTTAACTGTAATAATTTTTTTTTTTAAACACTTAAAAACCTTAATTAAAGTCTCCCATTCCCATATAGTGTGCAATAATAAGGAAATAAAATTATGGGGAAAATGACATATTTTGGAGTTATCTTTTTTATGTGTTAAATATTTAATTGAATTACATATTGCAGTTAATTAATTAAATGATATAAAAAGTTATGTATTGTTTATAAGGAATCACAATATTCAATATAAATGTTTGAATTAATAATTATTATAAAATGATTACTATTTACTGTATATTCAAAACAATTGTATATTATCTGTATATTGGTATATTTTATATCATTATTTTGTAATTATGATTATTATTATTATTATTATTAATACTAATAATAATTATAACTGTTTTTGTTTTTAAACATTTCTTCATTTTATAATTCATAATTGCTAAGCTATTTAAAAATTAAATAATATCCGTAGTCATAACAATTATAAAACAATTATAAAATCTGAACATAGTTATTCATTTTTCATTCAGTAATAATAGAAAAAAATATATATGTGTATTGTTCTTATTGTATTATTTAATTTCTATATGTAATTGATAATTAAATTAATTCTACATATATAATGGTTTATAATTAAATATAAATAATATTTTGTGTCGAATGACGTAAGTGAGTTAAGGGAATGGTGCTGTGAAATCCTCCATTATGCCTGCATGCACCAGAGCCGTGTTTCTCCCATCTGTACGCCGGAAGAAAGCTTCAGCCTAGACTTTGTAGAGAGATTTCAGCAAAGCAGACAGGAGGCCGGGCAGCTGAGGCTGATCCCAGTGAGCGATGGTGTGAATCTGTATCCTGAATCTCTCCACTGACGTCACTCTTCTCCTCTTCAGCAGATGAGTCCTGCACCAACTGCTCGTTTGGCGCGATCTGTGATGCCCAGACCGGCCGGTGCGTGTGCCCTAAAGGCTGTTTGGAAACACGGCAGCCCGTATGCGGCAGCGACGGTGTCACGTACGACAACGAGTGCAAACTCAACGTCCAAGCCTGCACTAAACAGCTGGATCTCAAGGTGGTGGCCCATGGAGAATGCAGTGAGTACACAGAAACAAGCAGTCAGTTCATCCATCAGCTTCAGACATGTCCACTCATCAGTCTGCTGCGAAGAAAGCATTTTCTGTCGTTTTCTTGTCTTGATTTTCAGTAATGACATCAATGAGATGCATTTACTTAATGCAATTATTTATATTTTTCCCTGAGAATGTTACTTAAAATATGCCTTTTATGCTTTTTCAAAAATTACCTGGAATGGAGAGGAACTATTATACTTAAGAATTTTTTTTAAGTATCAGTACTTTGTGTTTTAATTTTAGGAAACCTTTACTTTTCTTTCACTTTATCCCAAAATTAAGTATTGTGCTTTTTACGCCACTGCATTTGATAAAACCAGCAGAGTAAAAAATTATATTGAACTGGAGAAACCTGCTCAGAGATTTGATAGTGGTGTCTGATTCATGAATGAACTGAATCTTGTCAGTTCACAAATTGCACTGAACAGTTCATTGTGAATTAGACCGATCTCGTTGCATCTGTTCTTGAGTCAGCAACTCACTTATTCAAACAGTAGGTTCAGAGTGGGTCTGCAGTTAATGACTCACTGATTCAAATGATCCATTCAGAGAGATGGCCATTCCGGAGTGAAAACAGTCACGAGTCAAGTGTTGATCCAAACTGAAGTGCTCAAAAATGGCCACTTTGAATGACTCTTCAGAATTAAGAATTTCAACTGATTCACACTTCGTGTCTCCATGATCCTTCACGCAGGGACATTGCTTGGTGTCAAACAGCACACTCCATTTGGAAGGACTCATCCCTTAGCCCTAACAACTTCGAAGCTGTCACTCTGAAGGATAAACCATTTGAAGGGATCAGGGCATAGGGATGAGTCCTTCCAAATGGAGTGTGCTGTTTGACACCAAGCAACGTCCCTGCGTGAAGGATCATGGATTTTCGGTTAATGACTCTCTGATTCAAGTGATTCAATCCAAACAGAGTCTGCAGTTAAAGACTCACTGATTCAAATGATATGTTCAGTGTGAGTCTGCTGTTAAAGACTTACTGATTCAAATGATATGTTCAGAGTGAGTCTGCAGTTAATGACTCACTGATTCAAATGATATGTTCAGAGTGAGTCTGCAGTTAATGACTCACTGATTTAAATGATATGTTTAGAGTGAGTCTGCAGTTAATGACTCACTGATTCAAATGATATGTTCACATGAGTCTGCAGTTAATGACTCACTGATTCAAATAATATGTTCAGAGTGAGTCTGCAGTTAATGACTCACTGATTCAAATGATCTGTTTCAAGTGAGTCAGCAGTTAACGACTTACTGAAGATGATGATAACTTCAAAGTGAGTCGGCAGATAACGACCCATTAATTGAAATGATCTGTTTAGAGTGAGTCTGCAGTTAACTTAACTTAGCAGTTAACTTAGCAGTTAACTTGGCAGTTAGTTTTTCAAAACCTTCAAAACAAAATTAAATTAAGAACCTTTACAATTTCATAATAGGGACACTTAAATTAAAGGGAATTATGTTTAATTGAGTTTACACATACAGCATTTTCTAATTCTAATAATTCTAAAAAATCTTAAGAAAAAAACACTTGGTAAAAATCTTTATCTTTTGTAGTTTTAATTCTCAAGTAACTTCAGTTCTAAATTGTTTCATTTGGTTTGATGGAAACAAGACAAACTACAGAACAGGAACATGTTTTTGCAGTGCCGTTTTCTTGTCAAAACACAAGAAAGTCACTTTTAGCACTCTCTCCAAATCATGTTATGCATGGTACATGATTTCACATGGTTTTTACATAGCAGAATCCCATGTGAATGCATTCCGAGTTTGAAGAGGAGGTTTATTTCGGATGTGAGCGTGCGTGTCTCAACTTGTCTCAACTCTCCTATCCTGTGATTTGCATGTGTTGTTTGTGTGATCAGAAACCTGTGGCAGCACTATGTGTAGCTGGGGATCGCAGTGCGTGCAGAACAAGTGTGAGTGTCAGCAGTGCACAGGTCAACCGGTAAAACCCGTGTGTGGCAGCGACGGCAACACATACAACAATGACTGCGAGCTGCGACTGGCCTCCTGTCAGAAACAGAGGAAGATTGAGGTGGCCAAGCCTGGTGTCTGCGATGAAGGTGGGTGTTTGCATGTTTGTGTATGTGATAAGGTAACTGAACTGCCTGTTATTTGCTGGTTTTCAGATTGTACTCAGGGCTAGCCGAATTAATGCATTCACTTCAAACAGTTTAGTGCGGCCAATTTAACCTCCTTGCATCAACTGCACTTAGTGACCCTTCATAGTATGTGAAGCATGAAATGCAGGCATCAGTATGCGCTCAGTGTTTTCACTCTAGGTCCTTTTTCTTTCTGTCAGTGTTTGAGACAGTGCTTTTGTAAATGTATTAATATCTATTTTTCTGACTTATTTTGACTGGATGTGTATACATGGTTTCTCAAAGCTATGAGGTCAGTAAGAAGATATTTTTTTCTTTTATTAATATTTTAATCATGTTTCTTGAGCACCAGTTTAGCATTTTTTTAAGAATACTAAAAAAGAAACTATGTCATTATAATAATAAATTACATTTGAAAATATATTTAAAAATATCTAAAATATATAAATCTTTATCTTGTTCTAAGTTCATTTCTATGGAAACATCACAATTTGAATTTCCAAAATTGCACATTAGTATTGCAAGGTATAAAGAGTTATAAGAGCAACTTTAATGTAAAAATATAAAAATAAGTGACCTTTTTCAGTTTATTATTATTATTATTATTGTCCTGTGTTAAGAGTTGTCATTCAATTGAAAACGATTATGTTAAATTGTACTACTGTTATACAATGCAATGTATTTTTCAATATTTTTTTTCTATCAAATGCAAATCTACAGACGTTTGAACAATAGTGTACAGTAAATAGTATTTACACAAACTACTTAAACATTAACAATTAATGTAAAAAAAACAACAAATGTGTACAGGTCAACAACACTGATTAGAAACATTTGTGTACATTTGCCTTTCTTTTCAATAAATGATCCCACTTCTAATTTTATCATGTTACTTCACTGTTCTTCGAAAGAAAGATATATACTAAATCTTTGTATATAGTGTCACTCTGCTAATAATATAGTCAAAATCTCGCCAGTTTTATTCAGATGCTATAAAATCCCCCAACATCTCTCTGTATAGTACTAAAGTAATATCTTACTTAAACCATTCCCTGCAGGCTCTTTGCTAGTAAAAAAAAAAAAAAAAAATCAGATGTTTTCTTCCCTGTAAGCCCCATCAGACCTTTCTTTCCAGCTCTGTAAGCTGTGGAGGAGTTGCTGTTAAAGGCTGCAGGGATCTGGGTCCGGTCAATAGATCCTACCCAGAGGCCAGTGACACCCGCTTTGTCAATTCATTCTCCAGACTAGTGAAGCAACCCAACACCAGCTAAAACCCATCGCCCGGCAGCTCTTTGTACGTCGAAGAATAGAAAACGGGGTATTAACTTGACGAAAACAGAGCTGCGTTGTCTGTCTTACATTTAGCTCTCGAACGACGTGCTCCATTTGCTATGATTTTGCGGTTGTGGGCGCAAAATACAGTGTCAAAGTAAAACATTTTCTTAGAGGGGGCCAAAGGGGCTGTTTATCTGCACAGAGATGCTTTATTCATTTGTTTAGACCTGGCTTCAATACGCATGTTCATTAGTCATAAGGAAAAAAAATGGCAGTGTTCTCTCACTCTTTTATTTGGAGGTAATGAAAAATGACAGTGTTCCCTGCGTCTGGCCGTAGCGGTGAATTTATCACCTGTTTAATTTCACACTCTGCTAGTCTGAAGTCAGCCTCATTGTAGACACAGACAAAGCGATATGTGGGAGCCGAGCATCACCTTGGGGCTGCGGCCCACTTTTAATTGAATATACGTTTACTAAATAGGATTATGCAGTGGAAATAGCAACATAATAGTGTATAAAGCATCGGTACACGCTCCGGATCACCCACAGGATGAGAGGACGAACAGGAGAGAGTGTGCAGTCATCCATTTCTCACAAGTATCTTCTCATAAAGAACTTCTGCAGGCTGTCAGGATGCCCTATTGCTCTTTATGTTGGCAGCATTATGATTACTCTGAGGTTCTGGCCTGGTCTTTCAGTAATGCCCATCTGCAGGGAGACAAATCACTGGTAAACAGAAAACTACCTTCTAGGGCTGGGAGTTATGGCTTAAATAATCACCGTTTGTAAGCTTCATCAATTGGTATAGATAAAGCTGTCCTTTTTGGGATTTTTATTTAGTGCTTTGTCAAAAAAAGGCATTTT
>CAIGQV010019951.1:12445441-12463483 GCA_903798115.1 Danio jaintianensis
GCGTGTGCGTGTGTGTGTGTGTGTGTGTGTGTGTGTGTGTGTGTGTGTGTGTGTGTGTTTGTGTATATATACTCTGTTTGAGATCCAGAGGTCAACAACTTGTGATGAATGCGAATGTTGACTCTCTCTGGGAGAAACGAAGAAAGAGAATGAGGAAGTGTGTGTGTATGTGTGTGCGTGAGTGTGCGCATGTGTGCATGCGTGTGTGTGAGTGTGAAGTGTGTGTAAGTGTGAAGTGTGACATTTAGAATGTCTCTGTGTGTGTTTTCATGGGAGTTTGCATTCTCAGTAAGGCATCCCAGCCACCTGCAACAAGCTAGCAGTTAAGTCTGAAGGTCACTGTCCTCGCTGACATTTTTTCTCCCCGTATCTCTCTCGTCTGCCCGTCATCTATCTCCTCATCGGCCAAAAAACCTTTCACCTCTCCATACTACCATCTGTGTGTGTGTTTTTTTTTTAATTCTATCTGTTTACCAACTTTGCTCTCATTCCTGCTCGCTCTTTTTTCCTTCAGTTCTCCATCTTAATGGAAAGTGCATGGCTAAATGGAGCCCGTAAGTACATGATTGAGTTTAAGAGATGGGAAAGGGCTTTGAGGACAGCTGATGTGTACATCTTGGTGTTTGCTAATTGAAAGGTTCGCGGGTGGCGGTGACATCAAAGGACCGAAACTAATTAGTGCCTCCTCCCCCATCCGCTTCCACTCACTCCAGCAGGTTTATTTATTTTTGCGGGGTGTTTTTTTTTTTTTTTTTTTTTTTTGCTAACGCACAACAGAACCGGGCACGTAAATGCTTTCATCTTATTGCTTAGCTTGCACGATTGGGCTTTGGTGGCCCGGAGAGCCTCGTATATGGAAATGATTGCCGCTGCTCAGTAGTCGGGCTTATCAAAGTCAGAGTTTAGAAAGCTTCATTTAAGCGTATTATTTAGTGTATCACTGATGAGGGGATGAGAGCGTGTGGTGAATAGCTAATGGCTCTATGCAGGGCACAATTGCTTTGTGTTACTGTAAACGACTGGGAATGAATGCTATCAGGTCTGATTCTTCACAGATGTAAAAAGCCGACTTGTTTAGTTGCTTGTGTTAGTAGTTTATAGTGTGTGTGTGTGTGTGTGTGTGTGTGTGTGTGTGTGTGTGTGTGTGTGCGTGCGTGCGTGCGTGCGTGCGTGCGTGCGTGCATGCGTGCGTGTGTGTGTGTGCACGTGTGTGCGTGTTTGTGTGTGTGTTGTTTATTATTATTAATGCACAGGGCTTATTATTTTATTTTTTTAAAGATATTAATATGTTTATTTAGCAGTTAAATTTTAAATTGATCAAAAGTGACAGTAAAGACTCATAATCTTTAACTTTCAATATAGGCGTAATGAAACAACATCACACAATAGTGCAAATGTCATACTTTTGTTAAGTAATCAGTATTTATGTCCAGCAGTTTTGCGTCAGATTGATCTGCGCGAAGTGACCGCGAAGACGTATAAAACATTTAAATATTAATGTTTTTGTGAGGCAACATTACATAATGGTGCAACACTTATACTTTTTGATTAATTATATTTTTTTATTATATATTTGATCCAACATATATATATATATATATATATATATATATATGTATGTATATATATATAAGGAATGTTATTTTAAATATGTTCGATTTGTCACAGAATCTTGGTAAAGTAAATTGTTTCTGCAAAAAATATTAAGCAGCAAAATTGTTTTCATCATGTGTAATAATAAGAAATGTTTCTTGAAATTTCAGCTTTCTATCACACAGGAATAAATGAAATTATGTTAAGTAAAATTAAAGTGTTAATCATTTATATTCTTCTACTTCTACTACTACTACTACTACTACTACTTATAATAATAGTAATAATAATAAATTATTATTATTAAATAGTTTAATTTCATTAAGAAAAAATATTATTACATTGTTACAATACTAAAATGTCAACCATCATTCTAAAATATACATTGAAATATTACATACGATAAATAACATTTTGGATAAAAAAGTAATTGTCACAGTATTTCACAATTTTACCATACATATTTTTGATTTAATGCAATCTTGCTAAACAAAAAACAAAAAAAAAAGAAAAACTTACAAAACCAAACAATATATTAGTATAGTTGTTAGCATTTGAAATGTACTTATTGTGAAAGCACAGCTTGCAACCTTGCGCTTCCCTTGTGCTTCAGACACTCTATAATGCTTTACTCTGTTTGCAGTGCTTTAATAACAGACAACTGGTTAGGGGAAAAAAAAGAGAGCAGTTGTAATAATCATAGTCAAATGCTTCATTCTTTCCCCCTTGGAGTCTCTTGGCTGATCTTAACAAGACGTTGCCCTAAGGCGTAAAATGAGCTCAGCTTACATTAGGCAAAATGCTGAATCTCTTCATCACGGCGGCGGATGGTTAATGCTGTGAAGCAGAAAGCTGATGTTTTTTTTAATTCTCTGTGTATCGCTGTGGCCAGAGCTTCAGGCTCCAGTGCCTCTATTGTTTCCAGGCGGGTCGTAATGAATTGAATGGCCTCCACGAGTATCGACCCTGCAAGGCTGTCAGTGTGGATTTTTGATAAGACGTATCAGCGCTGACCAACCCCTGGCCTTCACTCTGACCGGCTCTATAATCTGTTTAAGGACATGTTTTATGCTAAGTGGCATTTCCACCTATACGCTATCGATTTTGCCATCAGGGCGCACGGGGTTCCCTGTCCAGCCCGTAGGAAAGAGACGTAGAAAAGAGCGACCACAGGAATGTGCTGTTTGCTTATTTAACAAATCCATCGACATGTTGATTTTGTTTCCCTTATGCAAATGAAATGGCATCCAATTAAATGCAAATAACAGTAATTGGAGAGAAAACTCCACAAATTGTGCTAATTTTGCTTTTTTCTTTTTTAATGTAAAATTTTTGTTTATCTTTCTGTTTTAATTATTCATAATGTTTTTAGTTAGCGATTTGTTTATTTTAAGATAATGTCATATTTTATATAATAACACATGTAATATTTGTTATGTGTGTGTTTGTGTATTTTTTATTTATGTTATACAAATTGTCTCATAGTAATTGGTTCATTTAAATATTCTTTTCTTTGCAAATATCTTTTTTTATATTTCGTGCTTAACGGAAGGAAGTTTAACTAAAGGCACTTCTTTTCATTAGAGCTGCTCTGCAACTTTCATTAAAAATAACGAACGGTAATGCTCTGTTACAAAGAGGGCTGCTTTATATCTCCAGCAAGTCAGCTTTGTTGACTAATGAACTTTAATTCTAATTAAATAGGCTAGATAAGAGTGTGTTTAATGAGGCGACTCATCTGAAGAAGAAGAAGAAAAAAACCTTCACGAGTTCCTCACTATAATCCCCAAAGTTTGGATCCTGGCGAGAATCGAGATTAATTCACACAGAGAAACTAACCCTGAACTCAAACCGAGACTAATTCCCCTAACATAATTTTGCGTGATTACTATGGGATAGTGTTGTCAGACATATAGATTTCCATATGTATCTATATTGAAATATTTGAACTGATACGATATCGCTTTTCCACAGCGTCAGAACTTGCCGCGCTCTCCGTCCAACAGTGAGCTCAATTGAAACGGTTTGTTATGGTGTTACAGCCCACCGCAGTTTAATCTGTCCCACTGCAGTTTCACGTTGCTCATTTATCTAGATTTTACAGCGGCTCATTTCACAGTTGATGCTGCGAACTCCATGATCATTTCTGGTTTAAAGATCAAGCACAAGATGCAGTAGAAAGCTCAATGCTGCCCTGCTGTTTGTGTGTCTCTCAGCTCACCAATACATGTTCAATTCACTTCAGTTCAAGTTTGTTTGTATTTCACTTTTCACAATAATTATTGCCAAAGCAGCTTTAAAAAGAATTTCAGGTTATTAAATTACAATCAGTCAAAAAAAAAATGAAGGTGTGAGTAGGGTGGATAGTATAGCTGTCAAGCGTATACGTAAAGTAGTTAATTTGCTCTTATACAATATTATGCACTTTTGTTTTTGTGATGGATATGTAACAGAGTATAATGTCTACATTAAATGCATACCTTTACAATACAATACCTGACTTTAAAATGTAGTCGGTTACTTCTAAAAGTGAAAGTAAAAAGCAAATTTGTGGGCAGCACCAGTCTAATAAACCCATTGTTGTCATTATTATGAATCAACAGCAAAAGACCCAACAAGGTCCCACTTTATATTAGGTGGCCTTAACTACTGTGTACTTGCATCAAAAAAATAAATACAGTGTACTTACTGTGTTCATAATGTATTGCAGAACACTTCTGGTGGTCTTGAGGTGGGATACGGGTGGGGTTAGGGACAGGTTTGGTGGTTTGGGTAGGTTTAAATGGTGGTAAAGGTGTAAGGCATGGTCAACAGTGTAATTACAAATTGAATTACAGATGTAATTACATGGTGGCGACCCCAGATTAATAAAGGGACTAAGCCGAAAAGAAAATGAATGAATGAATTACATGCAGGTATTTAATCAATCATAAGTACAATATAAAAACATGCATTTACACAAAAGGGACATTGTAGAAAATTATTAATTTTAGTTTAAGTACATATTAGTTAAGGCCGCTTAATATAAAGTGGGACCAAAAACAAAATACTAAAATTGGAATTAAGAAATGTGAAATTTATTAGAATGCTAATTGCTAAACTGGTAGTCATTGGCTCCCATAGTAAGAAAAAAAAACCATACATTTTTCAAAATACCTTCTTTTCTGTTTTTCAGAAGGAAGAAATTCAAACCGGTTTATAACAATTGAGTCAGCAGTGACGGAATGTTCAAATTTCAAATGAAGAACTTAATACATGCATGAAAATTGTCATTTTAATGCATTTAATTTATTTTCCTCTGATATCAAAAATGGTAATGAGCAACACTATTTTTAAAGGTGTCAAAGTTGTGTTAAATCACAGATTGCCAGTTATTTCACTTCTAATGGAAATGTGAGGGACACTGGTGTCTCCCTTAATCTATTTGGTTAGTTGCTGGGCATTTCCATAGCTGGTCATTATCTTGTACCTTCAGCAGTGCCTTTGCTTCAATCTTCACTTCAACGTGAAGGAAATCTTAATATCCACTGCTCCATATGTACCGAAGACCTACATGATATCCATTAAAATTAGACACTGCAGGCAAATAAAGGCTCCTAAAAGTTCTTTCATACACCTGTCAATTCTGAGTGTTTTTATTTCAGTCTAATGTAAAGAAAACATCCAAAATATGTGGATATAGTGTTTCTTTTGCAACACTTAATCAAGTTGTTTCTGTATATTTAAATGAAAAAGGCTGTTTCCTCAAAATGAGCCATAAATCTCCACTTCAGTAGTTCCAACACCAAACTTTACAGTTTCATTGATATCTACTGTATATTCTGAAGCTTTTTACTGATGGATATGGTCATGCATAATTACCTGATTAAATTCAACATTTTGTAAACAAAAAACTAGGAAACTAGGATGTTTTGGCTATTTGCAATATTTTCTGAATAATGGTATGCTCAGAAGTGGCATCCCTTGTAAAAACCTTTGATTCTAATATGTAAAAAATAATAATAATAATAATAAAAATAAAACAAGAATGTTTTAACCAGATATTTTGTGCTAGAATTATATGCAAATTAGCACCAATTTAATGAAATAATTCTTCATTTGCATATGTAAACATGCATATGTGAACATTTTTGGTAATTCATAATGTAATGGATCAACTGGGGAAGTGGTGATTATTTTTTTTTTACTCTTTTCACCTGCAGTGTCTTTTCCTAATTTATTTGGTTAGTTGCTGGGCCTTTCCATAGCTGGTCATTATCTTGTTCCTCCAGCAGTGCCTGTGCTTCAATCTTCACTTCAACGTGAAGGAAATCTCAATATTTGCTGCTCCATATGCACTGAAGGCCTAAATACTGTCCATTAATTCTTGGCAGCCCAAGTTAAAACAAGATGCTTAAGTACCTGGGAATATTTTTATTTTATTAGAAGACAATGTGCGGCACACTGATATGCAAATCTGTGCTTGCATGAGCTCCCCGGGGTCTGCGTGTCTTATTTGTCTCTTGCTCTTTGCAACTTCCAAAAGTACTCACCCGCTGTTACGCTCAGATCACAGGTATCGTGAGTGAGATTGCTTGTTTGTCTTCTAGAAATCAGTGTTGGTGACTTTATTTGTTCTTTGGTATGGTGTAAATTGATGCTTTGTTGCTGTTTGTGTGGGCAAAGCTGTGAGATTCTGTCTTGTGATTCTTAGAAAGAAAACAGCTCTGAAAGGAGACACAGTGGATCAGATCCGTATCATTTTTACATCTAGATAACATGTGCCCATCATCTAAAGGTCACCGAAGTTCATTTTAAAAAACATGAAATTGTTACATTTGAAATATTTTGCAAACCTGAAAATAAATAGCAATGTAGATGATTTAATGTAATGATTCAGTTACTAAAAATAATGCTTTTAGTTTAGGGATTTATTTTGATTTATTTAGGGAAATATTATTTTGTTATAGTGTGGTTGTGTGTTTATTTAAATATAAAAATAATAATAATAATGCGTCACGGTGGCGCAGTGGGTAGCACGATCGCCTCACAGCAAGAAGGTCGCTGGTTCGAGCCTCGGCTGGGTCAGTTAACATTTCTGTGTGGAGTTTGTGGAGTTCTCCCCGTGTTCGCGTGGGTTTCCTCCGGGTGCTCCGGTTTCCCCCACAAGTGCAAAGACATGCGGTACAGGTGAATTGGGTAAGCTAAATTGGCCGTAGAGTATGAGTGTAAATGAGTGTGTTTGGATGCTTCCCAGTGATGGGTTGCAGCTGGAAGGGCATCCGCTGCTTAAAACATATGCTGGAAAAGTTAGCGGTTCATTCCGCTGTGGCGACCCCAGATTAATAAAGGGACTAAGCTGAAAAGAAAATGAATGAATGAATGAATGATAATAATATATATTTTTTATTAAATATTTCATTTCAAATAAAAAAAATTGTTTTTGATTTAATTATAATTATAGTTAAGTTTTTTGTTGTTTATGTTATTTGTATGTAATGTATGTATGGGTGTGTGTGTGTGTTATTTTGAAGAAAAAAAACAATGGTGTTTTAAATTTTTTTAAATATGCATATTTTGCATAAAATTAACATAACATAATATAGACATAGATTACATATTTGTCATCTTTAAAGTTCATAACAGAATTTTTTTTTTAATTAGTAAAAAACAAGTTAATTAAGATGGTGACAAATGTATAACATTTTACTGACAAAATCTGTGAAACATTTTATTTTCACTTTTAAAAATGCAAGCCAGCTAGACAGCTATAGGGCTGTTATAATCACTTTAATACCGTTAAAATCTGCATAAAACCCAACAAACATATATATATATATGTGTGTGTGTGTGTGTGTGTGTTTTCCATCAGACTGTGGTTCAGGAGGCTCCGGCTCGGGATCTGAGACTTGTGAACAGGACCGCTGTCGCCAATATGGAGGAACGTGGGACGATGACATGGAGGACGAGCGATGTGTTTGTGAACTTACCTGTCAGATTGTGCTGCACAGCCCGGTGCGTCCCACACCACCATAACCAATCACCTGAGCATTTGACTTTTCCAAATGTATGCTAAATCTTGTTGAATCCATTAATCGTGCTGTGTTAACCTCTGTGTGTGCTTACGCAGGTGTGCGGCTCTGATGGAAACACGTACTCCAGCGACTGTGAGCTCAAGAAGACCAGGTGCGAAAAGCAAATAGACCTGAGTCTCCAAAACCAAGGCCCCTGTCCAAGTAAGAGACTAAATTCAGATCCATTGTTCATTCTGTACAGTATAATGTTGTGATGGCCTGAGTTTTTTTTTTCTCTTTAGGATGGAGTAACTAGTTCTTAGGAGGTTCAGTCGGTTTTAATAATTTTATAACTATCTTAAACTATCTTATATATGTAATTGAGGGAATAATTATATAATTTGAATGAATGTTAATTTTCCTTTTTATTTAAGTGTCAGTTTCAGTGTTTTTTTTTTTGTCATTTAAACTAAATAAACTAAATTAATAAACTAAACTAAGTTGTCATTTGAATTTTTTTTGTTTGTTTAGTTTTTTGTTTCAGTTTTAAATTTGAGATTTTAATAAAAACAAAAGTAACAAAATAACAAAATTTATTGTAATTTTATTGTTAGTTTCTGTGATTTTATAACAATATTAATTCATATTATATTAATTGAAACAATAGGAGAAACTCTTTTGAAGAAGGAAAAGAGAGAAAATTATTTAAAGCAAAATAATAGTTGGAATTGGATTTTATTTTCTGGCTTCATTTTTGTATGCATTTTTTTCTGCAATTAATAACTAATAATAGAATGTAAAATAATAATAAAAATTAGTTACACATAAAAAACGTTTCACACCAAGACCCATGTGTATTGATTAATGCAATTAAAATTTCAGGAAGAAATACTAAACAGAGTCTCCATAGTGAAGTCTTTGTCAAAACACCTCTTAAAATGCTTGCTACAAATGCAAAAAAAATTAAATCTGGTACAAATTTTTTACTGCCAAACAAAAGTTTCAGAGGCAGTGTAAACGTGATTGACACACTGACTTGAGTCTGTATTTATTTATCAGTGTGCTAAAGTTTGCGAGTCAGTGTGCGAGAACCTGAACCCTGCAGGCCGGTGTTTGCAGAGCGACTGCAGCAGAATGCAGTGTTTCTTTGAGCTTCAGGGGTCTTGTGTAGTCCAGCGCCGAGAGAGGAAGAGCGTGCCTCTGTGATCAGAGCAGCGTTTGATTCCCTCAGGCTTCAGGCAGAGCTTGACTCCACTTGCGCTCACACATGCGCCTGCTTTTCTTCCCTCATCCTTTATCTATGGTTTTCCCCAACTCTTGAGTTTTCTGCTTCAGAGCCTCACAGGCCCTCTAGTCAGATCAGTCATGCTTCTTCAGTGGCCGTGGAAAATAAATCCTTTTGGAGAACTTTCAACCGGTGTGAGGAGCTTTTTGGTATCTGCTTCCCATTGGCTGAGCTGGGATCAATGAAAATCTCATTGGGCCCTCGATTTGATATGCACGCCGCCGTCTCCGCTCGCCCATTTTCTGACCCAGGCCTCTGAGAGCCGGCGGGCCTTCAGAGCACCTTGCTGCTTTTCGCTAATTAGAAATGAGGTCATGGTGACCTCTAGACAACCTTGCAGTGACGATCAGAGGATGTTGTAAGCTGCCTCGTCCAATTCTGTTGGCTGCTGGTGACGCTTAAATGCATATATGGGTCAAAGACAGGTCGTATCATTTTGGTGTCACATAAATTATTTAATATACAGTTGAAGTCAAAATTATTAGTCCTCCTGAATTATAAACCCCCCTGTATATTTTTTCCCCAAATTCTGTTTAACGGAAAGAAGATTTTTTCAACACATTTCTAAACATAATAGTTAGATTGT
The DNA here is from genome assembly GCA_903798115.1 of Danio jaintianensis. Classification (NCBI taxonomy): domain Eukaryota; kingdom Metazoa; phylum Chordata; class Actinopteri; order Cypriniformes; family Danionidae; genus Danio; species Danio jaintianensis. Next base: position 12,454,899 of record CAIGQV010019951.1, read on the forward strand.
TCTGTATAATATCGGAAAAAATACTTTTAATAATTTTGACCTTAAAATGTATTTTTTGAAAATAAAATCTGCTTTTATTCTAGCCAAAATAAAACAAATAAGACTTTTTCCAAAAGAAAAAATATTACAGGAAATACTATGAAAAAATTCCTTGCTCTGTTAAACATCATTTGGGAAATATTTGAAAAAATAATACATACTGTACATATTAAATATTAAATAAGCATATTAAATCTAAGTAAACTGTCCACTTTATTATAATGTGAATTGTCAAAGTACTGGTGAAATAATGTTCCATCGTCGTTTAGTATAATAGAAAATTCAACAAAATGCTTATTCTACCAGATCATTATAAAATATATATACAGGGTTCATACAGTCATGGAAAACCTGGAAAAGTCATGGAATTTTGACATGGCATTTTCCAGGCCTGGAAAAGTTTTGGAAAAACAGAAAAGCCCAAAGTTTTGGAAAAGTCATGGAAAACAGATATCTGTATTCTTGAATATAGGTTAGTTGTCTTTACTTCTTTTCTGTCCTTGGCCAATCACATACTCTCACATTATTAGTGGTGTAAGCATTATCTAAATCAATTTTACATAGATATTGTGTAGATTACATAGATAATATAAATTGAAACTAAATAGATTTTTGTGTGTTTTACGATATGCTGTAATAAATTTGAACATGCATTGTTTTTCTTTTATCATGTATATGTAGACATTGCATGAAACATTAGGTCATGGAAATTTACTTGAAAGTCTTGTAAAAATCGTGGAAAAGTCATGGAATTTTAGTAGTAAAAATGTGTATAAACCCTGTATATAAGGTCTAGCCTGAAATTATTCATACCCCTAGCAAGTTCTGACTTTCCGATCAAAAAATACAGAAATTGCTGGTTGAATAAAAGTAACTTTATCTTTTACAAACTTTAACTTTAGAAACTTTAACTTTAACAAACTCGGGATGCCTGAAACACTAAATATCGGTCAACTAACCCTGAGGGTAATGGTGCATGACATAATATTTTCATTTTATTTTACTGTTTTACTTTTAATGAACAGCAACATAACTGACACACACATAATCATTATTCATTTCAAAAATATGATTTATTCAATCTAATCAACTGGCTGAAAATCGGCAGTCTCCATTTCAATATAGTATAGTGTGACATCGCATTTCTTATTGGTTTTATATTAACAACTTGATATTAATGGACATCCATGTATTTACCATCACCAATGATCCACGATTAACAATTAAATAAATAAACAAACAAACAGCCAAGCCGATCAGTCACACTCTTAGCAGCACCTTGTTGTGCCAGGAAAGATAGTGTTGTAGAACAAACGAGTGTGGAGGGAGGATGGTGAAGAATCACAGTCGAGACGAGAAGAAAGGATCAAATTAAAAGCACCTTTGTCATAATAGACTCACTACAGAGAGGAGAAGTTTAATGAGGTGTGGACAAAACCCATCTCTGGAGCCACAAAATGCTATGAACGGCACTGCGGCACATCACTATTATATGTACACTTCTGATTTATGACAACCTAGTCCTCTTCGCTCTGAACTGTGAACCACAAACCTGCCACCTCACAACCATCCAGCTCAATGGCCAAGAGAAGAAGTGCTCCAAAAAAAAAGACAACACGGGAAAAATGACAACACGGAAAAGACAGATTAGTACCAGCCATCTGCCTCCAGCACAATATTATAGTTAAACACCAAAACAAATTTCCTGGAATGGTGTAATTAGGTTAGAGTTAGAATAGATTGCATCAACAAAAAATATTGAAGTTTATATTTAGATATAGATGTAGAGTCTTGACTATTGCATTTTTTTTTTCTAAATGTGTGTCTGTTATTTCTCTTGGTTTTTAATTTCAATGTGTTTTGTTATTATTGTTTTACAATATATGTAGTTTTATTTTTATGTACAGCAGTTTGGTCAGTCTTGTGGCTGTTTTTAAATGTGCTGTATGAGTATATCAACTTGTTATATTATGTTATATTATATTATATTATATTATATTATATTATATTATATTAATTTAAGGTACATTTAGAACAGATAAAATGTGCAATTGACTTGCAATTAATCATCAGTTAACTCAATCATGTATTGATCAAGCAATCATGTGATTTTAATGACGATTAAACATTTTAACTGATTTAAAGCCCAAATATATGTTTATTTTTTCATTATTTATTTGTTTGATTGTTTTTCGTTATTGTTTTTTTTATACCCGCACACATTAAAATGATCAAAGTTGTCGGTAAAACATTTATAATTTTACTATATATAGTAAGAAGCTGTTTTTATAATAATGCAACAAAAAAATTTAACATTAATTAAATATTATATATTATATATTTTTTAACATTAATAATATTAAGAGTCAGTTCACATTTGTTTATTGACATTTTTGGTTCATTTAAAACAAATTCAGCTACAAATCATTTGATTAAGTGAACATTGCCATCTGAACTTTGGGGATAGCCAAACAAGCCACCGCAACACAGGTGAGTGGGCTTAACAAACCACCTATAGAAAACACACTCATTCATCTCACGGACACATTAACCGACACAAACACTGTGCATTTATGAAGTGTGCTTCACACAGGTGGGCTTGACAAACCACCTGTAGAAACTCTCTCTCTCTCTCTCTCTCTCAAAAAAAAAAGCTCTAGCCCTCTTACTCTAGCACTAAATTCTCTGAGCACAAACAAGTTACTTTGTATAACTAGCCCTTCTTGTGTGTATTACCTCTTCTTGTTGAATCGCTGAAAGCCTCCTCAATTGTAGGTCACTTTGGACAAAAGCGTCTGCTAAATGTAAATGTTCTGTAAATGTATGACTGCTGTTACACTTAAATATGAACACAACATGGACAAAAAAACATCTAAAAAACACCAAAACAGCATGTTGTCACAAAATATGGCCAAAAAAGGACAGAATTCTCACTTGTTTTTTTCTCATTATAGTCACAGTGCTGGCCATTACAGTTGAATACAACGAACCTGCCACCTCACAACCATTTGGCTCAATGACCCAGAGAAGAAGCGCTCAAACAGAAAGACTGAGAAAAAAAAAATGACAGCACGGATAAGACAAATAGGCACCTGCCATCTGCTTCCTGCACAATATTATAGTTAAGCACTGAAAAAAAAAACTTCCTCCGCATGAGAGCCAGAATGGTGTAATTAGGTTACAAGGAGAGTGGACTGACTTCCATGCGTCCTGATTTGCGCTCCGGTGCATTTGCGTCCATAAGCATGGAGTCCATAAATCTTTGTTTGACACTGCAGTGTAGGTGTAAACGGAGCTAGAACAAATGGAGACAACAGGCCCCTGAGAATGTGTCAAATGTCACCCACCAGACATTCGACGAGAGGCCTATTGTTTGTTTTCACGGCTGGTAATAGCATCATTTTTTCCTGATTTTGAATTGGTGTCAGGATTTGTAAATAGAATTGTTATCTGGCAGCCAGATGCAGGCTCTCCCACCTCTTGCTCCTTAAGCGATTCTTATTGTGTTGTACTAAATTGCATTTCAGCTTGAATTGTTTAGTTTAATTTGTCTTAAGAATGCTGTGGATCTCAATATGTCTTTCTCTCTCTGTGTGTGTGCGTGTTTGCTGTGTATCTTCTCTCTAGCTATCGTATCACCACCTCCAGAGCTTGTTGCCTCCCAGCACTGTAGCCAAACAGTTTATGGATGTTGTGAAGATAACAAGACCGCTGCCCTGGGTGTTGGACTGGCTGGATGTCCTAGTATGTACACCTTTATCTATTGAGTAAATGACCTTAATTTAGTCCTAACAGAGGGGGGCATATATATATATATATAAGGAAAGGGCATCTCAGAACTGAGGCCAATGCAATGCATAGCCAAGGATACAATGCATTAAAGACACATATATGATAAGATATGACATGATACGATTCACCCATATCACAATGCAGTAAGATCCTGTTTCGATTAGATTAAACAGTGTTATTGAATGCAATACAATGCATCTAATGACCCAAATTGATGCTGGCATGACTTTCTAACATTTACAGATGAAAAATATGAGAAACAGTTTGGATAGGAGAAATCAATCTAGGATACTGATCACTTCTAAGCAATAAAAGAATATTGTATTTATTGGTTTTTACAAATTCAAATATGTTTGGAATAATGTATCATGATTTAAATGCCAACTTGTACCCGATGCGCACATAAACCATTTAAAATGTAAAATTATTTATATGTATTTTTTTATTATTTATGCTTTATATATATTGATGTGGGGCCTCACGGTGGCGCAGTGGGTAGCACGTTCGCCTCACAGCAAGAAGGTCGCTGGTTCGAGCCTCGGCTGAGTCAGTTGGCATTTCTGTGTGGAGTTTGCATGTTCTCCCCGTGTTGGCGTGGGTTTCCTCCGGGTGCTCCGGTTTCCCCCACAAGTCCAAAGACATGCGGTATAGGTAAAATTGGGTAAGCTAAATTGTCAGTAGTGTATGAGTGTGAATGGGTGTGTATGGATGTTTCCCAGAGATGGGTTGTGGCTGGAAGGGCATCCGCTGCGTAAAACATATGCTGGATAAGTTGGCGGTTCATTCCGCTGTGGCGACCCCAGATTAATAAAGGGACTAAGCCGAAAAGAAAATGAATATATTGATGTTCTATATGCGACTTGTTGTTGCAATTTATTTTTTCATGCTGAAGCAAAAAAGGAGACATCAGCTTATGTCTGCTCAAGTCTTCCGAGTCCACTGAGTCCCTCAAAACCACATTACTTATTCCATTTTCCATTTAAATCAGCTGATTCTCCACCATTAATTTCTAACTTATTTTTCATGGAAAATTCTTCCCTCTAGTGGATTTTAAACAATCATATGCATTCAGTATACATACGTTTTTGATCATGTAAGAACAATTACTTGTATCATATGATGTCCTTCTCTGTGAATAGCAATTATGTCATTGTCTTCTACCTCATGATTCGGTATATAATTAAAAGCATATGGTCAGCTGCTAATGACTGAGCAAGAGTACAAGGCAGAAGGCACATCTTAAGTCAGTCTGGGTAAAAGGTTAAATAGAAATGCATACATTCATGCATTTTTTAATGTATCCAAGTTAATTTAGTAATATTAACATAATAAAATACACTTCACTCTCTGGTGATTTGAAGTGCATCTTTTATTATTCATTTGTATGTTGCTTTGGATAAATGAAAGTGAAAGTTGTTAAATGATATATATAAATGTCATGTAATTTTAACATGTGAAGCTCATTTGATGCTTAGCACAGCAATGTGTTGGATGATCAGTAAGTTCTGTCACAAAATATATGTCATGAAAGTCTTTTATTTTAACATTAAGCCATATAAATTATAGTATGAACAATAAGTGAGCCAGGACAAAATGTAAAGTATATTTTATCTTGACTAAAAAATTAGAACACACCCTAAGAACACCTGGTAGTAAAGGCCTCAAACTCTGTCTTAACAAGGCTTAATGAATAAAAAGCAGGGATGTGGGATCTGAACTGAGAAGAGAGCATGTTATAGGTTCATGAATGTTAATTAGATGATGTAATATTTGTCCAACAGTTGCTAAAGCAAATAAGTCTGCCCTAGCCGTATTAGATATTGAGCATTCATTCTTTTTATCCACTGTCAATGCAACCGGTTTAACAATATTTTATACTGCTAGATAGCCATTTTTTTCTTCACTATGTGGCCAATAAAAGTTAATTGGAGCTCATTTATATCCCTCTGTAAGAATGGACACATATAAAAATTATATATATTTTTAATTATGCAGAAAGTAAGCGAACAAAGCACCTGCATGGACCTATGTGTTCCTTCTAATGATTTTTCTCTTCCACTGTATATTGAAAAAGTAATGGAAGTTTGTTTCCTCCACTGCATAAAAACAATTAAATGGTTTATATCTCACAACTCCTAGTAAAGAAGTCAGGATTACAAATAGTAAAGTCAGATTTTCAAGTTATTTGCAAATAAATTTTACTATTTGTCTTGTAATTTTGACCTTTTTTCTCACAATATTGAATATATATCTTACAATTCTTGCTCAATAACTAGTAAATTATGAGGTTTTTAGCAGAACACTTTGATAATTGTGAGAATTGAAAGTCAGAATTGTGAGATAAAAGTCACAATTGCATTTTTTAAAGTTAATTGCCTTCAAAAGGGGTTATCCTTTATGTACAATTCAGAAACCCTTGTTATTAGAGACACCGGTGGCCATTACATGAACTGCAGAAAATAACTTTTTATTTGTGCAAAACTTTAAGGCATATGTAAATATGCACCTTGTGTTTTCCTCTCAATAGTAAAATAAACACAAGAAAAATGACAGTAGTGAGAAAACAGTGTATAAGAAAGTATCTGACCATAGAAATATATATATGCTAACACAAGTGCTTCAGTTTACTGGCATCATGTCAACCGATGAAGTCAATAAAATGAAAAAAACATGGGAATAGTTTGATTGTAAAGTAAATTTGAGACTATTGACTATATGTATCTGATTCTGTGAAGTTATAGTTTGACTCATCTTCTTAAATGACATGAACTTTACAGTACAGAAATCCTCTTTCAGCATAATCCGAATACATTATAAATGTTCGAGATGCTTACAGAAATGTGTAAACTGATTTTTAGGCAAAGTACTTGGGATGTTTTTGCCAGGAAATTCTAAAGAATGTAACATTTACACACATTTTAAAATATGTCTCCAACGATTATAATATAAAAGCTTACATAGATCCAATTTTTCTTTTAATTCTAAATTATGAAACCCTCTAAAGAATTTCCTCTCCTTTTCTTGGCAAAAACATCCCAAGTCCTTCACCTAAAAATGGGTTTACAGGCTTACACAGACAACCAAGGAGGTTCGTAAAGATACAATTTTTAAAGTTTCATTGTAAACTATTTACACATTAATTGAACATCAAATTCTAGATTGCGAACTCCACTAAAAATATTTCTCTTTTTTCCTTCAGGTGTGTGTCAGTGCAATCATTACGGCTCATACGGAGGCACATGTGACCCCTCGACCGGCCAGTGCTCCTGTAAACCCGGTGTCGGCGGACTGAAGTGCGACCGCTGCGAGCCCGGATTCTGGAACTTCCGCGGCATCGTCACAGAAAACATGAGTGGCTGCACACGTAAGCATCACTCTCCTCTCCCTATCCCGGCGATATATATACAGTATGTGCTTTCAGGGCATTTTCTGTTAAATGTGTTAAACATTCCTTTCTAATCCCAAATCCGAAGTGACAAGCTACTCATTTAACGTGTGCCATCCTTCCGGGCCGCAAATGCGATTTCTGTCAAAACAAGCATTTGGAGTTAAGCCTCCGAGCCACTGAGGGGTAATGGGAACTGCATGAGAGCGCAACGTGGCCTGACCTATAAGTTCTGCCTACAGACCAATAACCCCAGTTTATGTGTGTTTGTCGGAAAAAACAAGCGTGATTGAAACAGTTTGTGCTCCGTCCCAGGGGTCCTGGGAGCATTAGCACATTCTGCAAGCCACGTTTCGCTTTCACCCCTGGGCATCTTGACCCAGGTTTGAACTGCGGCGGTCATCGACAGAGCGAGCGCTATTGCTGGAGCTGTGGGGTCACAGATTGGACCAGCTCCAGATTGCATGCACTTGCCGGATGTGTGGATGTTTTTGTCCGAGTGAAATTGAAGAGAAAGAGACAAGGAATCTAATCAAAACTGTTGAAGCAGATAAGGCTGACAGGCCTCTCTCTCTTTCTTTCTCTCTTCATCAGCGTGTAACTGTGATGGAGTGGGTTCGGTTCGTGATGACTGTGAGCAAATGTCGGGCTTGTGCTCCTGTAAACCTGGAGTTAAGGGCATGAAATGCAACGTGTGCCCCGATGGCAGCAAGATGGGAGTCAACGGCTGTGACAAAGGTAACGCCGGGCTTTTAATTAGCACAAAACTCAGACAATCTCTCTAGGATTACACTCCTAAGGTTGTGGTTTTAGGTGTGTGTAATTAGCTCTGTTTTTTCGCAATGTTGGACACATGTAGAAGTGACAGCGATGGTTAATTAATAGCCTTTGTTGAGCAAAAGTATGCAGACTAATAAGGCTTTCGGTGTCAGGAAACGTGATGTTGTGGTAAGCTGTGAGGGGGGTTTGGGTTCGAATCTGACATGTGTGATAAGGGAAGTATGCATCAGATGGTTTGAGGTAGTGATTAACAAATTGTTGTTGCCAAACTGATTGATTAATTCAACTATCATTGTTATATTTGTTAGACATATAGTGTACATTGACCAATTATGGAGGATTACATGACCAGTTTACATAGTGCTTATACCATCATCTAATAGTTATCAAACATATAGTATATTATCATTATCATTAGTATTAAACATATATATTATACATTAAAACAATAGATTTTTATATATGTGTATATTTTTTATGACAGACACACAGACAGATAATCAGATAGATAGATAGATAGATAGATAGATAGATAGATAGATAGATAGATAGATAGATAGATAGATAGATAGATAGATAGATAGATAGA
>CAIGQV010019951.1:12475093-12496560 GCA_903798115.1 Danio jaintianensis
AAACAATTAAGTTAACTTAATCGATTTGTGTTGGGACAACATGAAAGAATAGTGTGGAATCCAGCATTTTTTTACAGTGTACAACACATTTTGAGTTCACCGTCCAATAGGTTCTTACTGTGAACTGCGATTCATTATTTCAATATTTTAGTCTGTTTATGTTTTCAGCCCACATTTGCCTGGTCATAACACAGTGCAACATAAACCGATGTTTAGAGATCACGATTGGATCATCATCCCTGTAGTCATTAACCAGAGCACCTCTCTGTTATCCTCAGCTTCATGGCATTACCTGCCTGTACAATAAAAATCCAGCTGCTCTTCTGAGTTTATTCAGGGATCTAGGAGGAAGTAAAGAGCGGGCTTAGGTTGGATCTTCACCAGCCTAGGGCGGAACTGGCAACGGCAGGGCCATTTATTAATTTCTTTCCCCGACATGTGGGGCAAATCGGGCCCGCAAGTCTGCAGCCCCGAAGTGGAGGGGCTTGATCACAAGCTCATTTCACGTGTGGCTGGATGTGAATTAGCCGAAAGCCTGTCTTTCTCTCTCAATTTTTCTCCCGCTGATCTCTTGACGTTCTCCTATCAACAACTCTTCTTGATGACAAACGGTGCTATGAAATGCCACACGGAGTGAGCTACTCCTCGTGTTGGCATAGCAGGCAGCAGATGAGGCAATCAGTGGCACATCTTGGTACATGACGCAGGGCGTTTGGGATCTTGAATGGCTGAGAAACTTTTGGCTCATCTAGAGTCCAAGTCTTGGCAGTTCCCTGCGCTCACATACGGTGTCATCACCTGTACACTTGGTGCAAATTGGCAGACTACATATTAGCATATGGGACAGGGGCGGCTCTCTGCGTTCATGTTAGTTTTGTTTATCGTTTTTGTTTATTCATTTTCCGGGTTCAAAACCAGTTTACCCCTCACAGTATAGAAAGTAATTTCACATCTGTCATTAGAAATGTATGGAGCAAGGCATTTCATACAGTATATGTTTATTATGTTTTTAATCTTATAATCTGAATAATATATTTATTAATGTTTTAGATAAATAATCTCAAATTGGTAGACTACACATTAGCATATATGACGGGTGTCTCTTGGCAAACATGTTATTTTTAGTTGTCATTTTTATTCTAAACAACATTTTCCAGGTTCAAAACCCAGTTAATCTCTATGTCTGAATACAAAACAAAATCAAATCATCCATCAGTGTGTAAAAAATTAAAATGGAAATTCATGGAAAATATCTGTTGCAACAGGCCTGACATTAAAATGCTTACCGTTTCAAAGGTCTGCTATGGTAAAATTGCTTACTAACCTTGTCTGTGCAAACTTACTTCCAAATTTTCAGCTTCTCATTACCATGTAAAAGCGGTAAACCCTTCAAGGTACTATTTATATAGGAAAAAAAATCCTCCCACGGGAATTAAGTCCTAACCTGGATTTTATCCGCCTACTGCAATAGTAGTACCACTGCTGTAAGGACGTTTAAAACAACTTTACAGCTCAAATCACTCACATTTTGTACATGAAAATTGATTTTAAAATATAATAATGACACTAACAAAAAAAGACAGAAAATCTAAAACTTAAATAACAACAGATTATTAACCCAGGCTAGCATATATTTTCAATTGTTTTTAACAACAAGCATGATGAGATTATGTTCGCCTATTTAATATTTTTTTCTTGCCACTGAGAGTTGTGAAATTGGAAGTTTCAATGTCCATTAAATCTCATTGGTTAAAATTATTCTCCACATATAGTAACTACTGTTCATATTTCAATTCTGATTGCCCATCGTGTCTTATTTTATCACCATAGACATGCTTAACGTTCACTGAAGTCAGTTGTAGAAGAGTAGTTTTTGCAAACTGAAGAAATTTAAATTATTTTCTGTGCTGACATCACATATATTGTTGATAGAACTCAACTTGTTTTGAATCCTGAACAATGTCCTTTACCCCTCTCATTTCATAGTTTATCCGCTTTTCTCTCTGCATCTTTCAACTTCCCTTCCGCCCAAAATGCACACTCGCTCACAGTGCTGTATGAAAAGACAGAAAGCCATCTTAATAACAGCCTTTCAAGAATAAGTATACGGCTATGGCGACTGAAGATGACAATGATTTTTGCGTCTCCTAATTGTGCACCCTGCCTCTCTGAAAACCAAATGGAGCGTTAAACTTGATTAAGCCGAGCTGAATGCTCCCGTCACTGGTCGCTTTCTTTCAACGTACGTATTTGTGTCACAAAACCCCAAAGCAGGGGCGGGCGACTCAAAAACTCACACCACAGATCTATCCTTTCCCTCACTTGGAGCTAACGCTACACTGAGCTCCTGAATGGCAGGTGCAGCCAAATCGAAATAAGAAAATGCATGCCATGACACACGGCGATAGCATCGGTGCTCTCCCGCACAATGCTAGCGTATCAACATACCCGCTCCCTCTTGCCCAGACTGTGACAGCCGGTCTGATAGATGTAGTATTTCTGTAAGATATCGTATTTCACACCTCGTCAGCTACTCGCTGTTCAAATGCGAGATGATTAGCATGTAATTAAGAGCTTGTGCTAGCATGTTATCAGGTTCCCGTCCAAGCGCGGTTAGCCTGTACGCTAGGGACTCGCTAAAGTTGAGCACAAAGACACGGATGATTGGGCGTGTGGATCCCTCGGTCCCTATTGTGGCGGAATCTGCACCTCCATTCGTCCACGCCACAGTTACTATTGTTATGATCCTAGCAGTGGTTACTTATTTATCAGAGTATATGCATCTTTGAAGAAGCTTTGGTAATGTCTTTTTTAAGTCTGAGCTCATCTGCTGCAGTGAGAGGTTTTTGAGCGTGTTGACAAGGCTGCGGTGGTTGGAGCGTCGACGGATGCCTGCACCAAGTGAGGGCTTCCTTTGAAGCTGCAGCTAAACCCTGCTTTTCTGCCCTATTTATATCAATCATTCATCACTAGAGGCTCTGGCTGTCTGTGATTAAAGCCTCCCTACAGGAGGGCAACATCTGAATATGTATATATAATTCATATCTACAGGCACTCTCTCACACGCACAAGCGCACTCTCTCACAGATCAGCCGTATTCTGCAGTCTCTAAGCCAGTAGTGTATAAACACTTCTGGTCAAGAGTCTGTGTAATGATCGGTTTGAGCTTGCGGAAAACTGAGCTTTTAAAAACCTCAAAGAATCACATCAGAAAGAAGCCAAGGAGCAGCTTGGTTCTTTTTACATGTGTTCATTAATTTAGTAGGTAATTTAAAGGGATAGTGCAGACAAAAATGAAGGTTACATCATTATTTTCTTTTCACTATGCTGTCATAGCATAGCGGTCTTTCTTTTGAATGGTAAGATTTTAGTTTTTTTCTTATTGAGTTTAATGAATGCAAATCAGTACTTGGTATGCTTAGCTTCAGAAATACACACACACACAAACACAAATATCATGAAAGGGGTTCCTATGAAGCCATGCAACAGTTTTGTATTTAAAACAGACCTAAATTTAAAAGGACTGTACACCCAAAAAGGAAGATTGCGTCATTATTACTGCATTCTTTTGTCATTTTGAATTTGTCTGAAGAACATTCTGGCCACTGTTCTTCAGTAAAATGAAAATGAATATGTACTTGGGTTGTCTAGCTTCAAAAATACATACAATACACAGTATATTCATCATGGAAGTGGTTCATATGAGACTTCTGATGCCATATAGTTTTTTTTGGTTTTAAAAAAGTATTTCTGTTATTTTTCTTACTCTTGTGTCATTTTGAGCCTGTTTGATTTAAAAAAAAGTACAGTTTGAAGAAAATTTATGCTGCTATTCTTTAGTGTAATGACAGTGAATGAGTGCTTACCTTTAAAATGACAAAAAAATGAAAGCACACAATGACTACAGCAAAATTTAAAGTGATACTTCAACCAAAAATGAAAATTCCGACTTTCTTTCTTCTGTGGAACATAAATAGATGGATAGATATTTTTCGACATATCTCTGTGTTGAAACCTATTTTGTGTTCGGTTTCATTATTCACTGAAAATCTTAACAATCCATACTAACTTTCTTTGGCATGTTCACTCCAAAAATACAGTTTCCAAAAGAGGACTTCCATATTAAAAAAACATTTTTATTACTCAAAATAACTTTGAGTTAATAGTTCTTTGAATTGGGGCTGCCCAGTGGCGCAGTGGGTAGCACGTTCGCCTCACAGCGAGAAGGTCGCTGGTTCGAGCCTCGGCTGGGTCAGTTGGCGTTTCTGTGTGGAGTTTGCGTGTTCTCCCCGTGTTTGCGTGGGTTTCATCTGGGTGCTCCGGTTTCCCCCACAAGTCCAAAGACATGCGCTATAGGTGAATTGGGTAGGCTAAATTGTCCGTAATGTATGTGTGTGAATGGATATTTCCCAGTGATGGGTTGCAGCTGAAAGTTGGTGGTTCATTCCGCTGTGGCGACCCCAGATTAGTAAAGGGACTAAGCCGAAAAGAAAATGAATGAATGGATGAGTTCTTTGAATAATCATTTATTTCTTAAAGTTAAGAAGTGGTTTAAAGTCAATTTAAAGACAATTTTGTGGGATGGAAAGGTTGTATGAATATCAAAGGTTGTTTATGGAACCAGCGATGGCAAAAAAAGAACCTTTATATTTAAGAGTGTTCATTACAATTTATGAGACTGGAAAACATTTATTAATCTTATGATCTAGCTCACCGAACTACTCTGAATGATTTGTTCACAAATCCCTGATACACATTTAACTGACAAGGAATATATTAGTCATTTGAATCATTTTTATGGTGATTTAGCTTAAAAGCTCTACCACAAATCATTGCAAGTGCATGGAAAAGAGCAACCAGTACATTCAAAATCTCCCCTATTTATTCCACAGAAAAAGTGAGTCATACAGATTTGGAACAACATGAGGTTCAAATAAATGACAAAATGTTCACTTTGGTGTGAAGTAATCAACTAAGGCTAAGCCCTTGTTGTCTAACTACAAAAGAGGGCTCCTTGCAGGTGTTCAGATGTTGAGGTGTAATGAAGCTTAAGTGATATGATTAAAATGCAGCGCTTTTTGCAGGCAGGAGTGGGTTTATTCCTGGTGTTTCCATGCATCTGAATTTTATATAAATCTTTGAGGCATACAAAGCATCTCTCAAAATAAAGACACCCCATCGAGACCACGCTGAGTCTTTTTTTTGTTGTTGTTATTATTGTTGTTGTGTTTTAATGGCAAAGTGGAAGGGATGGGAGGGTGTAGGTATAATTTAAAGGTGAGAAATAAGGCTTGCAGAAACATTTCCATCTATGCTTACCCATCATTCCATTCCTGCTTTCTCCCAGAATCCATTGAGCTGACGGCCAAACCCACCCCCTTCCCAACCACCCACCGCACCACCCCTCCCACCGCTCACGTCAAGATCACCAAACAGCGACATGGCCACCACACCACCACTCCGGACAGCTTTGTGGTGGAGGCACTGCCTCCACCAAGGTTGGACGAGTCAAGAAAGTTGTCCAGCCCTTTTACCACCCACCGTCCCACTACACCCTACAAACCAACCCGCACCTCATCCCCACCCCTGGACTTTGACGAGTCAGGCAGTGGAGAGCCCAGTGGGGATGATGAGATGGTGAGCGGAATGGAGGAGAGCGGAGAAGAGCCACTTGGTAATGCATTCACCATAATCTTTTAGTTATAAGAGAGTTTAGGCATAATTGTCAAGAACAGATGACAAGAGATGATGAAATTCTCCCTTGTATGGACTGACCTTGCACACCAGATGACCTCAACTCGAAATGTAATGGCATATCAATTTAACATCGCCCATTATCTCAGCTTCCATTATTATTGGAGAGGTTTTGACACCTGACATCCAACCGCTAAGTGAGCAATTTCATTTGGAATCACTTCAGTGAGTAATTCCCCAAAATGACTGGCTTCAGTTTTTTACGTGGCCTAACCTTATGAGTAAGCCATTTCGAAAAGGCCATTTCAGATGGAGTCGATACAACACCTAGTCCTTTCTTTTCTCTGAGCTGTACTTGCTTATATATAAAGAAATATATATACTTTAGGAACTGTACATTCAAAGACTGTATTAAATGGAGTTTTGTTCCTGTGTTGACAAATTGAAATCAAGTTAGGGTTAGAAGAAAATTAGGGAAATTTTTAATTCAGAACCCAAGCACATAAAAAGGGTCTTATGGTTTACTTGCAGTTAAACAAGAAACATTCTGAGCAACTGCACTTTTTGTTTTGATGTTTGAAACTGTACTTACTCAGCAAGCAATTATTGTGTTTAAAGAAAAGTCTGATGGATGTCTAAACATAGACGGCTTGGCTAAAGCAAGGCTAAATTTGGACTGTCTGTGTCCACACTTGAAGTCTGTCTAACCTGTGCATTTGATGACTAGTCTAGTTTTTTTTTCTTAGACATCTATTAGATTAAGCCATCTATGTTTAGACATCCATTAGACATCTATTAAACACAAAATTGCTTTGTACTATATGCATGTATGTAAAGACCAGTTGAGATGCACAGCCAGTGTATTTACAGCATTTTAAATGCAAGTGCAAAGTGTGAATGAAAGAATAAATTATTTAATAATAAAACTGGTCATTTCATAACACAAAATATGACATTCACACAATTTAAGACTGAAATATATCTTACTCCATCTAGCTTACCAAGCAGCTCAAAATAAGCAAGTTATAATTCCAAAAATAATTGTAAAATTGGTCATTTCCAGTGGATGTTTTCCCAGAATTTTGAAATCTGGATCAGCTGCAAAATATCAGCACACCTGCACAGAAATCGAACAGACATAGCTTGTAACAGCCACAAAATTCATATTTTTGTTATCCACCACAGCCGCCTTTTAAATTGCTCGGTTGACATACAAGAGACAAATTCTTCAATCCCTTTACGTGTTTTTGTGTCCTTCACCAGCACGATGCTGTACATAAAGCAAAGCAGCTATTTTTTTCAGCTAATGTAAGCTCTACAGACACTGTTTAAATGGTATGAGAGAGAGCAGCAGGGCCTCAGATTTATTCTCTTGTCACGGTTGGACCGAAGGGCTCTTTGACACGGGACACATGAAGTCTGTCTGACACCAAAATTGGAGGCCTCTCTCAGGACTTTCTGATGACTTTCTGAAACAATTGCCTGTAAGGCTGAAGCAGCGGGTCGACCAGCGCTCACCTCGGTGGCAGCGGATCATAAATTTGCCAATGAAAAGATGTCCAGGGATGCTTTCCAACTCTACGCCAAAAGTCATTTTCCACCTCTCACTATCTCGTTCACACGCTGCCTCTCTCATACTCACAGAGCCACATCTGTCGGCTTTATGGCTTGTTTGGCAAGCGGAAGATATTTTGCCTCAGCCCACAGTCATAATCCACAATATACATACTTGTAGGTGTGAGGAGAGTTTTAACAAGCTATTGTTAAGGTTTGCCTAAAAAGTCGGAATGCATCAAGAAAGACGTAAAAAAAGTCATTTCACAAACGGTTTACCGCAAATCAAAGAGTCAACCATAGAGCCGTCTGCCTCTGTAATTATTTACACCATAATTTTCCTTTTCCGCAACTTGACACGTTAATTGTTTTTGCAATTGTCCAAACATAGAGATATCAGTTCAAGCTGGAGAAGTGCTTGGGTGACGTCTTCATCTCTCTCTTCAGGTACAACAGTAGCTACTACCACTCTTCCCACAGCAGAGGAGCGATCGTCCTGTGACAACACAGCATTCGGCTGCTGTCCCGATGGGAAGACGGCCGCTGTCAGCTCAGAGGGCACAAACTGCCCATGTAAGTGCTTGATGATCGCTGTCTAACAGGCTTCACTTGCTTTTTATTACAGATGACAGCACGTGTTTGTGTATTAACTGTGTGAACAGATCTGACTAAGCTTTCAAGCTAAGCGACTAAGCTTTTTTTGTGAAAGATTGAGAGGATGGTGAGGAGGAGGAGTTGGTAATAACAGAGGAAACTATAGTTGATGAGGGTATATTATCTCAAGCGTGCCATATGGATGTTGGTTTAATGTGCCCAGGGTGCAAAATTAGCTTTTGTGATACGCCAAATGCTTGTAAAATCTGCCCGTTATTCAGCAGTTGGCTGGTATCAGGAACTGAAAGAAAATACATGGGTGAAAGTGAAAGTGTAGTTTTAACATGTAACATTACTGCCATTACTGCAGTCTTGAGAAAACATTTTAAAAAGGATTTTTTCATTATCTGTGTTGAAAACCATTTGCCTAATACATTGCTTAATATATTTGTGGAAACTTTTAAACTTTTAATGAAAAAAAAAGCTAAGGAAAGTTTTTTTTAAAGAGCCAATTATATAAATTATTATACCTAATACATTAATTAGTGTTATTTTCTTTACTTTCACCATTAATTCCCGTGTCCTTACTGTTTTTTTATGAAAATATAGCCTGTACATATGAAAATACATAAAAGAATAAGCAATCATATAAAATTTGCCTATATTAAATTATTCAAAATGTCCAGCTATTAAATGTGAATCTTAGAAGTTAAAGGAAAATGCTCAAAAAATTCACTTCATTTATCCATACTTTCGAAACACTACAGAAAGTGTTAATTTTGGCCCCTGAGTGTGCCAGATGCAGGGGAGCAGGTTCTGTGTCTCTCAGCAACCGTAGCAAATGGATAAACCAATTCTCCAAAATGTGTTGTGACTGGCATTAGACCAGATGTGTCCATACACACAGAAACCTTTTTCCCTTGCAGCAGCCCCATCTGTTTTATAAGAGCAGAAATTACACACAATAGAGACCAATCAATACACGACAGTCAGGGAGAAGCAGGCAGATGTTTTGTGTTCTCTGGATAGGAACACTAGGTCAAGTGTTTACGTCTCTTCTCATATCCGTCAGCCGGGGCTCGTAACTCCCCACCGTTTATTGGCGATGTGTCACAGCAGCTGGGTGTTGAGGGCGCTAATGTCCATGGCATTCAGTGTCTGCTGTCAGCTCAAACTCTACTGTCTGAAGGAGAAGCCCATATCAAGGTGTTTTCCTGAAAGGCTGAAAGAAGCAAACTGTCATTCACCCCCTGTTGCCTTAAAGTGGTAATAGAGAGCTTTGTTTAACTAGGCCCATGCAGAATCTGCCCTGATTATAACTGATATGACAATGTGGAAATGAATTAATCCAAAATGAAAGATCCAAAATGAACACTTGCCAATGCAAACAGAAAGGAAATGCATAACTCAGTTCAAATACGAAAACTATACATATGTATATGTTTATAATCACATTTTATATACAGTATATTTTACCTCATTATTTAATTTCATTTAATTCATATTATTATAAATAATTCTAAATATACAGTAGCATTGTGCCAAGGGAAAAATATGTATGTTCATTTTTTTTTCTTCAGTTATGTAAAAAAATTATAATTTTGGACCCTGGAAAAGAGTAATTTTACAATGCTTTTATACTAGACTGTTATACTATGCTACTGTTGGTGTTTATTCTCCAATATTGTCCCCTAAAAAGCAAGCCTGTCATGTAAACTAGGGGCTCTTAGATGCCGCTACCCCACCGCTCTGAACAAAAGTTTAAAATATTAGTTAAGAAAGAATTTACATATCTAGTGCAAATTAAAATTATATAGCTCATTGTACAACAGGGCGCCATCTGGACGCTTTGTAACCAAAGATAAGGATGTTTTTTTCTTAATGAGTACACACTAGAAATGATGGACCATAGCCGTATTGTGGACTTCAATTCCAATCCACATCTAAAGCCCGATTTCCCCACATGTCTTTTTGCGCTCCGTGGGAAATTCCTTTCCTCAGATGTTTCCGATTTCGAATCCGATCGCTGTTTCCCTCCATCTCTCTTCACATTCAAATCTCCCCCATTTGCTCCTTTTTGAAAGTCCCATCAGATACGAGCTGATGTGTGTCTGTGCAAAAAGACCCTTATCATGCAGTTTTAACCAGCTTCTGTCACTCAGCCGTTCCTGGGATTAGAAGACAATTACGGCTATCTTTCATGATAATCATACAAGTGCTTATCCCGGTCCCAGCCAAGCTGGAGCCCGGCCGGCATGATTGATTTGGGCAATTTGTTCAGCTGATTACATGCTGCACAGAACCCAGCGTCAGTCCCGCTCCCCGCTCTCCTCCAGTCGTTTATTCATTATTTATTTCTCTTCGTCATGTAAAAGCTCGTCTCTGATCCTCTCTCGCTCTTTCCGCTTATTAGTGTCAATGGGAAAGGTCAGCCGTAACCTTAAAGGAATGTTTAATGATGACCTGACCTCGGTCGGGACGTATGAAAGTGTCTTTTAACCTAATATCTGTGATATATTGTGCTATGTATGTCAGTGTCGCTGTCTAACCGATCTCTCTCCACTCAGTCCTCCATGCCAGCTTTTGGGAAGAGTCTCGGTCTGGTAAACTCCAGTCCATCCTCCCTTCAAGCATCCATACTCTCACATAATTCCCAATACGTCTACCTTCACTGCAAAAAAAAACTTGCTTTCCCCCACGACTAACCCTACAAAGGCTCCATCACTAACTTTACAGACTTGCATTGCACCAACCACAAGTGTGTGTGTACAGTAGGTGAGAGTGGACTGGCATTTTATCTTTTATATAACCATATGTGCTTCCCTACCTTGCCCCACAGCCACCATGCGTTTCAATGGCTTCCTGCACCTGGATAAGGTAGAGGGTCAGGAGGTCTTCTACACGCCTGAGATGGAGGACCCCAAATCTGAGCTGTTCGGTGAAACGGCCCGAAGCATCGAGAGTGCTGTGAGTTTGTGCTGCTCAAACTTCTGCTTGAGTTCACTTTCAGTTCAGCTTTGAAAACAAGTTCAGGATTCGGTTACTGATTTATTTTAGAAAAATAACTATAAAAGTTTTATGTCGCTTTAGTTATGCTACGTTTCGGTAGGAATACTGTCACTTTTCAAGTAAAAGTTTCAAAAAGTTGTGGCGTAACTGGATCTTGATTGAAGATTAGTGTGTTGTTTGTCACAGATGCTGTTCTTGTTTGTTTCCACCTTTTATTTCTCCATCTGGTCTCTTTTCTCTTGAGGTTCACCCTTGGGAATTAATGGCAAATGAATTGTGATAAGTGGTGGAATTATCCAGCGGAATGGGTTGAATGCAGCTTTTGAGAGAAAAAAATGTCTAATGATCTGTCGGTCTCTGAAAAAAAGGATCGCATTAGCATAAAGATAAAATACAGACACTTGATTTTGAAGTTTGTGATCAACATAAATCCAATTATAGCATCCGCCACACAAAACTGTCCTGTTGCTAAATATAACCAGTTAGTCATGGTACCACAATACTGTACTTTTCGGTAGCTTATACTTGTACTAGAGGAATGTCACAGTACTTGATAGGAGTAAAAAAAAAATGCTATTTTATGTATGCATCAAAATATTAATTTAAATATTTACAAATACATTAATGGCATTTCATTTTCAAATTTTTCTCTGTTAATTAAACAGATATGTTACATTATATTCTATTGTTATTTGCTTTTATGTATTTTCATTCCTGTTTTAGTCATTTTGATACTTCTACTTGCATGAGAAATGTTGGCTATTTGAGTTATATTAAAATTATCAAACACATATGGCACAGTGGTATCTCTAGAAACTCTAGGCCTCCTGCACAGGTCTTGCACAGACAAAAGCATAAAATTACAACCACACTCCAACCAGGCCCCTCAGGACATTCCTGTAACCTCTATAAGCCTCTAGGCCCTGTGCACCCAGTCACCTTTTCCTACTAGTCGTGATGCCCCCGCCTTTATGTAGATACTTTCGCTGTCCTACCTTCCTTCCCTGAGTTTTTTTGTTGTATTCTTTAGCTGACACTGCACACAGTGGCATCAGCTGAAGAAGCTGGTGATTTGTTTTCAGCTTGTTAACCCATTTGGGTGTGTCTGGGAATGAAGGGCAGTACGATAATGAGTTCCACTTATCACTCTAATGTTAGCTAGTGCTGTGACCGAGATTCCTGGCAGGGACTAAGCGAGGATGTAATCAGCCTTTCTCTACGAGCGGTCCACCTGACACAGAAAGCTAATCCCAAATACTTCAATCCCTCGCTCTGTGAGGTCCAAATCGCAAATGGGGTCATGGAGTCAGCAACTGAAAAGGTTTCATTGGCCTTAAGCATCTTCTAATCCCATTTCATCACCCTGCGTGATGCTCCAGGTTCAACATAACACCTCCTCCTTTCCACCCCTCAGTATTTTGACCGTCTTTCCTTTCACTTGATTTCAACCCTCAATCCATTAGAATCTGTGTAAGCACCTTCTGAGGATAGACCCAGTTACTTGGTCAGCATGTCCATCCAGCTGTATGCAGCAGCCTGGTTTTGTTGGGGTCTCTGCTGTAAGGCCTGAAGGAAGGGACGGAGTGTCCCCTGTCTTTTCTTGCCCAGCATGGCTCCAAATGTTCAATGAACTCACGTAGGGTCAGCCCACAGGCAAAAGCCATTATGTCTGTGACAACCCTGTGTACCTTCCCAGATCCAAGTGCAGCTGTGAATAAAAGGAGTGAAGAAGGAAAACACAAGGCCCTTGGGTGACTTGAATGGGGTACTCTATAGACCTCCTGTGGAGACCCTCTAACAGAATGTGCACACGCGTCAGAAAGCACTAGAACAACTCACAAAGCAGTTTGTGAGTTGATTGAATGTATCCTAATTGAAAACCACTTCTCGTTGTCTCTAGATTTAACCAATTAGGTGCACTGAAGTGAATTTGATTTTGGTACAATGGTCTTTGTATAGGTATTCACATTGTGCCAAATCGGTGACAGAACTCGCCTACACGTACCGAGGTAGAAACTGAGCCAATTCTAAATGGGCAGCGTTGTAGCCTGACATTTACAGCTGACTTCGGAACATGTTCATGTAATTACTTTTGCGCTGTAGTTAAATGTCAATTTGTGCACCAAGACCCGATGGGGTTCAGTAGAGTTTTTGTACTGACACACTTTCTCTTCCTGTGGAGGAATTTGTTGTTAACAAGAACTAGATCAGCATATCGTGCTTATCCCCAGATTCATGTGCTGCACTTGGGGCATTTACTTGTTTGTCTTTTTCTTTTCTTTTCTTATTTTCTCTCTGCTTCTGTTTTCTTCAGATGAATGAGTTGTTCCACAAGTCTGATGTCCAGAAAGACTTCCAGAGTGTCCGTGTGAGGAATCTGGCCCCCAGCAACTCCATAATAGCCCTTATCGAGGCTCACTTTGACCCAGGTAAAGTGTTTTTCTTTTTTTCTTTTACTTAATAATGCTGATTCAAATTTTACTTAAAGTGTTGTAAGACCAGTTATATTGGTGCTGTGACCTGGTTGGGAGTAAGATTTAAACGGTTGAGTGAGGCCAGCTAGTAAGACCAATGCAGGTTAAACTCACTCTTTAGACTGATATGGAACTGTGGGGTTTAGCATCCTCCCACATCCCATACCTGTTGACAGTGGTTTAAGTCCCACTTGGAACATTGCAAGCAGGTTGCATTGGTGGCTCTTAAAATATATAAATATAGAATGTGCACCAGGCTATATTTTGTCATCATTTGCTTAATAAAAGTTACCATGATCTTATATAAAACCACCAACTTTCTGTGGACAGTAAAAGTACAGTGTTTAAAAACAAGAATTAGATTAATTATCTTTAAATTAGGCCAATTTGCATAGACAATGGGGTATGTTTCCACTGAAAAGAATAGTTGTGACTTGAAATATTTCAGTGAATTTATATGGATCAAACTGGATTGCATGTGCTTTGTAAAGGCTGAGGTCTTTGTGCTAAAATACTGCGCTGTTTAGCGAAATGATCTCTTGATGTTCTTTATTATCTGTCTTCCCCAGTCATTCTGCCCTCCGTTATCCTGTTTTTATTTATTTTCCTTTTCCAAGCTGCTTCTAATTTATTTCTGAAGTGGCTCTAGCACACAAAGCACAAAGTCTGACTTATACCCTCCTCTCACATCAAAATTCCCTCAGTCTGCGCTCCTTTAGAAACATGCCCACGGCAAGAAATAAAGAGCGCATAAAAACTCCCTTGTATGTTTGAAGAAAATAATAATTCAACACAGCAGAATGAGGCGTATAAGTTAAGTAAAAGAATCCCTGTAGATACAGCTCTCGTCTTTTCTGGCTGCGGCAGCGGTCAGAGAGCGTGGCCTTTTTAGCGAGGTAATTTATCAGCTAGGTTTTCTGAAAAAGCTGCTTTATTTCAGTCTCTATTGCTCCTCGTGCTTTTAAGACCCTTAGAGCATCGCACCAGCTGATAAAAATCTCCTTCGCTATTCTCTTTTTATTGGTGCCTTTCAGCGGCACAAGAGCACAATTCTAGCACAAGCGCCTGTCATAAAGGCGGTCTGTGGTGGCCAGTAACAGGGCCATCTGTGGAAGCGTTATTAGAGTGTTTCATCCCAACGTCCCTGAAATGCATGGCGGCTCAAGAACTGCTTCTCCCAAGGGCCTATTACACGCAGGCTTTTCTGTATATATTTGCAGTTTGTTATGTCAAGAGCGAGGGTGGTGTGGCTGGTTAGTGCTGGTTCTTCATCCTCGGCTGTGCAATACGTTCAACGCTGTGTTCTCATTCTGCAGACACAAGGTTTAATGTGGAGGATATTGAGGGAGCCCTTCTCAAACAGCTCAAGGCGTCTAAAGACACTGGCATCGTTGTGAAGAAACCGGAGGAAGAGAACATCCGCATCACCAACTATGGTAACCCGTTTGAAATTGCTTTTCCGTCCTTTTTCTTGTTCTCTTGCTGGCTTTTGTTGAGTGTGATTGCTCTTCAAGCTGCCATTTGATAACCACAAGTGGCCGCAGGACCCGAATAACGCAAAAAGAACCAGCTATTTGAATTTGAGACTTTCTAGCAGCCTTGGTTTCATTTGTTAAGAATTATAAGTCCAAGTCCATAAGACCAATTTTTTCTTCTCTCCAATTTTTTAGGTCTTTCAACTGTTCCTTTCTTTACCACCACAACAACCACTGTGGCATCTGTCACTACTCCCACCATCACCACCACCACAATGTCTCCCAGTTCTGCTTATACCACTCTTCGGCCCATCAACACTAGACGGCCCTTTACAAGCCACAGGACCACCACTCCAGCACCAGCCACCACCACTGCACCGCATGTGCCCAAGACCACAGTCTCGCTGAGGAATAGAGCAGGGGCCCACACTCACAGTCCATGTGACTCTCAGCCCTGCCGACATGGAGGAACCTGTGAAGAAGACGACAATGACTTCACCTGCATCTGTCCAGCAGGACGAGGAGGAGCCGTGTGTGAGAAAGGTGAGGACTACAAACAGTAGACAATAAAAATCTGGACATCTATCTAAAAATCATTATGGATGGATGGATGGATGGATGGATAGATAGATATCTATTTATTTATCTCTTTGATCTTGTTAAACAGATCTCATAAAAGCACAACAGAAGCACACTTGAATATTTCAGACACAATTGAATATTAATTATTATTAATAAATGATCACAATTGAAAATGCATTATTTATAAATGTTGTTATTTATTATTAACATTCCAGAATATTTGAGTCCTTTGAAGTAAAAAAAAAAAGGATTCAATAAGTCTACAATTGGAGTCCCGCTGTTGCGCCGAGGAAATCTGAGCTCAATTCATTGTCTCTGTTGGTGGTATTGGGATATGAAACTACCTTTTGCAGCTGTGTCAGGTTATAATTGACTCTAATTACATCGATGAACTTCAGCTAGTATCAAACTGCTGTGAGGTGAAAAAAAGCCACTAATTAAAGGCTTGTAAGCAGCCCTCAAACACTTCCTCTGATCAATCGGGCCATTAAAGAGTGATGAAGAGAGAAGGCTTCATCAGACTTGCATTCTCCAGAGAAAAGAGTGAGAGACAGCCGAAAGAAGAAGAGAGAGAGAGGTGTTGATTCATTTCTGAGCATGGGGATTCTCCGTCTGCAATGTAAATGTCTAAAGGAGAGACGTCCGGAGAAAACTACACTGCTCAGTTTTTTTTTTTGCAGCTTTTATGTTTTTATATAGCAAAACACAACATGAACGGTACATTACTGTACTATTGACCTGTGTATCAGCGTTATCTGAGGGAGACACACATCAGCTCAGTTTTATTTGTCGCTCTATCGGTAGAGAGCAGACTGTTAAGGGATTGAAGACCTGGTTGAGAGTCTCTGATAACCTGCTTTATCTCTTGTCTACCTTCTGTACCCTACTCAGTTATAAAGTACTTCATACCATCCTTCGGCGGAAAGTCTTACATGGCGTTCCCTACCATGAGGGCCTACCATACTGTGCGCATTGCCATGGAGTTCAGGGCTTCGGAAATGACTGGAATATTGCTCTACAATGGGCAAAAAAGCAAAAAGGACTTCCTTTCTCTGACACTGGTTAAAGGATATGTGGAGCTCAGGTGAGTGGATGTGAGGTTTGAAATCGATTTATAGGTCATGTTTGCATTTGATATTAAGATGTGATTGGGTCAATCAGAGCACAAGTAAGGGAGACAAATTCCCACCTGGCATTTAAATCCATATCTTTAGCTGATCAGGAAAGTGTCTATGGGCAAGTGTTTGTACTGGAAATGTATTATCTTTTGATTAGATGTTGCAAAATAAGTAATAGTGTACAGTGAAGCAAAAAGATTAACCTGCTTTAACATTAATTAGGATTAAATTTGATTCAAAATATATGTATGATTAAATATATTTATGAACTGACTGATGCAAAAAAATATATATATCTAAATTATTTGATTTCCTTTTTTTTGATGACTTGCTAATCCAGCAATTTAACATTTATAGTTGAAGGCAGAATTATTTGGCTTAAGTAGGTTAATTGGGTTAACTAGCAAGTCATTGGACAACAGTGGTTCTATAGTCAATCTGTAAAGTGGTCTGATAATATTGGCCATAAAATTAGAGTTTGTAAAATATAGAACTGTATTTCAGCCAGACAAAAATAAATAAGACTTTCTTCAGAATAAAAAACAAAACAGGAAATAGTTGAAAATGTCCTTGCGCTGTTAAACATGGAAATGTAATACAAATTCCACAGAAATTCCAACTATATGTGGGTGCATAGCATAGGACATAATTATATTATAATATCATAAAAATAATGTCTTTATGAATAAGATCATTATTTAATGCAAGCGTTTTCATCTTATAAAAAAGACAACCATGCAGCCTTCAGATGGACCAAAAAAATGTTTCTTAATAATACCCGGTGTAAACAGGGCCTTATTTTCAGTGCCCATCCAGATCTAGTAACCATTTTAAAATGTGAATTTCTCCTACAGGTTTAACACTGGTTCTGGGACGGCTTCCGTTATCAGTAAAGTCCTGGCAAGGCCGGGTCGCTGGCATCAGCTTGTAGTAGTACGTAACAGGCGCAATGCCATGCTGAGCGTGGACAATGAGCCCAGCGTTGAAGGACAAAGTCCTCCAGGAACAGATGGACTCAACCTGGACACAGACCTTTTCATCGGCGGAGTGCTTGACGACATGAGTGCAGAGTAAGAGAAGCTCCAGACCGCCTACAAATAACGCTAACAAGAGCCTCTTTAGTCTTGTTAGGAGCATAATGAAACAATATGAAGAATAATAACCTAAAACGATGACTGTCTGAGATCGTCTGTGCATGTATGCTGGAACCTGCCAGAACAACTAATACGACTTAATAAGATCGAGCAGAAATAGCCAAATCAAATTAGCATCAATCAGAGATGTTGTGAAACACCACTTGAGTTCCTGTGGATCTAATTAAATGTTTTTCCATCTGTTCTCACTCAGGCAAAGAACGTCTTTTCTCAAAAAAAGAAGATGTCTTTGTTATTTTTTTTTATTATTTTATCATTTCATGTATTTGTTACATTTTCTGTGTGGTTTAAAGGGTTTCGTCTCACCAAATTAAAATTCTGTCATCATTTACTCACTCTCATGTCATTCCAAATTTCATTTTGAACACAAATGAAATACTTTTTATTGAGGTCTCAAAGATTTCCGTCCCTTCATTGAAAATCTTTTCACCCAAAACTCTCTAAAGAGATCAACAAACAAGTCTGTATGAATTGAGTGGTTCAATTCAAGTCTTTTGAAGAGACACGATTGCTTTATACGATAAACAGATTTAATTTGAGTTTTAATTCTCGTATAAACTTCAGAGAACATCAGTGAACAGAAGTTCAACCACACCTGCTTAAGTATATTTACTTTGAATGTAAATTAAAGCCTAAACTAAATCTGTTTGTCTTATAAAGCAGCAGCGTCTCTTCAGAAGACTTGGATCAAATCCCTCAATTCATATGGATTTATTTTTTTTATCCCTTTACGGTCGTGCCAGAGTTTGGGGTCAGCAGACTGTCAATGGAGGGACAGAAATCTCTCAGATTTAATAAAAGCATCTTAATTTGTGTTCTGAACATTAAAGGGATAGTTCACCCAAAAATGAAAATTGACTCACTATTTACGCACCCTCAAGTGGTTCCAAACCTTTATGAGTTTCTTACTTATGTTGAAAACAAAAGAAGATATTTTGAAGAAAGCTGAAAACCTTTAAAAAAACAAATACTATGGAAATCAATAGTTACAGGTTTCTGACATTTTTCAAAATATCTTCTTTTGTGTTTAACAGAAGAAACTCAAAAAGGTTTGAAACAAGTAGAGTAAATGATGACCTATTTATATATATATATATATATATATATATATATATATATATATATATATTTTGGTGAACTATCCCTTTAGCAAAAGTCTTACAGGTTTGAGATAAGTAAATAACGACAGAATTTTCACGAACTAGCCTTTTAATAATTACAATGAGCATTATAAAATGAGACAAACAAATGACAAAACCAATGATCTTGTCTTCACAGTGTAAAGGAGAGGACGTCAGTTTCAGCAGGCCTGGTGGGCTGCATCCGCATGCTGGACGTCAACAACTTTGTTTATAATCTGCAAGAGAATGGCGGCAGCGTTCTGTACGGTTCGGCCATTGGCGAGTGTGGCAACAACCCATGCCTGCCAAACCCCTGCAAGAATGGAGCATCCTGTCAGGTCAAAGAAGCTGAGATTTTCCACTGCAAATGTGTCAACGGTTTCTCTGGTGGGTGCACGAGTTTTCATTCTAATTTGCATGCGTTTGACACTTTCATTGGTTGACCCAGTGTTGCCTCAGAAAAAAAATGGCGAGCTTCACCTTTAACTATACGCTGTTTAAGAAGAATGAAGGGCTTTGCAGTGACTCTCTGTTCCAGAGAATATGTGGACTTGACTGTATTGATGAAAGTTTCAGCAGGGCAGAGGATGCTTGTCTAATCAATTTTTGGCCTTATGGGTATGTAAGACAGATGAGTGTTTACTCAGTGATATGAAGGCAGCAAGGACAAACATGGAGCGAATACAAAAACTTCACCAGTCTTGAATATATTCACCATGGATGGGAAGCCACAGTTTCTCAGTCTTGAAAATGGATATTTTTAAAACAGCAGAGGAGCATAAGCTATATTTCTTAGACTATAAATAATGTAAAATCTAGCATAAATAAACACAAAATCAAACATTATTAAGTCCAGCAGAGACACTTTTGAGACAACGAACTTGACAAAATTTAAGTGAAATATGTTGAATGTGAGGTTTATCTTACATTTAATGGCTTATATTGATAATATAATATAATATAATATTATATTATATAATATTATATAATATAATATAATATAATATAATAATTTGATCCTCAATCATAAAAACATTATAATTTTTCTTATATTGCATGAGTATAATAATAGCCAAAAATACATTGTATAAGTCAAAAATCGTTAGAGCATTAATTAAAGATCATGTTTCAGTAAGACATTTTGTAAATTTCCTTCTGGAAATACATTAAAAAAAACAATGGATGTAATTGCAATTCACAATGGTAAGAACTTAAATTGGACTACTTTAAAGATGATTCCAGATATTCAGATAGTTGTTTCTCAGCCCAAATATTGTCCAAATATCAACACAAAGCTTATTTAATCAGCTTTCAGATGATGTATAAATCTCAATTTCCTTAAAAAATTTACCCTTATGACTGTTTGTTTTTTTTTTTTCTCGGTCCGGCGTCACATATAATATAGTTTAATATACTGTAATATAACAAAACAAAACATAACGTAACGTAATATAATATCCGCTAATGATTCTCTCAGTTAAAAAGTTTTAAAAAGCCAGTTAAAATAATGAAAGCAGGATTACCTTTCTTTAAGCAAAATCATAATTCTTATTTCATTTTCCTTTTGGTGTGGAATTAACTATATAAAAGCACAACAGAAGCACACTTGAGCATTTGGCACAGTTTCATTTGCAATCCTATTATAATAATGCAATCCACCCAAATGTATGTATTGAATCTTGACAGGTATTGTATAGTGAGATTATGGCTGAAAACCTGCGCTGTATGTCAGGCTGTACCTCATTCTATCCACACAGTCTACGATTTTCTTATTATTCTTCATCTTATGGCTGTGAATGTACAGCAGCCTTTGGAACTCCATGGTAAAAATAGATTTGGTGCAAGTCTTAATATTTCTGCGCCAATTTATTCCTAGTACTCAATGCCAATGTTACAATTACAATTTTTTTAATGTCTGCCACACAAAAAATTTTTAAATCAAAACTGGCTCAGACCAAACATCATTTTTGAAACCTCTTGGTTGTATTTACAAAAACACACATTTATTGGGGAGGTTGCCAGACAGAACGTTAAGCTGTATTTTGGATGGATCCCACTGGCCAGAAGTTTCTACTTAATCTGTTAAACCAAATCATTTTCCACAAAACTTTTTGCAAAACATCACCAACCCCAAACTTTCATTTCACTGCTGTTTTTTTTGTTTTTTTGTCGCTGTACTTTCAGCAGTGTTTTGAACTGTTTCTGTCTTTCTCCTATACATCCATCTGTGCTTTCTTCCAACATAAGAAGCAGTAGAAATCATCCACAGAGCAAAAGTTACAGGGTTCCCTTTGTTCACAACCAAGCAGGTTTTTTTACTCTCTCTCTCTCCATCTTGCAGAGTTGCTCCAGACATTTGAAATATTGCCCACAGTAAATTGCTCTGTTGTTCTGCTCACAAGCCTTTATTGAACAACCTTTATAATAATACAGTTCAATATCTTCCACTTTATTTTAGAGCTGCAGAATGGCTGCAATGAGGTGTGTAGGAAAATGAAGACCCGTTGAAGTAGAAGTGTACACAAAGAAATTGGCTAGAGGGATAAATATGTGGGATAACCTTTAATGTTTAAAGAGCAGGATTGTAAGTTGGAGGGTTGCTGCGCTTGTCTCAGTGATAGAGAGGCCTTACAGTTTCAGAGTATGAGAGAGAGAGAGAGAGAGAGAGAGAGAGAGAGAGAGAGAGAGAGAG
>CAIGQV010019951.1:12502025-12516950 GCA_903798115.1 Danio jaintianensis
GTGTGTGTGTGTGTGTGTGTGTGTGTGTGTGTGTGTGTGTGTGTGTGAGTGTGAGTGTGCGTGTGATCCTGAAAGTTATATACCGTGTCACTGTCTGCTCTCATAATTGGAGGAACTCTCCCATCTCAAACGCATTAAGTTGTCTGCAAAACATAATGGACTTTTTCACATTTCTCAGTGTCAGACAAGGGAGGCGCTTTCATTCCTTACTTCACTGGAGATTCTTTCCTGGAGCTCAAAGGCCTTCATTCCTATGGCCAAGATCTCAGGTATTACACTACATATGGATATTTTATATTTATGATGATGGTGATGATGATGATGATCGTGACAGAGTGATGTATGGTGGGCTTCAAAAATGAGATGGCAAATTGTCTTTTAGGCTGTTGTTTTTCTCAGCACAGTGTAATTCATAAACTAACAACATATATGTTATATCTTTATTAAGTATTCATAAATAGGGTAACATATATTTTTATTATCTAAAATCAGCACATTTATTAATGTTAACTACTGGATCCTAATTATAAAGTTTTACCAGTATTATTAATTAAATAATAGTAGTAATAATAATAATGATGATGATGATGATGATTATCATTATTATTATTATTGTTATTATTGTCATTACTATTTGTATTGTTATTTGTATTATTATTAATTACTAAAGAAAAAACTGTGTGCATGATATGACTTTATTTATTTATCTAATTATTTATTCATTCATTCATTTTTTTGGCTTAGTCCCTTTATTAATATGGGGTCGCCACAGCGGAATGAACCGCCAACTTATCCAGCATATGTTTTACGCAGCGGATGCCCTTCCAGCTGCAAGCCATCACTAGGAAACATCCATACACACTCAGTCACACACAGAGAACATGCAAACTCCACACAGAAATGCCAACTGACCCAGCTGAGGCTCAAACCAGCGACCTTCTTGCTGTGAGGCGATCGTGCTACCCACTGCGCCACTGTGTTGCCCCCTTATCTAATTATTATTATTATTATTATTATTATTATTATTATTATTATTATTCATTCATTCATTTTCTTTTCAGCTTAGTCCCTTTATTAATCTGGGGTCGCCACAGCGGGATGAACCGCCAACTTATCCAGCATATGTTTTATGCAGCGGATGCCCTTCCAGCTGCAACCCATCACTGGGAAACATTCATATACACTCATTCACACACATACACTACGGACAATTTTAGCTTACCCAATTCACCTATAACGCATGTCTTTGGACTTGTGGGGGAAACCGGAGCACCCGGAGGAAACCCACGCGAACACGGGGAGAACATGCAAACTCCACACAGAAATGCCAACTGACCCAGCCGAGGCTCGAACCAGCGACCTTCTTGCTGTGAGGCGATCGTGCTACCCACTGCGCCACTGTGTTGCCCCCTTATCTAATTATTATTATAATTATTATTATGTAATAATTTCATTCATAATTAATATTATTTCAGATTAATGGCCATTAATCTGAAAAATAACTGGTAAACATATCTGGTTTAATTATGCTTGGTCTCACTCTTATTTTGTGTCCAGCAATTTTGAGTTAATTTGCATTCGGACATGACTCAGAAATGATGTTCAATTGGCCGAGCTGTTAACTCTATAATTAGTTCATCCATTTCTGACAATTTTGACCTATTCATGTAGACTCTCAGACTGAATGCGAACATTTCTCACATTATGTTTGTGCCTTTATCAAGAAAGAAAAAAACTGTTATTCATCTAATTGATAATCTAATTGAAGTGATATTCATCACTTTTTTTTTTTTTCCCATAGGCAAAAATTCAGCATGACTATCATTCTACTGGCCAATGACTCCAAAGGCATGATCTTCTACAACGGTCAGAAGACAGACGGCAAAGGAGATTTCATCTCGCTCTCTCTTAATGACGGCATCCTGGAGTTCAGATATGACCTGGGCAAAGGGCCAGCTGTCATTAGGTAAACAACATGCACTGTAGTCATATTCATAAGAAATTAAATTCAGATTACTCAGCTGCGTTCTGTTCGTTTGCAGCTTCCATTATCTAACTCTCGCTTTTGTGTTTATTCTCATATCTCTGTTATGAGGGCCAAATAAACATTTCTTTTCTTCTCTTTGTGTGTGTGCGTGACAGGAGTAAAGAAAAAATCAAGCTGAACGAGTGGAACACGGTGAATCTAGAACGGGCCAGCAGAAAAGGAGAGATTAGTATTAACGGCAAAGACCCCATCAGAGGAGAGGCGCCGGTAGGAGAACAAACTTGTGCATATTCTGCCTGATAAAAGCCACAAACATCATCCCAATTTACAAGAACTAGTTGTTCCGACCCTTGCCAAAAAGTAATATGATGGCAGCGTAATATACAGTGGAGCCCAAAAGTACTAAAGTTTTGGAAGTTTTTACTTCCAAATTTTAAAAATATATAAAAATTCAGATTCTATCCTTTTTCTAGGTCACTAATCGAATAAATGTACACTATGCATGTGACTCTTGTACAGATGATACAATTTATTTAAACTTGTGTTGTTCATGTGGTCTTGAGTGCCGTGTAAAACAAAAAAAAACTCAAACTAGACTATATGTTGCACAGCGTCAAATTTGCGTTGCACATATTTGGGTTGCTTGACATTAATTGCATTAATACTTTGTTAGTTGCAAGATGCTTTATATGTTCTTTAGTATTCCAGAAAATACAAGAACTGTTTAAATAAACATTTCATGGAATTCTAACGATAATAGTCTAAAAGCAGGTTGCTTTAGAGTTAGGTTTGGTTTAGTATTAGGGCATGTAATTATGCATATTGGTATTAATATAGTAAGTACATGTAACGTATTAGAACTGTGGAATATGTAATATAAAAGATACATACATGCAATATATCCAACTTTTTCAATATGGAACTCAGAATGGAAGCAGTTGGGGAAGAAATCTGATGTGTACCATTAAATTAGATCCGTTCATTAGGTCTTAATGTAATAAACATGCAGCATTAATCTGTGTCATTAATGTTAATCAAACAACAGCAGATTTCAATTGATTATTCAATTACTTCATTATTTATTACTTAAATGCTGCTGATGGAATAGATGCTGAATAGATGGAATATTGTTTGCATGTTTTTTTTATACTGTAGTAGTTAATAAACTGTTTGCGTACCAGTATGCTGGCTAAGAGCTTAGTTACAGAAATACAGGAATGCTACGGAGTTAATAAAAGAAGAAGGAAAGGAAAAGATGCATTGAGAATTGTTTTATAATCAAACCATTAGCCTCTGAATTACAATCATATCAATTCACAACTTTATAACATTTAACAAGAACACTGTTAAAAAAGTATGTAAAAACATTTCAAAACTCTAAAACTTAAGACTTCTGGACTCCACTTTGTAGTATGATATTGAATGATTACCATATTCATACACCGTAGCTACCATGATATTGACCTTTCAGCAAAGACCATGGTATTATCACGGTGCATTTAAAAGAAACCATGATATTACCACATTGCTACTGACCAGAAAGTCCTGCTTTGTTTTGTGCATTCTTTTGAAGTTTTGTTCGCTGTCTGCCTTTGACGCGGGGTCTGCGGTGCATGAGTGGGAAGCTTTCGAAACTTCCCCTTTTTCCATCTCGTACGTGTGGTCTTTTGTCTGTGGCCCTCCGTTTGCTTTTAATTGCCATGTGGAAATGACTCTGCCTGTTGTGCTTCGAATCCGCACCCACTCAGATCAATCCCAGCAGCCTCTGCCAGAGCTTGTGTCAAAACCAAAGTACAATCAGGCTGCTCTCGTACACAAATCGAGGCTGTGTAATAATCTCCAAACTACCTCTCATCCTCCAGTTATTCCAAACAGTGTAATTTGTGATTAGCTCCATGTAGTCTTACGCGTAGGCACTTAAGTGTGCCTTTTCTCGTCATTAAACCTTCCTACGTATGATAATTGTGTTTCATTGCAGCAGTAGAGGCAGGGAAATCGTATTAAAGCGAGAGCGTGAGAGGATGAGAGATGAAAAATGGGAAGAAACCAGAAGGGTCTTGTGCTAAAGGGGTGCCTGAAGCAGGAAACCCCAAGAGAAATACACACCTTACTATAGATTTTGTGTATTTTACTTGCTTGACTGATATAAGTCAATTAACGCTGCAAATGCAACAATTGTTCAAATAAACCTAAAAGTCTAATGGTAATAGTCTAAACTGTAATAGAAACACAATCTAGACTGTACTTCGCAGTATTCTAGTTATCGTATAATTGTTCATTAATGTAAATTAATTGTTCATAATATGTACTTACCAGCCCCGATCTCATAAAAAAGTAACTATTATGTATTGTCAGAAAAGTAGCTGTTTTGTATGAATTCATACAATTTCATTTTTATGAAAATGTTTTTTTTTTAAAGGAGGTGTGTCCCCAAGCCACACCCCTAAACACAACCATCATTGGTGGATGAGCAAATCATACTATAATGTATGAATGAGATTGTACAGAATCATACAAATTAGCCACTAAATCAAAGTTACAAATCGCTGTGAGATTGGATTATTGCTTACTGTATAGGTAAGGCTTTGGTTTAGTGTTATGGTATGTAATTATGCAAAATTGATTTACATTAATATAGTAAATGCATGTAATCATTTTTACAGTGTTTTATGATGAATCTACAGCAATGCATACAAGCATTTATAAAAATGTGCCTATAGTACTGTTATTGTAATGCTTATAGTGTCCTTATTTCATCATAGTCTTTTTAAATGAATCTTTATTAATAAAAATGAAATATGTTTATATATGAGAGGATGAGAGATGAAAAATGGGAAGAAACTAGAAGGGTCTCGTTCCAAAGGGGCGCCTGAAGCAGGAAACCCCAAGAGAAATACACACCTAACTATAGATTTTGTGTATTTTACTTGCTTGACTGATATAAGTCAATTAATGCTTCAGATGTGTTACGGAAAATGCAACAATTGTTCAAATAAACCTAAAAGTCTAATGGTAATAGTCTAAACTGTAATAGAAACACAATCTAGACTGTATTTCGCAGTATTCTAGTTAGCGTATAATTGTTGATTAATGTAAATGAATTCTTTATCATATGTACTTACCAGCCCCAATCTAATTTGCATGAATTCATACAATTTCATTTTTATGAAAATGATTTTTTCATACATGCATTTATAAAAATGTGCCTATAATATTATTAATGTATATTGCCCTCATTATATAATAGTCTTTTTAAATGAATCTTTTTATTATTAAAGATGAAACATGAAATATGTTTATGTATGAGAGAATGAGAGATGAAAAACGTTAAGAAGTCAAAAGGGTCTCATTCCAATAAGCAGTGCCAGAAGCGATACCCCAAGAGAAATGATTTGATATTGCCTCAATGGCCGTTCCACTGAGCACACTCTTAACTACAGCACCGTATCACAAAGCAAAAAATAAATAATGTATGTGCAGTAGTGTAAAACATAGTTTGACTTTTAATGTCATTCCTGATTTACTCCAAGTATTCGTTTCTGACGCACTGTACACACACACATATATATGTATTTTTTTATTTGCGACCTGCATGCTAAGTGTCTTGCTTGAGTTACGCGTGTGAATGTTTTATTCCTCAGGCTTATAGTTTACTGCATGCTGGACTGTGTGTACTGACATCTTCTGTGTTTTCTTCTCTGGTAACATTTTTTTTCTTCCTTCCCCTGTGCTCTGTTTGTGTGCTGTCTGGATATAAGAAATCACGCAAGGTAATGATTGAAGTCTGAAATCGCTTTCTCAAATCGACATCCTCATTCCAACCAAAAGCAACTTGTCCATTTCAGCTTCATCGTTCATTAGTCGAGATCCGGTCAAACAAATCAGAGGGGAGTTTTTTTATTTTCTTTAGTTTTTTTTTTCTCCTCTTCAATCCGTTCCATATGCTGAAAGGGATGAGACAGAGAGAGCTCTGGCTTTCACCTCAGACCAGCTGGTATGGGGGCGACGAGGGAGAGAGTTATCATTTGACCACCATTGTTTCATCACCCTTCCAACAACAATGAAATGTCTTCATTAGTCTCGCGTGGGAGGGCCATTAAACCGCCTCACTGTGGATGTAGACTGCATGAAAAAAAAGGCTGCTGGCGTGGGAGAGAAACAGAGTGTTATCTAAAGAAGAAAGAGATGTGAAAGGAAGAGAGCGCAGTGGAGTTGTTCTTTTGGCACATTTGTTTTTGGACCCTTCAGGGGCGTCATGCACTTTTTTGTTGTTGTTGCTGCTGCTGTTGTTTGTTTGAGGTGGTACCAATGACAGTCCTAGCTCACTCTGTGCCCTAGGCTACAGAAGACATGACCAAAGAGAAAGAAATGCTATTTATAAATCTAAGATGTGATAGCCTTGTGGTAGAGGTTTGTTTTTTTTGAGCATCCTAGGAGACTCGGGTGCAAAAGTGTAAGTTTTGAACCTAAAACTTTCAAATGAAATGTATTGTAAATACACACGTAAAGTGTGAGGTCACCAATCATTTTTGAAAGTCTATTTTGATCAACAAAGCAGCATTTATTTAATCAAGAATTGGTAAAATGTTATGACAGTAATATTCTAAAATATTTTTTTCTTTAAAAAATATATTTAATATTCGAAAAGATAAAAAAGGAAAATGCATTTTGGACATTAATTTACACAATAACAGCTTTTTGGGGACTTGAGGTTTTTGAAAATAATAGTGTTATAGTGTAAACTGTATGTGACCCTGGACCAAAACAACAGTCATAAGTGTCAATTTTTGGAAATTGAGATGCACACAACACATGATAACAGTATAAATAATCTTTCCATTGATGTATAATTTGTTAGGACAACATTTGGCTGAAATACAACTATTTAAAAATGTGAAATTTGAGGGTTAAAAAAAGAAAAATAGTGAGAAAGTCACGTTTAAAGATGAACAAATAAAGTTCATAGCAATACATATTACTAATAAAAGATGACATTGATACATTTACAGTAGAAGGAAAAAGATCTTTACTTAATATTTTAATGATGTTTGTCCTAAAAGAAATTTGCCAAAAATATACTCCTGAAGCAAAGGACTGGTTTTGTGGTCTAGCATCACAAACATGCAATATAGTGTTCAGTTTATAGGAATGTGTAAGTTCAGTACTGCACAACCAAAGCAACAATGGTGAAATACAGACCTGAGATGCCTACTGGCCTGACATGCATAATACAGCATTTTTTGTCATTTTTGTGGATCTGTGTTAACAGCAGTTGTTTAGACTGTTGATATCTGTACTCACAAGTTTTCAAAACCTCAAAGGAAAATCATTTTTATTTATCATAGTAGTCATGTTAACAAACTCAGGCCATGTTTGTGCCCACATATTTTTAAATGAACACCTTTGTTTACCTAGAACAATTGTGCAAGTTAATTATCAACGTTGCTCATTTTTCTTGAGAATTGCATTCAAATTCTTGGCCGCGATATCAGAGGGGGCATGTGCCAGTTTGAGTAGGCATGAAGCTTTCTAGGGCCCTTGGGGAAAGTTCCTAAATAACGCTGGCAGTTAACTATTCACTTCACCTGCTCAATCTCAGTCTCAGCTCGTTCTGGCAGGGAAGCAGAGAGTGAAAATGTCTCTCCCAGCCTGTGGCTGTCGATGCATTGCAGCTTTGTGTCAAGACTTCTCATTGCACACGTCTCTGACCACATGAAACAACAGCTGGGTGAAAACATTCCTGGCTATGCTGTCTTGGCCCATCCGGTTGTTTGGACTGGCCTCCGGGTCCTTAGCCAAAGCTTTTCAAGCCTTTGCCTGTATCCGTACTTAGCTATTCTTCTTTTTATATCACTGGAATGAGAGCTGGACCACACGTCAGAAATTGGCATTGCTGTTGATGTCCCATCTTTCTTTCTTTTTTTTCCCCGGCAATTAACTTGCCTTTCCCCCAAGGCAATAATTGGCCTACATAAAATAAAGATTTTTAATTCTTTTTAAGTAGAGCCTCATGCAGAAAAATCCCACTGTAACTAAAGCGATTTTCACACAGGTTGGAGAAATGCTCGTTTCATGGTCATCCGCGGTGTGAGCGATGCACCAATTAGAGTTTACAGCTCCAGATTTTAAAGGTCCGAGGAACAATCAGGCATTCATTACACTCTTTCATTAAAAACCCATCCATATCAATCGTCCTCATTTCAGTCGCTTCTTCAATTATCCCTATCTCACTTTTTTCTTCCTATCGCTATTCTCCTGTCTTGTATGTTAGATTCACAGTCATTTACCATTCAGGGAGCTGAGCTTAAATCAATTATGGTATTGTAATACAACACTCACACTGATGCGGATAAGAATTAGGTGTGAAAGTTAAATCTTTAAGCCTGCTGATGTACAGCAAACCATCCTCTGTTTCACTACAACTGCTGTACTATTCTAGATCACCCATTAAAATGTATTGACATTTTGCTAGTGTCTGCAGTAAAGAAGTTGATAGCTAGAAGAGGGAACTGAGGATAAGGATGAGGTGTCTTATACTTGTTTGTTATGTTCTCCAGAATCAGCACACAGATCTCAATCTGAAGGAATCGCTCTTTGTGGGTGGAGCTCCTGATTTCCGCAAAGTAGCCAGAGCTGCTGCGATCAAAGATGGCTTCAAAGGGGCCATTCAGAAGGTGAGAGCACTTACAGATGCATTAAAGTCA
The DNA here is from genome assembly GCA_903798115.1 of Danio jaintianensis. Classification (NCBI taxonomy): domain Eukaryota; kingdom Metazoa; phylum Chordata; class Actinopteri; order Cypriniformes; family Danionidae; genus Danio; species Danio jaintianensis. Next base: position 12,510,717 of record CAIGQV010019951.1, read on the forward strand.
TGAATTCCCATTAACAAGCCATTTTACTTCCATCAGTTGATGTATTTCAAAGTGAAACGGGATATTCAGTGAGAATAAAGCTAACTTTGCCCATTGGGAAATAATTGGATAGGAAAAAATGGATGTTACTTACCAGAATGAAGCCAGACCTAAATGTGATTTGCTAAAACACTCCCCAAATAGCTATTTGGCTAAAAGAAGATAAACTTATTATATTTGGATTCGTTTTTTTTTATTATTCATGGTTCCATATAGGCAAAAGACACATTTGACATGGTTTTGCATGGAAAAAACAGTAAAATCAGAACTTATTATAAATTTGGGTCTGCTTTGACCAGAAAGAAATGGGGTTCATGCAGTTATAACATATTCATTCATTCATTCATTCATTTTTCTTCGGCTTACTCCCTTATTTATCAGGAGTCACCACAGCGGAATGAACTGCCAACTATTCCAGCATATGTTTTACGCAGCGGATGCCTGACCAGCCGCAACCCATTACTGGAAAACACCCATACACTCGTTCACACACTCATACATTATGGCCAATTTAGTTCATCCAGTTCACTTATAGCACATGTCTTTGGACTGTGGGGCAAACGCGGAGGAAACCCACACAAACAGGGAGAGAACATGCAAACTCCACACAGAAATGCCAACTGGCCCAGCCGAGACTCAAACCAGCGACCTTCTTGCTGTGAGGTGACAGTTCTAACTACTGAGCCACCGTGCCGCCCGTTATAACATATTTTGAAACTTAAATTTTTTTTCACATTCACTCATAATAGATGATTAGATACTACATGGTTTTACCTGATAAATTAAAGTTTCTAAGATAAATGGACCTGGTATATGAAAATGTGAAAGCAAATAATTAGTTTGAATGTTGTTTTGACTTTAATCATACATCTATCTCTGTAGAGCAGACACAATGTTTTTAGGTGAAAAAATATTAAGCTGTGACAACTCAGAATGCGAAAATTGTAAACAAATTGTAACTCCATAAAAAAAAATTTTGACTTTAGAAAATTACTACTTTGAAAGTAATTTTGCCTCTAATCATAAATTTGTTTCTATAGTAGCTGAGCAGAGACAATATGGTATTAGGTGAAACATGTTACGCTGTGACAATGCAGAAACTATATACAAGTTGTAAATGCATCTAGAAAAGTTAGAAAACTACTATTTTGAATGTCATTTTGACTCTAATCACATATTGGTCTCCACAGATTACTCTGATGGGAATTCCAATCCTGAAAGCGGACAATGCCCTTTCGTCCACCGACGTGTCCATGTATCCTCACCATCCCTGCTCCAAAGACGTTTGTGAGAACGGAGGTCGCTGCAACCCCCAGCTGGACAGCTACGAGTGCGTCTGCCGCCACGGATTCGCCGGACAGCACTGCCAGGACAGTAAGTCCTTTATTTAATCACTTTTTAAAAATCATATTACCCAATATAGCTTCTCCACCAACTCCTTCACACTCCTTAAAGGCAAGATTTGCATGCGTCTTTAGCATACATCAACATACTGTACAGCTTACTTAAAAGGAATTGCTCTTGGCAGCTTTAACCAGTCATATGCTACATATGTAGATTTAGCTAAATCCACGCCTCCAAACTTTCACAAATAACACCATCCTCGATTCGTATGCTTATCGCAAACACACATTGGCACAGTCACAAAAACCCAAGAACTTTTGCTCACCTCATTAACCTTGCAGGGTCCTTCTGTTGCATCTTTAACCTTAATTAAGCCATACAAGCATGAAGCCTGCGATATATCACACTCTTTTTCTTGCTTTGCTTTAATTAACAATGCCCTGTCTCACATCGATTGGTGTAATTTCACTCCGTCTTCTCTCCCCCCTTCCAGCAATATTCGAGAAGTCCGCTGGGGACACGGAGGCCATTGCGTTTGATGGTCATACGTTCATCGAATATCACAACGGAGTCACCAAAAGGTAACGTAGGCACTTGTTCTTGTGTCAGTACTTTCCCCAATGATCACAATGATTCGCTCATTGCTATATTAGCAGTTAATGAGGAGCGATGACAGGCTAGATTACTCCGGCCCCATTTAAGGCCCAACATTTAGCTAATGGCTTGATCTCATCTATTACCACTTTCGCTATAGTCTGTCTCTTTGGTTTTCCGTGAACCCTAGCTGGGTCCAATTAGCGTGGCACCCGAAGGAGTCTCACGACTGCAGTGCGATGGATCACGCTTATATGCTGTAATGAAGCTTCCTCCGCCATCACTGGGATCTCAAAACCACACGTCTTCACTACCACACATATCCTAAGGCACCATTGATGGTCATGTCTTGATAATTGCTTCCTTCCTCACTTATCAGATGATTTCTCTTCCTCTGGTTGGTCTGATGTGTCAGTGGTCCAGCATGCACCAATTACGTCAACATTTATTCCGTTTCCAGGAGAAAGGATTGAATTACAAGTGTTATATATTTTATTGCAATGTCTCCACTGATGTTGGAGAAGCTGCTTTAAAAATCGTGCCCATAGTTTAAAGTTACAACATAACTAGCTCATGAAGGAGTATTAGCAGGCAGAATTATTAACTTAAATGGACCTCCCTTACAAAAATTTACCATGGTGTTACTACACTAACCAAAGTTTGACCTTTTGTTAATTTAGAATATGTTAATTTAGACCATTTGATAATAAAGTTTTGCTTTTTTAACATAATATATACTGGTAATTTACTGCCAGGACAATTCGTTTTTTTAATACAGGTGTAGGTTCTTATATTTGAATGGAAATGACCAGTCTTTCAGACATATACTTCAGTTGTTCACCATAACTACCCTTTTGAAAACGTAGCTAGCTCAAACAGAAAGCAGTCAGCAATAGTTAAAGGTATTAAAGAGACACAGTATAAAAATGAATAGAAATCAGATGTTAAGATGTTTTACATTCAAAACATCATCTAAAGATTTTCATTTGAATTAGTTATGTATTGAAATTTGAATTGTATCCGGTTTCAGAAATATGACAAATATTTAGCTAAATTTTGAACTTCAAGAACTGTAGTGTATATGAATTCAAATAAATCAGTGAATTATTATATGTTATGTTATGTTATGATGTTATGCTAAATTTTCAGCATAATTGCTGCTTTTTTGCTGGCAATTAGGGCCCACACCACTGAGAAATACACATCTTAACAATTATTTGAGGCTTAATCAATGGCACAGAATGTCATTCATGTGTTGTATTTGTGTGTGTTTGTGTCAACTCTCTGTCTCTGTACACATAGCTTTGGTGTTGTCTTTGCTTATGTCTGTCTGTCTGTCTGTCTGTCTCACGTGCGTGTCTGTTGTCTTCCTTCTGCTCTCAAGCCAACTGACCAATGAGATCCCAGAGTAAGTAACCCAGAGACCTTCTGGGATGAATTTGATTAAGAGAAACTAACACTTAAAAGACAAACCATCAAAATAACCCAGCATAAAGCATTCATATTTAATTTTCGCATTGGTATTTCCATTTACATGACATTTAAGAAAATATTTATGGGGTTCATTTATTATATAAATGCACATATTTTCAGGAAGGGTTGCATTTTCATCAGTTGCATCAGAATCCAGCTTTAGGAGTGCATGCTTGGCATGATGATGAGCATTTTGATACACTGATAAATTCCCACAGGAATCATGCATGGAAATACCTGAACTGACTTTGGAAATATGTCTGTGTTTATTCCGGTGTTTAAAAAAAAAATTAAGCCCCTTTTAACTGCAAGTATTATTTAGCTTTTTAGAGAACGATATACATCAATATTTAGTTGGTATTTACAGCTTGGTTTAAATGCCATTTTACTGCCCCATTAGAGAAATGTTCAATCTGTTATAGTGTTCCTTTTAGTGATTCTTATTTTAAATTATTTGTTTCCTTCTGAATGTAATTAAGTGTCTAAGTGGCTGCACTGAGCCCTTAAAAAGCTGGCAGCTTGATTAAATGGAATTATGTTATGTATTATGCTCATGAAAAGTTCCTGCCTGGCTTTTAAGCCACATCACTTTGTTTGTCAAATCGCTCCCAGTGATTTCTAATAATTGTGCCCAAGGATGAAAGCGAAAGTGGCACATTAATCAAGGATTTGTCTCTCAGAAAACTGGCTGCAATTAAAGAAGCTCCGCGTCCAGTAGAGAAGGCAGAGTCACCGCGGGCATCAATAATGGTTAGGGACAAGGCCCTCTTCATTGACTTTTGCTCTTCCTGGGGTTTAATGCATGTCACTTCCTGTACAAATGAAGTGCCAGATTAAAATTAATCTCAACCAAGCTAGCTGACCAGCCCTTCAGAATGAGTGTCATCAATTTAGCTTGATCTGGTTGTGAACAGAGCTCTTAAAGTCAATGAATTCCTAAGAGGACATCGGCATAGTGGCGCCGCATCCGTGGGAATGGAGTAATATTTCTGTTAGTATTTACTGTGCTCTTCATCTGTCTTTATTACCTCTCTTTAGCTCAGCAGCCTTGGAGCAATTTACCCATTCTTACCATTTAAGTGACCTCTCACAAAATGCATTTGTTTTATATAATTGGCTTTTTGTGTTTACCTCTGTTCCAATACCTAGTGAACGGCCTAGACAGCTGTCTTTTAAAAAGCATTATAACTGCCATGGAATCTAATAAGTGACCAGCTTGTAATGCTTAATGTAAGCCGAAAAGTGCAGCATGAATAAAACTTGACTAGCAATTGATCCCAGTAGAGTTTGCTTTTAGCTTGTTAAGCACACTGCTAACAACAACAAGACACACTCTCAACAAAGCATACTCAAACTGCCGTAAAACCTAATAAGTAACCAATTTCAATGGTTTACATAAGCAGATAGACATGAATAAAAACTTGACTAGCAATTGTTTACAGTGTTTTATACAATTACCAAACTTTTCAGTTAGTTACATCGCTACCAATATAGACAGCTTCCTTAAAGCATCATACTATACTGTAGATGTTGTGTAACCTAATAAGTGGCTAGTTTGAATGCTTTACATTAGGTGAAAAGCACAGCATATGAATTTAAATGTACCTCACAATCCATTTTAGTTCAGTCTGCCTTTAGCTACCTTCTTGCCTGCATAGACTGCAGCCTTTTTCAGGAAGCATTACTGCTGTGGAATCAAATCAGTAATCAATTTGGAATGCTTTATAACCAGAAAAGCACAAACTTTGCTATCTTTCAGTAGTTTGTTGTCAGCATCTTGCTAACCTAACAGCACACTACTAGCATAACAATAAAGCACACTCATTCTGTCATGGAATCTAATAAGTGACCAGGGTTAGCAGAAAAGCACGTTGCCTTTAACAAACCTTGCCATTGCCTATCTTGCTGCCCATATAGGTGGCTTTCTTCATATAAAGCATCATAGTTGTTATGGAACCTAATAAGGGACCAGTTTGATTTATGCAAGCAGTAAAGCACAGCACATAAATAGAAACTTGACACTTCTAGTGTAACAAAAAACACAAATAATTGGTAAAATTGTCATTAGATACATGATGGTGCTGCAATATTTGGCCAAAACATAAAATAACAAGAAGACATTTCAACAGGCCAAATAATTAATTGGATCTATGATGCCTTAAAATGGTGCCTGCATGCTAGGTTTTGAAATTTGATGAAAAACAACCAGTCTTTCAAACATGCTCACTTACTGTAGTTGCTCTTATTCTCGCTCCCTCACTCACTTGTTGAGAATGATGGAATTGTTGATAAATTGCAGTAACTCAGGCATGTGACAGCTCAGAACAATACAACAATGTGCCAGTAGCACTAGTACTCTCGATACAGTCCTCCAGTGCTATTTCTTTGCCTATTCTGGCATAACAACCAGAATAGGACTAGAATAATTTAGTGAGGTCACTCTAGCTTCTTGACACAGGTCTTCTTGTCTGTGTGTTATGCGAACCCTGTACTTCCCCTATGGCCTCTTGCGCTTATTGCATGCCTATCATTTCTTCCCTTGCTCCTGTAAGCCCTGAGTCACTGGAGAACCCATCTGACCAGAGGTGAGTCCCCTTTGCCTTAAGTGTTTCCAATGGCACGCCGTCCTCCCACACTCAGCCACCCTGCTCAGGCTGAAGGCCAGGGCTTTTGTCGGGCAGCAGACCACCCCTGGTTAAATCAAATTGTTGGTAATTTGTCTGTAACATGTTTGTTTGTGTTAGCCTATACAGTACATCTGTGAAGATTTTTGGGGAAAAAATT
>CAIGQV010019951.1:12517350-12551037 GCA_903798115.1 Danio jaintianensis
AAGATATTACCTGTTAGTGATGTCCTAATTATTCAATGCATACCCTAATAATGACAAATATGTTTTTAGTGTTGCTATGCTATTTTTTTTTTACTTTGGAGTCAGCAATTTTGTGTTTATGATTATAAAATAGTTTTATTCAGATAAGGTAATAATACAAGAATTGTAATATAAGACATTTATAATGTTGGAATATTTATATTTGAAATTAATGCTGTTCTTTTTAATGTTTAATTCATTAGAATTTTGAAAATAATGCATAATAGTTTCCACGAAAATATTAAGCAATCATTTTTGGAACAGCATTAACTCTGATAATAATGTTGTTGTTTTTTATAATAGCTGCTGAGAATTCAGCTTTGCCATCACAGATATAAATTTCATTTTAAAATAGAAGGATACTGACATTTATATTTCACAGTATTGATATTATTGTATTTTGACATATTATAAAATAATAATAATTCCAAGCTTTTGAATGTGTCTTCTAATATTAATGTGATAATGACCTTGATATTTTAACTCTCACAAAGCATTTCTCTGTCAAACAACAAAATGATATGGCATATCACATAAGATGAAATCTATAAAACAAAATTTAAATGATCAATATACAAAAAGCATCTGTTTTGAGTTTTGCAACTGATGATTCTGATATATGAAAGACACATATTTAATCCCCATTCCTATGTGAGCCACTGCCCCCTATGGGTGGAAAGCATAAATCACTCTTAAATCTCATCGGTTTATGAGAAATGATACACCAGCCTATAACACAAGCAGCTGCTCAAAGATTTTCTAAAAGGCAAAATACTCAAAGTAGATTTCTTTTTTTGTAAATGAAATCCAGCTTTAATGGATTAAGCCCTGCTTCCCTTTAGGATGTTCTAGATGCTTGAGATCCTAATGGGACATGAGCAATAATGAGCTCAGCAGAGTGGTGTATAATCACAGTTTGCTGCCCTGATGCTGAAGCCCTGGCCTGGGGCCACGTGAAGGGAAAAGGCCCATGGAAAGAGTCCAGTCAGCATATCATCAGTGTCTCTTCGGGAAAAGAATTCAATTACTGCAAATAATTATTCAGCTTTATGCCGTCACAGGCTCATCAACAGCATTTGCATAATGAAATTCTGACCTTTTAATCAAACAAATTAAGATATGTTACTTCCAATTCTCAAGTTGTATTTAGAACTGCTTATATTGTGATTTGAAAATTTTGAGTTGTCAGTCTGGAGAGAATGGCTGATTTCATGTGGTCTTCGGATGAATCGTTCCTCAAGGCAACACATATTGTTTGTGTGTCTGGACTCTTTCTAGATTCAGTTTTTTAATTAAAATAATGCACATGTGCACTATGAGTTATTTTAAGTATTATTAGTAGATAATATTTAAAAATTTATTAATAGTTCATTTTAAATGCAACATTTTAAGTCTTTACTTAAAATATCTGTATAGTTTTTATGAATGTTTATTTTAATTTGTTATTTTAGTACATTAAGTCAAACTAAGGAAAAAAAAAGTTTTTCCTGTACATTTTTGAAAACTTTTGTATACAAATGACACTGTGGTCAAAATAGACCTATAAAACAATTTAAAATTGCTGTATTAGGGGCCGATCACACCAAACATGCTTTTCAGTTCTGAAAACGTGAGGCACACTGCACTGCCTTTTTGTTGGCTTTAGAAAAGAGCAGTGCACTGTGCTTTTTAATGTTGCCTGTATTAACAATCTTGGTGCTGGAGCGCACAACATTGGGGCTCTTTCAGCACACAGCTGACTTTTAACTGCAGGCGTACTGTGTCAAAAAAAACACAAGGTGCAGCAGACGGTTAGAATGTGAGATGCAACGTGTAACAATGTCTGCCATTTAAAAAAAGTCAATCATTTTTAAAAAAGAAGCGCTTCTCACCAAAAAAAAAACATGTTCAGTGTGATCGGGCCTTATGCGTTCCGAGTCGGTATTTAAGTAGGCACTCTCACTTTGTAAACAACAATTAAGTATCTGCACACATGCGATCCTGTTGTCCACCACTGTTTTTGCACAAGTTTAGAGACTGAACAGTATCATGTGGTATTGTTTAAAAAAAAAAAAACTTTAAAAGTTTTCTTTTTTTCTGTATTGTATAAACAGTTAGCAATCTTTTTATTTCAAATAGCATAAAATGGCTTTACTTTATCGGTAACTGTAATGTCCCTAAGAGGACCAAAAGCCAATGCACAGCAAATAAACACCATCAATGAAATCACAGTTTTTTCACAGAAAGTGTCTCTAAGTGTGAAGATGCAAACACATCCACCATCTGCTTTCTCTTCTTTTGTGTGTCATGTCCGTTGTCTTCTTTGTCTCCGTTTTGTCTTTGTCTTGTCTATGTTTTTCCGTGTTGTTGTCACTTGTCTTACTCCTGTTTACAAGTTACCCGATTTAGCAAACAAGCCCCCAAACACTCACTATTCTGACTCACAAACACACGAAAGATGCCACAAGCACAGGTACACCATCGAAAACAAAGGACTCGTAAAAATAGCTGCTTTTCCTTTGTGGCGTATCTGTGTGTACTTGCAGAGAGGTGTTGGATACAATCAGATCCCTGATGACCTGAACAATAGCTCGCTCTGAGTGACACGGTCCTCCCTGAGGACAGGCAGATGTCACCTTCTCTTTGCCTTACAAGGAAAGGCATCCAGGGAACCAGATCAAAACACACATTAGACAGCAGCCAATATAGGCATCCTTCCTGCGCAGGAAGAGAAAATCTAGAGCTTGAAGGCAAAATAGGAAGTGTTACCCTAAAGTGTGTCACCATCCCTCTCACATACACACACGCGCTCACATTCATGTTGAAAAAAAACATGCTTACCCCATTAGTGTGGCCTAGTTTACCTACACTGTAAAACCGAACAGTGAAATGAGTTCATTTCTCTCACATATTTCAATATCTGATGACATTTAAAGTGATATTTCATCCAAAAATGACAGTTCTGTCATCATTTACTCACCCTTGACTTGTTCCAAACCAGTTTGATTGTGTTTGTTTTGTTGAACACAAAAGAAGATAATTTTAAGAAATAGATCGAGGAAAAATAAACACTATGGAAGTCAATAGTTACAGTTTTCAATATTTTTTTTTAATATTTACTTTTTACTTCAACTGAACAAAACAAATGGGAAAAAGGGTCAGTAAATGATGGCAGAACTAAGATTTGGGGGTAAACTATACCTTTTGAACTTAAAATTTTATTGTATTAAAGTTAACCTAAAGTGAGTAGACGTAGATTCTCAGCTTGCTTTGCGTCTGACTGTAAGGAAATTAGTGCTGAAATTAATATGTGTTATTCTGTATGGTTTTGCATATGATTAATATATGGATGCATAAATCATTTTGTGATATGTTTGGATTTACAGAAGTTTCTGTTACATGTATGTTGAAATATCTAGACTAGGGTTACCATAGTGATGAGTTGAGCCTATGGGGATGGACTGAAAAAATCTTTAATACTGTATATAGTGCATAATCCACAGCTAATTTGTACAATCATAAATTTTAGTACTTTTTTTCATCCCCCAATGACAATTTTCATACGAATGAAATCGAACGAATTCATATGAATTAGCCACTTTCTTTGAAAATACGTACGTTAGTTTCCTTTTGAGATCGACCTTTATGCAAATAGATTTCACAAATTAGTTATTTGATAGTTTATTAAATCATAATCAACATTGAAAAGACACCTGTGTGTCGTCCCACTCGTCACAAACATGTTGAACACAATTAAGTTCTACTGACTTGAAAATTGAGTTTGTTTACTCGTGTTTTGAGGCATTATGTTTTAAGTCATTTGAATTTGTCAGATTTTACAGTGTAGTTGAATACCCCAAACTGCTCAGTCTTGGGTCTCAATCAAGCCCTCGCAGTGTTAAATTTTCACCCATTGTTGTTAAACTTGCAGGTAAGTCTCAGTGGTTAAGACGGCGTCTCTGAAACAGCAATGGATTTTTGATAGCATTTCCTGTCTTCTTTGATCTAGCGAGAAAGCCCTGCTGGTAAATAAATTCGAGCTGAGCATCAAGACGGAGGCTACGCATGGTCTGATTTTGTGGAGTGGGAAGGGAGTTGAGCGCTCCGACTACATCGCCCTCGCCATTGTGGATGGAAGAGTACAGATGACCTATGACCTCGGCTCCAAGCCTGTGGTGCTGCGCTCCACTGTACGGGTCAACACCAACCACTGGATACGAATCAAGGCCAGCAGGTAAAATGCTAAAGAGCTTTTCCAGCATCTCCACACATTTACAGTAAGGATGTTTTTTTTGCTTGATGGGTCAAGCTAGTTTGTTCAGATTTCTGCTAGCCATACCAACATATTCAGTGTGGGTTCACTGTCTTCAGCATTCAACATCTTCAGTGTTACATGTATTTTTATTTATTTTTTACCTATAATTTTACACTTGGTATTTTTTTATTTTAATATGTTTGTTTGTTTAATATGTACACTACTGTTTAATCATTTGAGGGAAGTGTTATTTTAAGGATTCTTATGTTCATCAAGGCTGCTTTTATTTAAAAAAAAAAAAAACTGTAATATTGTGAAATATTATTACAATTTACAATCTCTTCCTTGTATTTTATTATATTTTAATTAGAATTTCTAGAGCTTATTTAATTATAAAGCTGAATTTTCATTAGTCATTACTCTGGTCTTCAATGTCACATGGTCCTTCAGAAAACAACCTAATACAGATTTGTTGGCTTTAAGAATAATAAATATTTCTTATTGTTCAACATTAATTGAAAAGTTGTGCTGCTTTGGATGCAAAATATATGTGCAGCAAAAGTATTCCAGAATATTTTCAGTCTTTTAGAAATGTCAATATCCGTGAATCCCTAGTTGTTATGAATAATTTGGTAGACGATACTGTACTTCAAAAGAACTTTGTATATGTGAGTAACATTATAAATGGGTTTTCTGATACTTTGAGCAGTTTAATCTCTTTGCATTGAATAAAGGTATTAATTTCTTAAAAAATAAATAACACAGGCCACAAAATTTAGAAAAGTATCAAATATGATCAAACATTCGATATATGATCAAATATATCAATGAGATTTATTACCAATGCTTGCAGTTTTAATGAAGCCTCATAAACGATAAATTGTGGTGGTCATTTTTTTTACTTAACCAAAATCCTCTCACATTGTCATATTTTATATTTTACACAGTTCGACATAAGAAATGTTTGCTAGGGAGAGTGGACATTTGTATTTACCACAGTTATTTCCACAGAAATGTTTTCCAGCAGTGGCAGACATTTATATTTGCCTCAGGCTTGCCATAGAACTGTTTGGCAGAAAAATGGTGGACAATTATATTTATCAACCTTTTGATGTAAATATATTTCGCAGTACTGACACATTGTTTAAAATTTGTTGCAAGTTGCCATTACCAGTAAAATCCTGCAACATTCTTTTCCCCCCCTCAGTACTACCATTGTATTTGGTATTTCCAGAAATTATGTTTTGAGGGTTGACTTAATGTCATCCTGTATTTTGCTGTAAACATATTTTTTGGCACTTTTTATGGACTGACTTCATACTTTGTTACCATTGCTATGTAGAGATGCTCTAAATACATAAAATTTTACATGAATACATTAAAATTTAATTGAATCTAAGTTACCAAAGTTTGCAGCAAGTTGCCATTACCAGTAAAAATCTGCAACCCTCAGTTATTTCCTCATTACTACCATTTAATTTGTCAAAAACTTCCTGCAGATCGACTATTGTCCAGTTTGCCACAACTAGTAAAAATCTGCAATCCTCAGTTTTTCCTCATTACTTCCATTTAATTTGTCACAATTTTACTGCAGATCAACTATTGTCCAGTTTCCCACAGGTTGCCACTACTAGTAAAAGCCAGCAATCCCCAGTTTTTTTCCCATTACTACCATTTCATGTCACAAATTTGGTGCAGATCAACTACTGTCCAAAGTTTGCCACATTTTGCCACAACCTTTAAAAACCTGCAATATTCATTTTTTCCCCTCACTGCTATTTCATTTGTCACAAATTTACTGCAGTAAATTTGGACTGTTGTCCAAAGTTTGCTGCAGGTTGCCACTACCAGTAAAAACCTCCAATCCAATTTTTTTTCCTAATTACTGCTATTTAATTTGTCACAAATTTACTGCTTATCAACTATTAACCAAAGTTTGCAGCAGGTTGCCACTACCAGTAAAAACCTGCAACCCTATGTTTTTCCCTCATTACTACCATTTGAATTGTCGCAATTTTAGTCCAAATCAACTATTGTCCAAAGTTTGCCACAGGTTGCCACTACCAGTAAAAACCTGCAATCCTCTGTTTTTTTCTTATTACTACCATTTCATTTGTCGCAATTTTAGTACAGATTGACTATTGTACAAAGTTTGCCACAGGTTGCCACTACAAGTAAAAACCTGCAATCCACATATTTCCCCATTGCATGTTTAATGCAGATCTACTGCAAATTTAGCAAAAAGTGTTAGAGAAAAGAGGTTTTGAGGGTTGACTCTTGTGTTCTCTCCACAGAGCGCTCAGAGATGGCTCTCTGCAGGTTGGTAATGAGGCAGCTGTCACTGGGTCTTCACCCTTGGCTGCCACACAGCTGGACACAGACGGCGCTCTCTGGTTGGGTAAGTCCATCTTATGCCCATTTGCTCAATCGTAACTCTTTTACAAACCAACTACGTACATTTTCTCCAACACACTGAATATCAGCAGTCTCCAGTTTGTAATGTCTAATTGGATCTTCCTCCTTAATGAGTGCTTTTGAAGAGCTGCGTCTCTTATTACCTCCGAGAATCACACTAAAACATTAATGTAAAGATGCAATATCATCTTATAGTAGTTAATTTTTAACTCCAGGATGAGTCTGTGCTGCATATTAGTCTTTAGATTAATATATATATACAGTTCATAATTCTTAGGGTGAAGCAAAAATCACAATTATGTCATTATATTTAACATTTCCTTTATATTTAACATATACCTCACAGTTCTTAGGAAAAAAATTGGGAGAAATAATAATTAGGAGACAAAGTCAGAATTATTTTTATCTCACACTTTTGACTTTCTTGTAATTATTTATGTCATGTCATGTACAGTAAATCCACATTTTCAGGTTTTTAAAATGAAATTGGGAGATAAAAACTCGAGAGGGAAAAAAATCTAAATTGTGAGATAAAAACTGCAATAACCTTTCTTTTTTAAAATTTAAATAAATATCTTGTTTGTTTTGTAAATGAACACCCATAGGAATGTGCCCTGTGCAATGTGAATTGTTAGTTCTTATAAGGAGTAAAACCAAGTGTGAACACCCCAAATAAAAAAAAAAGTTTTTTGTATTTTTTTATATTATTTACACTCTACATTCACACCATTTTCTTGCAGTGTCAGTTTTTTTCTCCAGTACCATGCAGCCCTCAACTCTAATGTCTCAGCGTTTGCCACCTCGTCCTCCATTGGCAAACCTATTAAGCTTTAAACAGATTATTTAATCCATTTCCAGCCTGAAAATCTTCCTTAAAAATGTTGCGAAAAGTATTCACCCAGACGTCCAGCCAGTGGAGCAGGTGCTGTGGATGCCTGGTGGCTAGAATACATTATCCTCAAACATCAAGAGCTCCCTCCTAAAATCCCTTCTTTCAGACTTCATTTTTTATTTACCTATTCACATGCAATTCACTTGAAATTATCCCCGTCTCTCCTCCAATCCGATTAAAGACGAAACACAGCGAGGCGAAAGAAAACAAGGGTAATGTTAGCAAACAGCACCAGGAGTACACGTAATTTGGTGGCAAACGGAGCTGGTTTTTGACAGTGTCAGGTCCCCAAGGGAAGTGAACATTATTCTCTGTTTCGGGGAAAGCTGTCAGAAAAGTGTCCCTGGAGCCTGGCCTCCCAAAAACACTATTTGAACTGCTCACCTGTTTCTCCTGCATCTCTGTTTCTTCACATTACCGCCGCTGTGTCTCAGGCAGGATCACATTTTTAACAGTGTTTCTATAAGACTCTGTAAAGCTGTAGAATGGCTGTGCTGGATAATGTTTTCTCAGCTTACATGAAGATGTTTGTGTAAACTGTGGGTCAGAGTCTGTAACTGAAAGAAAAATAGCAAAAATATAGTTTAAAATGTTTTTTTCTTAAGACTTGTGATATTTGTATTAGTGTTGGCTTATTGCATTTTGGAAAAGGTTTATAGCATTTTATTTAAATAAAAAAAAAACATTTTTATAAATAATAATTTAATAACTCTAGGAATGTAATGTGAAGTAGCCATCAAGAAAAAAGATCTAAATATTTTCTAACACCATGTGAATGTAACAGTCTTTAGAAATCAAGGGAATTTTATTATTAAAAATCATTTTTAGGTTTATTTTGTTATCAATAATAATAATAAAGAAAAAATATCATATAATGTACAATATTAATAATGTTATAGAAATATACAATAAAATACAAAACTTTTTATAAATGATAATAAATGTAAACAAAATCACATATAAAATATACATTAATAATAATGTTTACAGTACAAGCTTTTTACTATTATTTGTACATTTACCTTTATATTTATGTGTACATATACATTTATACCACTATTACTGCTAATGATAATACAAATTCAAATGAACTATTTAAAATACCATTTAAATAAATATTTCTTACACATACACACATTTTTAAACACACACGCGATATTTTTTCAATATTAATATAAAAAATGATATATTATTCATCTAAAAAATAGAAAGTATAAGAAAGTATCAAAATAAGATTTACTTCAGAAATGAACACGTCAAAGAGTCATACTTGATAAGATCAAATCAGCATAATTAAATTAACATACTTAATTAACAAAATAATCTGCCAATGGGGTAAGCAAAATAATCTTATGTCAAAAAGAAAAACAAGATTATTTATCTTACCCCATTGGCAGATTATTTAGCTTGTTTTAAGGAAAAACTCACTTAATATTGGCATATTATTTCTTAAAACAAGACATTATGTTTTGCTTACCTAGAAAAAGCTTCTTGATATAAGAATTTTTAGATATTTGGACTAGAAACAAGACAAAAAATCTAGGTAAGAAAAGCATTTTTTGCAGTGTAACAACTGGATCACCTGAAATCTACTCTATGAATATGAAGCACTATACAGTATGTCCACCTATCCTGACCTCTGTCCACTCTCCTTTTTCAGGTGGTCTGGAGGAGCTGTCCGTGGCTCGACGGCTGCCCAAAGCTTACAGCACAGGCTTCATCGGCTGCATCAAAGACGTGATTGTGGACGGCGTGGAGCTGCATCTGGTGGAGGACGCCTTAAATACTCCCAAAATATCACACTGTTCTGCCAAATAATCTGGCAACGTGCTCCTCCCAACACCATGTCTACTGCTGTAATTATTTTTCTATTTTTTGTATACTTTCCTTTCGCCTTTTATATTGGAAACAAAAAATTACATTGTTTTAATTACACTTTTGTTTGTTTGGTTTATTTTACCCCCTCCCCGTCTTTGCGTCCAACCCGCAATCATGCTCTCATTCGGCGAACATGGTGTCAAAAAGACTAGCAAAAAGTCCCATTTGCGTCTGTGCTGTTTCTACGGTAAACACCACCATCATTACTTGAACAGTGGCAGATGAGATTCAGGATTGCCTTTTCTCAGTGCCATAACATGATCCATTCATTCCTCTGAGCTGCTGTCGCTGTGCTCCTTGCTACGTTTTAAAGCTCTAAAAAAAATAAACGGCTTTCCCGCTTTATCGACAGATGACAGCAACTGTTAAATACACCGAGAAAGACTATGAAACCACTAACGAGTAGCTGACGTAACATTAGCATTCCTCAAAAATCACGTCATTGACCTGTGAGATGTTATAAATAGTGAAAAATACACGAGACTGTGACTTTTTGAAGATGCTATTTTTTTTTTCTATCATTCGTCTCATGTGTTGTGCATATCTAAAGTATAAATATATAGAGAGAAATACATATATGCTATAAGACCACTTGTTGCATGCATCTTTTTAAAAGTGTTGGGTTGATTTTGCCTCAGTTTTTTTGTGTTGTTTTGTTTTTGATCATCATTCCATTCAGGGCAGAAATGTAGCTGACTGCATTGCAATTTTGACATCTGGTTATTTTAAGTTGGGAGATTAATTTTATATCTGCTATTTTTCAATCTGGACAAATTGTGAGTGCGCGTGTGTGTGTGTGTGTGTGTGTGCGCGTGTTGGAAAAAAACGGTTGTTGCAAGAAGTCAACATTGGGAGGCGCTGTAACACAGGAAGAGACTCAAAACACATAAGGTGGACAAACAACGAAAAAAAAAACACATTGACATTCTTGGCATGCTTCACTATCGAACAAATTACACTGCATTTTTTTTTCCTATTGTATCTACCAAATGTCGCTTTAAAATGCTGCCAGCACTTGCTATGTAAAAAAGGGATGATGTATGTAAACCCCCTTGCATCCTGTTCAACATGTTCGGTAACCAGTGAAAATAGTAATGCATGGGTTTGTCAAGTCAAAATGGTTTTGTAAACCTGTTCCGAGACAAATGCAATGCTGTGGTGCTGTTCGGTGTGAGAAATATTATGAGTTTGATACCTGATGCTTTGCAATATTCCACTACAAATATGCCTGTTCAGGGTAAAGTATCTTTTTTTTCTTTTCTTTTTTTTATCAAATCCTCTTTGGACATGCAAGATCATAATCGTCATCATGTACAGCCCTGTGATTTTCAAGTGTAAATTTGTTACTGAGTTTCTTTTTTTTAGTATTATACACTGGAAGTGAGTTATGGGTGGGATAATGGGAATAATGGATGATTTTTTGGGTTTAAAGGGTCGTCACAGGATGTCATGTTACTGCACGAGCCGTATGGACCGTCCACCTTTCTTTAGTATAGCGCTTTCACCTTCACTTTTCCAGCGGACTGGATTTCTGATCTCTTTTTTTGTAATAATGAGAGTTATTTTTTTGTTTTTTGACATCCTCCTCCAGTAGCTTTTGCTCTCAAGGGACGCGAGAACCGCATTGGAAAACCTGCTGTGTGAATGGAAACTGAGAAATGCCTTAAAATCATTCACCGTTCACAGGTGACAAAAGTTCATGTCCATATTGTTCTGTGCTCTCACTTCTATTAGCCTCATCATGTAAATTAATTCATAAATGTTAATAATTATATTAATAATAATGCTTAAGAGAATTTCCAGAAGGCCTCGATAATAGTGGTTCTGGACTCTACAAGAATACTATTTACTGTACAAATACTATTTTCAGTATCTTATTTATGTCTTAAGAGGATTCTCAGTCTGGCATTTGTAAACTATTGATTGATTGATTGACTGACTGATTGATTGATTGATTGATTGACTGAACTAGATCTGATGGGCAGTGCAGAATGAGAGGCATGACGTTACCATTACTAACTTTATTACTTGTGTCTTGTGTTCCTCCAACCACCATACAAATAAAATGTAAAACAAACTGATCTGACTGCTTTCTGTAACATTTACTCCTGAATAATGTCTGTGAAAAAAATCCCTCAAGTTCCCAAATTGTCTAATTCAGAGACTCGCTAGTATTGTATTTTGAAAGAGAGAGAGAGAGAGAGGAAGTTATTTAGGTTATTTTAATAATGTTTTTGTTCGTTACAGGTACTCAGGCGTTCGTTTGATCAAAATTACAGTAATATTGTGGGATACTTTTTGTTACAATTTTAGATAAATGTTTACTGTTTTAATATGTTTTAAAATGTAATGATTCAGTGTTATGTGTTCCTTCAGAAATCATTATATTAAGCTGATTTGGTGCTCCAGAAACTTGTATGTATGTATGTATATGTATATATATATATATATATATATATATATATATATATATAATTTGTTTATAAGAGTGGACCATTTTGAGTTGAATTGAGTCTTTATATGTCTTTTTTTTTTACAATACTTCTAAGTCTATGAATAATTCAGAATACCCATATTTTAGAATGTACTTAAAAAATTGAAACACAGAAATGTCCCATCACTGGGGAAAAAATTCTATGGAAGTCAAAAATAGTAAAAAAAAAAAAAAAAAACTAAGTGATGACATAATTTTCCTTTTTGGGAGAACAATTTCTTCAGAAACAAATCAAATGTAAATCAGTCCATCATAGTGCATTGGATTTCTCAGTCTGAAATGAGTCATGTTAGACATGCAGATCGAGGGTTCCTTCAGTCTACAAGCTCCCAGCAGTGTATAAAGGGGCTTTTACCGTGAGGAACAAGGCTTCAGCTGTCTGTCTGCATCAGGGGATCTGTGGCCGCCATTGTTCCTCCTCATGGTCTTTGAGTCTGGGCTTCAGAGTCCTCGGGCTGCGAGGTCAAAGGTTATTTAGGAACAGAGCTGGTCAGCAGCACTGGCTCTTTCTGCAATGAATCATTTCCTTAGAGGAATAGTTCACACTGACATAAAAATAGTTCCAAAGGAAGCAATGTGACTTGTTTTGTTTCTCAATGCAACCAGTGTTTTAAAGTAATCGTTTCAGTGAAAAAAATTCAATGTCTCAATATGTATTTATATAAATATAATTCATATATATTAAAATATAATATTAACTGTGTGTTTGTTATATAAATATATGTGCAAAATGTGCTTTGATTGTGATTGACCAGTCAAAACTATGAGATTTAATAACTAAATTATTCATTTTTATTTATTATTATACAGTAGAAATTGATATTTGTTAATATTTTAAATTAGTTTTTTTCTTTGTTTTCTGTTATTAGATTTATTGTTGTTTATACTAAGATTTAGTTTATTAGTTTATAATATTTTACTTTAATACTTCAACAACCTAAACTAAGCTGCAAAATTGTTAGAATTTGTTTATTGATTTTAGATTTTATTTTCATTGTATTTTTTATTTTAAAGTTAAAAAACAGAAAATTGTATTTATGATTTTAGTTTTACGCAAGTCATTCTAAGTTATAATTATGATAAAAGTTAGACATACTGAATCTTAATGACAGAAATGTAAAACCACAAACAAACAAACAAAAATACAATGAAAGTATAAGTTGTAATTATAACATGCGGTTTTGATAGCTTAAATGTTTGGGATCCTTAGTCATGATGAGAGAAAACATACTAAATATTTCTGTTAATCCTCAACACTCAATGCAGAACTAGTCAATACTGTACACTCGGCCATAGTTTTATGTTTTTTTTTAGGTTGCAAATTTTTATAATAGATGTATTTTAATATATTATTTATTATCATAAATTTGACTATATATATATATATTCTATATATCCATGAATATTTTAGTGCAGTTGATGTATCCCAGCAGGCCTTTATATGGGTGAAATGTAGAAAAACAGTCACACTGTGTCCTATAGTGTAAAGTTACACAGACACATTGTTTGCATTGGCTCTTACAGCGCACAGAAAACACCTGCTCAGACTCTGTCCAGAAAGAGAAATCCATAGATAAAGCCTTGCATTTCAGCAAATTGCATAACCGCGTCGGCCAGCAGATTAATCTCCCCACAGGTGGGTGACGTCATGCCAGCCTGACACTGATGCCAACTTCAAATCACCCCAACGCAAAACTGGGTGAGACCCAAATGGAAACTGCTGAAAAAAAAAAAAAACACTGGGCTTTTCTCCTTTATACTTAAAATAGGAGCATTACAGCTTTATTAATAGAGTATTAATAAACATCTCTGGAAATGAAATAGAGGTGATAATTACTCTACATGGAAAGAACTGCTAAAATAAGAGTGTGATGATGACATATGAAGTGACAGAAGTGAATATATAAAATGACCATCATTTCATCATGGCCCTCTCTGAGGTGCGCTTTGGAACTTTAACCCTTTAACTGGCATTGCAACTGTTTGGTTGACCTTTTGTTCATAGGTTAGCATTGAAACAAAAAAAAAACACCAAAAAATTTAGTCAGGAACAAAATTTAATCAAAGAAATTGGTAAAAATGTTTAGAGGTTTATTAATATCCGAGATTAATAAATAAACTAATAAATGAATAAATACATTACAAAATATTTTTTAAAAGTTATTAATATTGTCTTTTTTCTGGATTATTGTCATTTTCATGTAACATTCTGGTAAATCTATATACAAAATCCATATAATTACAAGTATAATAATAATTTAACTAGGCTACTAATAATATTTGTATAGCCACATGCTCAAAAAAGGCTCTTCGGTGGTTCTTTACCTTGTAATCAAACTGAGAACCAATTTAACCTATAAAGAACTGTGATGGCTCTTCAGCGGTTCTTTGGGGTGGTTTATGTGCTGTAAAACACTAACTGAAAAAACAGTGCTAAATAACACTGAGGTGGTTCCCCTATGATCACAAGCCAAATAACCACTTTTACTTTTCACTAGCAGATTTACCACTCCAAAGAACCCCTAGAGAACCACTGCAGGTTCTTTATAGGTTCTTACATTGCTACTTAAAATGGGTCTATTTAGCAGTAGGCCTACTGTTTTTTGTTGGTTTGTTTGTTTGTTTTTTCTGTTGTTGTTGTTTGTTTGTTTTGTTTTTTTGGCAGATTCGTGGACATTTATTATAGCCTATATAATTTTAAATACACATAACATTTAAGTATATGATATGATTTCAGCCCTGCAGCTCATTTTTAATTATAAACAAACTGGATTGCAAATCCGTTTATCCCATTCTGAGGAGTAGAGCCAGTAAAACGAATCACGGTGTCAACTGGTGGCTAACTAATCCTGTCACAATGTCCCAGGAAAGAGCACGAGTTTTATAATACCTGAATTTTGGAGATGTCTGGATGAAGTTTTCCAGTGTGCTGTCAGCAGTGTGAGTCGGAGAGCGGGAGGCGGAGGGAGTGAGCGCGAGTCCGGCGCTGTGAGTCTGTGTGTGACGCCCCTCGATCGCGCTCCGCTCCGCTGCAGTGACTCGGCGAAGTAGGACCATATTATTACACTTTCCCCTCCAGTCCTAGCGGTGCTCACACACACAAACACGCACACACACGCACGCATCCACACATCTGACAGCTCTCAGGACGGCCATGACGTCTCGAAGGTAAGCCGAAGGCTACATTAAAAACTGCAGGAGCGGGTACTGATGGTTACTGTAACTGTATGAATGAATCGAGCACGACACGCAGCTCAGTCTGTCGGACTCGGTTTCTGATCCTTTCTGGACCAATATAAGTACAGTATGTGTGTTCGCTTTTGTGCAGTGTTTATGAATAGTGTGTAGTCTGTCTTTCCCTATATTTCGGTTGTTAGAAACGCTTTCGCTACCGGATATCAAATATGAATAATCAGCAGCGCTAAGTCATTGTAACAGTTTGTCTCGTATGCAGTTTAAACTGTGCTTTATTAGTTTACTGTTCCGGTTTATTAGGAGACTTATGGTAAAGACATCCTAATGTAACTGTACATCGTGTGCTGAAATAACACTTTAAAAAGACTTTAAAGCTAGATGAAAGAGATTTGAGAAAAATCATGATATGAATAAAAATAATGCTTAAAAGATATAAATGCATGAATGCATCGCTGGAAATATCTTTAGACAAAGATTAGCAATATTGTTCTCATTTTAAATATTTATGTGATCTTATAAAATGTAAAATTTGTATACAACATTTTTCTGGGTTGGATTCATTTTTTACACGTTAACGATGTAATTTGAATATTTATCAGGTCAATACATTTGATTGGACAACAACAGTGACCTATTTTGAAAATAAGAGTCTCCATGTAAATCTGCTCATCTCAAACACAAAACGTCTGTTTGACTCGTCGTTAAAAGACATCATCTCAAACATCGAGAGTAAACAGAGGACGTGTAAATTTCGACGAATTAATTTTTAGCAAGGTAAGCCTTGAGGAATTTTGGAACTGGTTGCATGTTGCTAAACATCTTGGTTTTAAATTTAGCCAGGGTTTATACTTTAGTGGGCGTCTGAAAGACCAGAAAATGAAAATGTAGGCCTACAATTTCGTTACACTCAAGTGCTCCAAACCTTTATGAGTTTCTTTATTCTGTTGAAAACAAATTAAGATATTTTGAAGCAAGCTGAAACCCTGTAACCATAAATGTCGTTCTCAATATATTTGCTTTTCCTACTATGGAGGACAACGTCAACGGTTACTGGTTTCCATCTTTCTTCAAAATATCTCATTTTGTGTTCAACAGAAGAAAGAAACTTAAACAGACTTAGAACAAGTGAAGGTGAGTGAATTATGACAATTTTCGGTTGTGGATGAACTGTCCCTTTAAAGTACCTTGAGTCAAGTGTGGTGATGGTGATTTGTTTCCAAAAGTTGGACATATACGTAAACCTATTTAATTCTAAAGTGTCAAATCTAAACATAAATGGAGATATTGACAAGTTTAATGCATCTGTATAAAGTGCTGAAGCACTCAGATCAGTTGTCAGAGTTTGCACAGGTGGCCTTGGGTAATCAACTTAAAAAAAAATGTATTTTATGTCAACAACATATTCAAGATTCGGTGCTGGTGGTACAGTAGTTTCTTCACCAGCTTTCATTTGTCAGTGTAATAGTCTGTGAGCCTTTGGCCTTTACTCAGTCTTTGCATCATCTGTTATATAAATAATTCTGCTGCCAACAATTACCATTGACTATTATTAGCATCATTAGATTATCATTACTGGTGTCCTTCTCAATCACGTTAAAAGAATAGTTCACTCAAACATGTGAACCCTGTCACCATGTATTATTATAAACACAACTTTCTTTCTCCAATAATGCAGAGTAGAGATTTTAGGCAGATTCAAAGGCTTAGAAACCATACCTTCATTCTATATGTTTTCATGCAGTGACAGTGAGACCATCTTATTTTGTGTTGCATAAATGGAAAAAAAGTCATATTAAAACTTGAGACTGGGTAAATCATGGTATTTTTCTTTGTACTGTACTGTATGAAATCCGATCTGACTTACTGTAACAGTACATAATGGAGGATGAATCTGTTTAAAGTGCAAAAGCGACAGGGACCTGTACTTGTTTTGCGGTAATGCTGTGGAAACAGGAAACTAAACAATATTTTCATTTCAGATTTACATAGATTACATTTACAGATGTTTTGTTGTTTACAAGAGGTTTATTTGCATAGCGGAGGCTAATAAATTTCCCTGCCCCAAGATGTTTCTCCATATTGAATTCATTGTCATCCTATGACAGGCAAAGGAGAATGTAATGTGGAAGAATTTTTCTTGTTCGCTTAGCCCACCTGCTGGTTTTTTTAGATCATTAAGCATTTTTTGTGTGTGTTTGTGTAAGCATGTGAGTGAGTGTGTGTAGGAAAGAGGAAAAAGGAAGAGATGGCTCATGATGCAGTTATTTTTGTAGAGTCATAAAAATATAGGGTCATGAATATTTTGGTTGCATTTAAATAGATGCCTGTTGTCAAAATTTCCACAGCACATTGTATTTTACTCAAATTTTCCCCTTTATTTGCATCCATGTTGCTGTCTGAAAGTTTGTGTCAGCTGATTTTTTTATATGCTGATTTGTTGTTCAAGAACATTGGCTGCTTAGTATTTCTAAATGCCTTTAGTGTCATTTTAATGCGTCCTTGCTGAATAAAATATGAATTTTTATAAAAATGATTCCAGACTTTTGAATTGCAGTGTAAAAGTTTGACTTTTGTATGTGAAAAAGCAGAAGCAGCAGGGCTGATAGCTCAGCACTAAAAAGTCAGAGACAGGAAAACTGCCTCCAGTGTGGTGAAATGAGATAGCCTGTCCAAAACTTCCAGGAATTCTGCTGGTCATGACCAAAAGTTTGCTGAGAACACAGTTTTTGTTTTTTGTTTCTTTTTTTAATCTCAGTCAAGCTTATTGCCCTCAAAGCACCAGGAACATCACAGTTTACATTTTCCATAGTAGCCGTATATTGCAGTGGGCTGTTTTCACATCAGGCATTCATGATTAGCATTTATCAGTATATATACCATACTTACTAAAAAGTACTTTATTAAAAGTATATATACTGTTGTAAAATCATAGGTCTGCGTGGGCAATATGGTCAAAAAATGTTATCATGATATTTTTTGTACAATACAATACACTCTAAAATAAAAAGGTGCTAAATAGCACCAAAACTGGTTCTTTGGCCTGAATCATAGCGGAACCTTTTTTGGTGCTAAATAGCACCAATCTTTTAAGGCGCTATATAGAACTATAAGTGCTATATAAAACCATAAAAGGGTGCTAAATAGAACCACTAAATAGAGCCATAAGTGGTGCTAAATAGCACCAAAAGTGGTGCTTTGGCTCGTAATCATAGGGGAACCTTTTTGGTGCTATATAGCACCAATCTTTTAAGGTGCTATATAGAACCAACTTTAATAGGTTCATTAAATAGAGCCCTAAATGGTATGAATTCAAGTTAGATGAATATAACGAATCCAGAAAATTAATTTTTTTTTACATTTATTCAGATATAAAAAAAATGTTTTTACAATCATATTTAAAATTGCACCTTTCCATACACCATAAATTAAATAGCAAAACTAATCATTTCACATTTACAATGTTTAATTACATTCAAATTAAATTTGAATGATTTCACTTTTTAATAAAGATTCATAAACTTGTTTACAAATACAGTACTTAAATTTCACATATCTGAAATGAGGAAGAACGAACCATAATGGAGGTAAAAATACATGAGCAATTAAAACACCTATTAAATAGCACTACAGTTTCAACAAGTTCACTGTACATTTTTGTACAATACATGTATTGGTGTTCTTGTGTCATGGCGACATCCATTTTTATACATATTTTTGAATAAAAGTCATTGTGTGATTAAATACCACAATAAACAGGCATTCCACATCCTGTAGTATGTCCATGTCAATCTACCTCTCTTATAATGTATACTGTGCAGTGTTGTCCATTGTAATGTTGACACTTGAAGCGTTGATGGAATCAGGAGAGCCGTTGGACACTCTGGTTGGTGTAGGATATTTGAGGTCCTGTAAAACATTTAACTTTTTGAGTGTCTTTAACGTTAACGTTTTTAACGTTTAATTGTGCAGCTTAAATTGAATGCATTAGTGCAGGTTAAACAAACAGTGACAGAAAACACCTTTAATTAACAGCCTAAAAAAAGCATTTAGGTCTCACCACAACTTTTTCCGTATTTTACAGGGAAGCCCAAATGCTTTCATACACGTGATTTGAATGACGTAGGAGGCGATCTCTCTGCGATTTGTTATAAATGTTGGATTAACCTACGAATTAAAAAAAATGTATTAATCTGCGGGTCACATGCGTTCCGAACTGTGGGTTGTGATCCATATGGATTACGGATCAACCGTGATCCGTTACACCCCTACTGTAAAGGTATATTAGAAGGCTATGTATTTTATGCTGATATGATGGGATTTCTAAAAGGCATTTAGTGTTACAATAGGGAATTTTTATTTTACAATGTAAACCAAATCAAACCCAAAAACGTGACCACAGAACTGTGATACTGTGATACCAACAATTTTGTGAACTGTCCCACCCTTATTAAGTACTGAAATCCATAAAAAGTAGAGTTTATGTAGTTTCTCTTGTCATTTCTAACCTATATGATTTGTTTGCTTCAGAACAACAACAGAAAACTGTGTAGTTACCTTCTATAGTTTCCTCTGCTGGTCCAATGAGATTTGTGAGGAATTCTTCATTTCAACTCCTGATGATCTTTCGGACCATTTCCTTTAAAGATGTTTCTGTGTTCTTCCCCAACTCTTGCAAACCTCATTGACATTCCATGCAGCATCTTAATACAAAACATATTGTTTAGTTCAGGTGCATGTTACCAAATATCACATTTTCAGTTATTAAAGTCAGTTCCTTAAAGTCACCATAAAGTCAAGGTTTTAATTGTCTAGTAATGCATTTCCAAGACTGAATGTTAAGAAAAAAAAAATGGTGGCCACAAACATGATTAGGAAACCAATGTAGACATCTGGATTGTATTTTCTATTCAATCTGCAATTCATTTAATACAATTGCCATTTCTGAGTGACCTCAATTCAGTATAAAAAATTCATTCATTCATTTTCTTTTCGGCTTAGTCCCTTTATTAATCTGGGGTCGCCACAGCTGAATGAACCACCATATGTTTTATGCAGCGGATGCTCTTCCAGCTGCAACCCATCACTGGGAAACACCCATACACTCCCATTCACACACATACACTACGGACAATTTAGCTTACTCAATTCACCTATAGCGCATGTGTTTGGACTTTTGGGGAAACCGGAGCACCCAGAGGAAACCCACGCGAACACAGGGAGAACATGCAAACTCCACACAGAAATGCCAACTGACCCAGCCGAGGCTCGAACCAGGGACCTTCTTGCTGTGAGGCGACAGTGCAACCCAATGTGCCACCACACCGCCCTATAAAAAAAATTAAAAATTTGAATAAGAAAAAAAACAAAAAACTCTATATCAAATAAAATACTTTATATTTGGCAGATGCTTTTATCCAAAGGGACTTACACTCTGTTCAATATGAGCATTTATTAGCATGTGATCCATGGAACACAATTTTTTAATGCATTGCTTTACCAAAGGAGCTATAGGTAATTTACAAAAAAAAAACATACACTGATTTTCCTTATCTGCTTGGCACAAAATGTAAGTCTTTACTCACAAGCTGTGGCACTCCAAGAAAAAAGCATTCCACGTCCATCACAATCTGAGGTAGAAAGGTAGAATTTTATAGTGCGTAAATATGAAAAAAAAAAAAATCACAATAAAATATTTAAGTTTCAAGCATCAGACTTTAACTGATGTAGGGCTTAAAGACAACTAAAGCAAATACTTCCTGTGAACAAGCAGAATCATTGTATACAATTATATTGATTGGTTCTCTTTTACATTTTGCAGTATGAAATTATAATCTCAACATGTAATTCATATTAAGACCAATTTAATCTACCTTTGACATAAAATAACATTTATTGACGAAAACTTGCCTTGTGTTAAGTTCCTTTAGAGTGAGCTCACTTCCTTTTGATCCTGTACTTCTGCTTCATTTGCAGGGTGATCGATGTGCTCACCGATAAAATCCTTTCATTTTTTAATTAGTTGTGAAAGCATTCCAACAAGGTATCCTGTAGACACATTTACACTTTATTTAAAATAAAACATTTTATATTAGTATATCATAGTTTAATTTTTTTATTTAATAATCTAAATATTCTCACTGTATTAAAATAGCAGCAAGTATCTAATATTTTTTATAATAAATAAAAATTAAAAATAGATATTATTTCAGTACCCAACAAACAACAAGTCCATGTTATAAAATGCAATACTGTACAATACTGTGTGTGTTTGGTGATGATGTCAAATTAGTGATGCACATATTTGAACCCAGGATCCTTCCTCTTCAAAGCTGCTAGACAGTCAAGTTGTATCCTGCAGGCCAAGGTTGGGCACCTAATAGGTCCCATGATTCTTTTCTGTAAATACAATATTGAAGTCTTTTATAAGGATATTCATTTTAGTTTCCACAATACAGTTTGTTTGTTTGGGCTTAAAAACAATAATAAATACTGAGTTTAATATATTTATAATGCAGTTCCATAGTCAGGCTGTTTGAAGAAAAATAAAATATACATTAACATGATTTTTATTATTATTTATGTTATTACAATGTTCAATATTCACAATACGCTTACATTTATATTTTTAAATGCACCTACATTTTTTAACTAATTCATGTCCTTTATAAATAACACCTGATGTTTAAACTATGGATTATTTTTGATCATGTTCTGGCTTTAAAACCTCTGAATACTAAATTAAATGAGCTATCCTCACAAATTTAGCGCATGCATAGATTGCTGCACTGCTACCTTAAGAAACTGTATTAATGCAGACGGGCCAGCCCAGCGATGTCCACTTCTCTGCAGAGATAAAATACACAAGAACAAGCTATTCAAGATATCTAGGATTACCGAGAAGTGATTGTTTGATCAGGGTTGGGGCTAGAAACACCACGAAAGCGGAAGTCGGCGAACCAGCGGAATAAACTTAACTCTGCTTAGTGCTTAACGTTACCATTAAAGCAACGTGCACGCGCTTCATTCACGCTACGGCTGCTGTCGCGAAGCTCGTCTATATATATCAGAGCTATCCTGTTGTTTTTGACACTTTAATTAACATTGACGAGCAAATAAAGGGATACTGTAAGTTAATACGTATAAAAAACCGAGCAAAATCAACCCACCGCTAACAAACCGACGGCTGACGAGGCCCGTCAGTACTAACGTTACCAGCACAGTATTTATCCATATCAGTCACATTTCAAGTACAGGTATTTACCATTATTCAACACCAGGGCTTTTCTAACAAATAGAAACATTACCTGATGATACAAAATATCTCTGTAATAAGATTTAAAAGTGTAATAACGTACCGGAATGTAGCTGAAATGGTAGACCTCTCCTTTTGAAAAATTAACCGTCACTCGAGGCTCGTCGCAGTCGCCTGTCGCCAGTCCACCAATAGGAACGCAAGAATGGCGACACTCATGTACGCCACCAGGGGTTACCATTATTTGTTTTTAATGAATAAACCATCTACAGTCGTGGCCAAAAGTTTTGAGAATTACATACATATTGGAAATTGGAAAAGTTGCTGCTTAAGTTTTTATAATAGCAATTTGCATATACTGCAGAATGTTATGAAGAGTGTTTAGATGAATTGCATAGTCCTTCTTTGCCATGAAAATTAACTTAATCCTGAAAAAAACTTTCCACTGCATTTCATTGCTGTCATTAAAGGACCTGCTGAGATCATTTCAGTAATCGTCTTGTTAACTCAGGTGAGAATGTTGACGAGCACAAGGCTGGAGATCATTATGTCAGGCTGATTGGGTTAGAATGGCAGACTTGACATGTTAAAAGGAGGGTGATGCTTGAAATCATTGTTCTTCCATTGTTAACCATGGTGACCTGCAAAGAAACGCGTGCAGCCATCATTGCGTTGCATAAAAATGGCTTCACAGGCAAGGATATTGTGGCTACTAAGATTGCACCTAAATCAACAATTTATAGGATCATCATGCACAGTGAGGCGAAGACTTTTGGAAGATGGCCTGGTGTCAAGAAGGGCAGCAAAGAAGCCACTTCTCTCCAAAAAAAACATCAGGGACAGATTGATCTTCTACAAAAAGTATGGCAAATGGACTTCTGAGGACTGGGGCAAAGTCATATTCTCCGATGAAGCCCCTTTCCGATTGTTTGGGGCATCTGGAAAAAGGCTTGTCCGGAGAAGAAAAGATGAGCGCTACCATCAGTCCTGTGTCATGCCAACAGTAAAGCATCCTGAGACCATTCATGTGTAGGGTTGCTTCTTATCCAAGGGAGTGGGCTCACTCACAATTTTGCCCAAAAACACAGCCATAAATAAAGAATGGTACCAAAACACCCTCCAACAGCAACTTCTTCCAACAATCCAACAATAGTTTGGTGAAGAACAATGCATATTCCAGCATGATGGAGCACCGTGCCATAAGGCAAAAGTGATATCTAAGTGGCTCGGGGACCAAAACGTTGAAATTTTGGGTCCATGGCCTGGAAACTCCCCAGACCTTAATCCCATTGAGAACTTGTGGTCAATCCTCAAGAGGCGGGTGGACAAACCCACTAATTCTGACAAACTCCAAGAAGTGATTCTGAAAGAATGGGTTGCTATCAGTCAGGATTTGGCCCAGAAGTTGATTGAGAGCATGCCCAGTCGAATTGCAGAGGTCCTAAAAAAGAAGGGCCAACATTGTAAATACTTACTCTTTGCATAAATGTCATGTAATTGTCGATAAAAGCCTTTGAAACGTATGAAGTGCTTGTAATTATATTTCAGTACATCACAGAAACAACTGAAACAAAGATCTAAAAGCAGTTTAGCAGCAAACTTTGTGAAAACTAATATTTGTGTCATTCTCAAAACTTTTGGCCACGACTGTAAGCATTGAACTGTTCAGTCTCTGAAGAAAACTGGGGTTTTTTTTCCACAAAATGATTTGTCAAATATATTATGTATACATATATTATATATTATGCTATATAGCACCTCAACCATTTCAAAGAACCACTGAAGAACCTTTTTTTTTTTAGAGTGTATTATTGTTAGCACTGTTGCCTCACAGCAAGAAGGTCGCTAGTTCGAGTGCCAGTTGGGCCAGTTGGCATTTCTGTGTGGGCGTCCGCTGCGTAAAACATATGCTTAAATAGTTGCCGGTTCATTCTGCTGTGGTGACCCCTGATAAATAAGAGACTAAGCTGAAGGAAAATGAATGAATGAATATTACTGTTTATCCCAATATTTATTTATGGGGAAGGAATTCTCAAATACTTGAATTTTATTGGCTTTTGTGCTTGTTGACTCATTGACATGCACTGCGTTCCATTCAGAAGGACTCATCTCTATGCCCTAATTCCTTTGAAGGGTTTACCTTCTAGAGTGACAGCTTCGAAGGGATGAAGGGTGGAGGGGTCAAAAAAAGTTATGTTTTTGGAACGCACTTCCAACTCATGTTGACGAGACGATCAAGGAGGTGTGCCTTCATCACACTTTTTGCGTTGTCACCCAAAAAACATGCTAGGAATGATGAGTATATTGTGCAGTCTGCCTTTTATTACATTTTATTTA
Organism: Danio jaintianensis; assembly: GCA_903798115.1. Lineage (NCBI taxonomy): Eukaryota > Metazoa > Chordata > Actinopteri > Cypriniformes > Danionidae > Danio > Danio jaintianensis. The sequence goes on from CAIGQV010019951.1 coordinate 12,542,087, forward strand.
TATTTAAATTTTTTATACAAATATTACAGTAGTAACCTAGAGAAAAATACTATGCATTAGGGATGAACAATATATCGTTTGAGCATCGATATTGCAATGTGTGTATCCACAATAGTCACATTGCAGGATTAGATTTTGTTAAACATTAAAAGACAAAGATGTTATCAAATAATATTTTTATATTATTGTATACAATTATTTATACAATGATGACCATGTTATTTTACGTTTGATTGTTCAATTTTTGTATTCGTTCACCTTTTATTTTTGCTTTTTTTCCAGTGTCCCTGTATCTGTGGTTACACGCAGTAAACAGTGGTGAGTTCGGTGAACTGATGAGCTTCACGGCCAATCACAGTCATTTCTGTTGAGCACGTGAACACAACGGCAAATCAGCGCTGTTTAAGAACGTGCTCAGTAGCACTCAAATGTTAGCGGGAAATGGACGTTTTTAAAATTTCAGTATCGATTGGTACCAAATTCCAGTATAGTGCAACCCTAGTGTATATATATATATATCGCAGAAAAACTAATCTAAATTGCAATGTCAGATCATGCAGCCCTACTATGCATACATTTATAGGTAATGTTGAATTCCGAGTGATTGTTGTATCCTTCAAAATGAAGGGAAGGGCCAAGTTTTGGGCACTTCGGTTTGGAAGAGCACTTCAATATGGCAGCCATGATTATTTTCACTCCAGAGTTTCCTTCAGAGGGCAATATATCCGGTTTGGAATGTACCATTTGTCAATCTGTGGTTGCTGACAAAATGTAAATTTCATGCATATTGTTTAAATTCCCTGATGGCTTTCCATACTGGCTGTTGTTGAGGTTATCATTGTTACTAACATCATTTTTATGACATTACAGTGATCAATCTTTCAATTTACTGTTCATGTCGTAAATGATCACTTTTTGTTAGCCTCTACAGTACTCTTTATTTAGGATGCAAAGCCAGGACTTGTTTCCATTCCAGGCGGCTATTTCTATTGGAAGGGTACGTGTTATCAGCTGTTGAGAATCTGAATATGATTGTTGACGTTAGATTTTGTTTCATGTGTCCTTGGGCTGTCTAACCCAGGGCAAGTTCAGAAATGGCAACATATTTCTCCAGTAAGCGGAGAGAGAGAGAGAGAGAGAGAGAGAGAGGCTTTTACATGTCCAGCCTTGAATGTACCATTGTGTGCGTGTGTGTGTGTGTGAGTGTGAGAGTGAGAGAGAATTGATTTAACCTTACATTTATGTGCTTGGGGTCTATTGTAATGGTGGCTAAAATCAATCATCTCACACTTTTAGATGTGCTGCCATTAATGACCCATAGCTATGAGTGTGTGGTACCCATATACATATAGGTACATTATATATAACATTAAAACAGGAACATTGTGAAAGATCGCTACAAATATTGTTTTTAAAAGCTGAATTTTCAGGATCATTTCTCTATATTTAGTCACATGATTTTCACAATTCAGTTAAATAGGATGAATTAGTGAGAAACATTTCTTATTATCAATGTTAAAGACTTTTTGGGAAACCTTGGTAAACAATTACTGGTAATTGAGATTTGTTGAAGAATTTAATATTTAATAATTTAACAAGGATCCATTAAATACTTTAGATCATAAGTGACATTCATAATTCATTCATTCATTTTCTTTTCGGCTTAGTCCCTTTATTAATCTGGGGTCGCCACAGCGGGATGAACCGCCAACTTATCCAGCATATGTTTTACGCAGCGGATGCCCTTCCAGCTGCAACCCATCACTGGGAAACATTCATACACACTCATTCACACACATACATACACTACCGACAATTTTAGCTTACCCAATTCACCTATACCGCATGTCTTTGGACTTGTGGGGGAAACCGGAGTACCCGGAGGAAACCCACGCGAACACGGGGAGAACATGCAAACTCCACACAGAAATGCCAACTGACCCAGCCGAGGCTCGAACCAGCGACCTTCTTGCTGTGAAGCGAAGGTGCTACCCACTGCGCCACCGCGTCGCCCCGACATTCATAATGTTGAAATCAATTTTATTTTTTAAAAATTCTGTTATTTTAACTGTCCTATTTAATTAAAATTTCATTTATTTAAGTTTATTTAAAATTTGCCATCTTGTATGTACATTACAGTTTTTTTTAAGTGAATTATGTATATATGAATAAGCAACATGCTAAATTTAGACAAACTTCATGGACTGACCGACCATGTCCGACTGCTAGACTGACCGACCATGTCCGACTGCTAGACTGACATGCAGTAGCATAATCAGCTTTTCTAAAAATATCAGTAACGGCACCAAAATCCAGCCACAGGGACCCGTCTGTCCCCAATATAGATGTGAGAGGGTCTTTGAAGCTGAGTTGGGGCTACTATGTATATCGTTTTTTGTCATGGAGCCTGGCTCTTTAAATAGCCAACTGTGTTGAACTTGAGACATTATGTTAGAGGCTAGAGGAGGCTCGCTGTGTGCACGTGGGCCTGTGTGTTTCCCCTGTCAGAAACACTGCTGCAGCGCTTTCAGCCTGATGTCTCTCTCTCTCCCTCTCTCTCTATTTCTCTGCCCCACACTGACTGTATACCCTCTTGTGCCCTCAAGTTAACATAAGCAAGAGAGTCTCTGGTGTCGCTCAGCAGTATATGTGTTAATATGGATGTGACAAAAGAGGATTATGCGACCATTCCTGTTTTAGATATTTTTAATCTCATTTGCTACTCGGTTGTCTGTTGTAACTAAAGTGTTATATTATTCCTCAATTGCATTCATTCAGTGCCCGTGGTGTTCATTTGTCATTATATATTTATTTTTCAAAGTTCATTGCTATTTTTATCAGGCTGCAAGCTGGACAATGGCTGTTAATTATTAAACCAGAGAGGCAGGTTGTCCATTTATTTTATCGAAGGGGAAGCTGAAAGAGCAGAAGCGCTTCTCCTTCGCAATCATTAATCTGACCATTATAACACTAATGGCCTCAGATTGGGCTTATTGTGTCCTTATGACATTTTATAAGGTTTAAAGGGAAGTCGAGAGCAATATTATGGGGTGATAAAGTGCTAAAGATAAGACTTAAAGCTGAAGTGTACCATTTCTTAACCGTGTGTCCCACTTTAACATACCAGGTAGTAGCATGCCAAAGCTGTGAAATATATTTTTTATTGATGCATCCAGGTTACATATTGATGTACTGTTTTATTGTACACTTTATTTTATAATCTTTACTAATGAAAAAATCAAAAAGAATAGTTTTTTACATAATACAGACCACAGGTACATGCTTTTTTGCACGTCCTTAAGAAAATAGCATCGATCTATTGTATTTTTTACTTTTTTTTACATTTTTTATTTATTTATAAAAAAGATCACAGATAAGTAAATAAAGTCCAGGATGTACTTAATGTTACAAAGTTCAATAAGCCACAAAAAAATCTCATTGTTACACAAAACACACAAAAGCCCTATTCGGACAGGGCTATTTTTACTGGGGGACGTTAGAGAAATTTGTGTTTCACAGAGCTTTATTGTGATTTTAATCTCATCCGAATCTGCCATGTTTGTCTTTTTCTCGCACAACGTCTAAAAATTCCAGAGCAAATTACCTACTGTTTTTCAGCAAACTTGGCAGTCCTATGAAAAATGGAATTCTGTCCGAATGCGAATGTTTTTTTCCAAATCATGTAAATTGCTAAGACTGGGTACTGTAATATCAGTTTCAGTTAAGAGTACTTTCATTTCTGCAGTCAATTACATAATGTGAAATTTATTTAAATTAAAACCTATTTATTCCAGTGGGTTTATTATAATAAGTTGTGTAAAACCATTATGTTATAATTTTGTTAGATTTTTGTTATGTTATAAATTTTTAATAACTTTTCTAAAATGTTTAAACACTAAACAAGTTAAGATGTTTTACTTTACATGACCATACGCAATCCATGCATCCTGAACACATGGTCTTGTGCGACGCCCACTCCTACCTGCATAATAAACATGGGAATGTTGGTTTCACCCCAATCCATACATGAATTAACAGACGTCACCTGAGAAGAATTGTAACTCAAACATCATTTGGAAAACTAAAGTCCCGTCCGAATAGGGCTAAGATGCCTCTTAGACAGCATGCAGTCCTGAATTCAGTTCTCTTTAGTGCTGTATTGTACTTGAATAGTCAGAAACACATTACATGCAAAATTTAATTATTGATATTTGTCTTTAAACATAGTCAGATATATGAATGAAGGTAAGCAGTTGGGGGAAAATCTGAAGATTTTTATTAACGAATATATATAATAACAAAAATATAATGTGCTTGTTATAATTAGTCATAAAATATTTGAAGGAAAATATTTATCGTGATGCATCAATAATGAATCATAATTGAATTAAATAGCGTGGCAAGTGCATTATTCACATCTCTGTAAAAAATGCAGGATTCCACTCAATTCCTTCATGTTGTCTCAACACAAATCGATTAATTTAACAAATTCATTCATTCATTCATTTTCTTTTCGGCTTAGTCCCTTTATTAATCTGGGGTCGCCACAGCGGAATGAACCGCCAACTTATCCAGCATATGTTTTACGTAGCGGATGCCCTTCCAGCTGCAACCCATCATTGGGAAACATCCATACACACTCATTCACACACATACACTACGGACAATTTAGCCTACCCAATTCACCTATAGCGCATGTCTTTGGACTTGTGGGGGAAACCGGAGTACCCGGAGGAAACCCACGCCAACACGGGCTGAACATGCAAACTCCACACAGAAACGCCAACTGACCCAGCCGAGGCTCGAACCAGTGACCTTCTTGCTGTGAGGCGAACATGCTACCCACTGCGCCACCATGCAGCCCAATGTAACTAATTGTTTTTTCAAATTTAAGTTAATTGAGCATAAAACAATTAAGTTATTCTACAAAAAACATCAAGAATTGTGTTGATTTAGCTCATCATAAATAAGTAGTTTGAAGAAGCAGCAAAAACATTTTTTTGGTATTTGAGGCAAAAACATATGGAAAAAACGAATTATTCTATTTACGCTTGGATTTGCTAGCACAGAAATGATGCATATTAACTCTATGGTTGAAACTCCTAATATTATGGACCCAAGGTATAGTGTCCAGCTCCATTCTGGGGAAATCCGGGTGTTTTCCTGGCACTCAGGTCTGTCCTAATTCTCTCTGTCCTGTTGTGACTCATGTGTCTGTAATTAGAAAGAAGCTTTGAAAGCCTGAGCAGTACATTTTTTTCACATGTGCTTTAGTCTGTTTTAAATCGGTCAGACATTATTTAGATACAGAATTACTTCATTACTTGGCAAGCATTTTTCGCTTATGCAACCTACAGTAGCAGAGTGTACTGTTTGCATAAGCTGGCAAGTGCACACTAAAAATGCTTGAGCACAAGAACATTCCTCCTTATAGAAATCTGAAGTTTAGAGTGTCTTTATATATAATAATAATAATAATAATAATAATATTTTTCTGTAATTTTGTTTCGTTCACCAGTAAAAAAATCGAAATATTCTTAATACACAAGTGTCTTTAAAGCAAATGAAATGCTGGTTCACACTAAGGACATACAATTGTTCTGAATATTTAAAAAAGCAGAGTCACACCACAATGATAATGATAATGGCACAGGGAAAGAACATTTTTGTCCAGCTGATAAACATAAATCATTGACAGTCAATCAGAATCCATCTTTCTTTAAAAAGCTTGAGTATTTAAAACTGCTGTGCTCTTATGATAAACAACAAGTGTGTTGGTGTGGAAGCTAATATGATTTTTATAGTTATCTCATTTTATAATGATCATTTTTTTATGTGAATGAGCTTTGATGTGAATGGGTGTAACTTGAATTAAGTTTATATTTCATAACTAGTTGCTTAATGTTTCAAGCATAATAATTATTTGTGCTTAAACCAAGAAAATACTTTGGTTAGTGACAGAAACTGATGCACCATGAGAGGTTTTACATTTAGATTTTAGTTATATTTTTTGTTTTATTTTGAACATTTAATTTAGGTTTAATTTTAGATTCAAAGAGTGCCATGTTTGTTTGTTTGTTTGTTTATTAAAAATATATATATTTATATATTTTTTGGTTTTGTGAAGAAGCTTATACTTTTTTGAGCAAGAACTGGGAATGAACTGGTCCAAAAATTCAATTAAGACCTAATATAAAATATTTGAGATTCAAATAAAATGCTGAACCTTATTCATTCATTAATAATTTATTATTAGTGATTATTACAATTCAGCTGTGCCAATAAATAAAACAAATGTACATATATTGAAACAGCAAACAGCTCAACAATTCTAATTCTTTAAAATAAAGTTAAAAAAAATCACAATATTTGCACTTTGTCTTTTCCAATAAACGCAGCATACGTATCTTTATCAAAAGCATATTGTTTTACTAAACCAAAACTTCTAATGCAAGAATAAAAGCACCTTAAAATATGATAAGGCAAACATTTGTTCCAATCATTTAGGATTTTCTTTTGTTCTGTTGAAAAGAAATTTTGAAGAACAGTCGAATCTGCTAGCCGTTGACATCAATAGTAGGAAAAATATATATATTATGCAAGTCAATGGCTACCAGCTTTTCTGTGTTCAACAGAAGAACGAAACTCAAATTTGGAGCAAGCAGAGGGTGAGCATATCCAGCTGTATTTTTACTGAAAAATACACCAAAACACTTGTATAATTCAATGCAATTACAATTTCACACACACCAAAAAATGCGTGTGTATGCTTTCTCAATTTGCTTCGCTATACCATTGCATTGCATTACTGTGTTCTCATTTGCCTTCATCCATGCGTATTCGATATGCCCAATGCTGATATTTTTGTACTACTTTCAAAAAGCTGCCAATGTTATAGGTCAGATAAAGCGAAGGGGTGTAAGCGTGTGCAGGGCAGCATGGCAGCGCTGCGTCACGTTCAGAGAGAGCGCAGGAGAGGAGGGGAGGGCAGGAGGGATGGACAGTTGCTCAAAAGCTGATTGTACTGGCTGGCTTTCCTATCAGGGCAGCTCACACGCATCCAAATCCCAGATTAAACACCCCCACCTCTCTTTCCAACCAGCAGCACTCCTACAAGTCCCTGCCCCCCTCTCTCTCTCTCTCTTTCTCTCTCTTCCTCCTTGTGTAACTGTACTGAGCGTGGATTACCAAACTCTGAAGCAAAGCAGGGGCTCTGACAGGCTCCCAACAGAATGGTGAGGTAGGCATTAGTCGCTGTTATCGCTTCGCATCCAGACTATGCCATTTTCATTGCCGAATTTTACGTGCGATTGCATTACGTAGTTCTTTTAGCATCGCTGCTTGTGCAGGATCATGCGTGCATGCGTGCACTTTTGCAGGATGGTTTGTGGTTTGTTGCGGTTGTGTTTGTGTGTGTGTTGAGCTACTAGAGAGCTCAGAGAGGCTTATGTGTGACCTGGAGCCAGGTGCCTGAAAAGTCTGCATCTCCACAGACCTGTTTGAGTCATGGAGGAAGACCCTTAGTCACCAGAGAACCAAACACTGTAAGAGTTAAAACAGACTCTCTCTGTTGGTCCAGATGGTGTTGGCTGCTATGGTCAGTCTTTATTTTTATCATCGTGCAATTGGGGAGTTCTTGTTATCTTGTTCCTTTAGATTCAGATCATTTTTTGTGAAAAGCTGCGAAAAAAGGAAGGTTATGGGGTCAGATTAAGCCCACTATCATTGTTTTATGAAAATACATAACAGCTTAGCTGGGATTAGTGTCACCTGCTGTTTCGCAGTATGCAAAGTTAAGATTTCATTTGTTTTGGGGGGTTTTTTCAGATGACCACAAATCCCACTATACATGTAATCTGCTGAGATGGTTGCCAAATACTGACATGTGTTGTAAAGAGAGTGTCATTCTTGAATCTGACTTTGATGTTATTTATTATTTGTGTTTTAGAAATATTTGTTTTCCCAAAGAAATACATACATGTGTATGTGTGTTTTTGGTATATTGAAATTGGGTTGCATCTTTTTCCCTATTCATTTTAAAGTTTTAAATATTAAATATTCTTAAACAGAATATTCTGTTCCTTTGCTTTAATGTTGCATAATGATTTAGAACCCATGAATGATCAGCTAATGTATGATGACATGTTTATCTGCACAGCACAGACCACGACTAGTGCTATATCTTTCTTTCAGTTCTTCATGACATGTAGGACACGTTTAGGATACTGGGTACTTTACAGAAATGTGTGTGTTTTTACTTTCACTCTAGAAAATCAGCTGTAGTTACAAAACTTGCCGTTTGAAATAAATAAATAAATTCACTCAGGATGTCATGCAGGATTAAATTATGTTAAAGTACAAGTTTTATATCTAATGCAATGTCTTTTGAGCAATAGCTTCAAATTAATATGTATAATCATATTATACATTTTTTGCATGATTTACAGAATACATCAACTACAAAACCCAAAAAATCCTGGAGCAAGAACCATTTGATGATACATTAAAAGATCACAATGCAGTCACACAATACTACTGTATTGATATTTTACTTTTTTAGTTTGTAGTAAACTTTTTGATCATTTTAAATATAATAAAATGTATGATCATTGATTATTTGATATACTTTTTATAAGTGCAGATCGAAAAAAGTAAGTTTGGATCATTTTTTATATACCTATGTTACACTTAATGATAATTAAACAATATTCCAGACACTTTGGCATTTCATTTTATAAAAGTTATATGAAACAAAAGTAATTACCGTGTAATTGCTTTTCATATGTGTTCTATTGAAACCACCTGCTAAATTTATTTTATTTGCTTTTACATGGGACATCGTGTCTTTGACCTACAGTACAGATATATATACATGTGTGTGTGTGTGTGTGTGTGTGTGTATATATATATATATATATATATATATATATATATATATATATATATATATA
>CAIGQV010019951.1:12551047-12575029 GCA_903798115.1 Danio jaintianensis
ATATATATATATATATATATATATATATATATATATATATATATATACAGCTCAGCATAAATGAGTACACCCCTCACAAATCTCTCATTTAAATTAGTATTTTCTACAGGATGCTTTACAATATTATATTTGCACATATACAGTACATTAGATTAGTCGGTACTGAAGCCAAATCTGGAGCTATTCTAACTAAAAATAATTTACAATAACGGTCCAAAAATTAGTAGCCCAATTTTATTTGTTAGGGAACATATTAAATGAAAGAAAAATATATATACAATTTAGCTACAGTTTTGTTGTTTGTAATTCTGTTTTGCAATATTTTACATTAAATGTATCAACTTTCTATTTCTAAAGATGTTCAGTGATTAAAATGTTACTTTAATAAATATATCAGTCTAATAAATCTGTTTTGTTCAAATTCACCAAAATATATTCACTGAGAAATGGATACAAATATTTATTTTCAAAATGGGGTGTACTCATTTACGCAGAGCACTGTCTTTTTATTTTTAGCAAGAATTATATTTTTTTATTATTTGAAATTCAGCAATTTATGTTTAAATACAACTGTGTTTCCAGGTCATACAGAACTTGCTAGGGCCTGCCTTTCCGAAAGTCATTGTCAGGAGGAAAAGTGCTGACAGAAATGTCAATGAATTATTAATTCAAATGCATTTTAATATTTTGGCTTCGGTGGCAAACTTGACAAAAGACTGGGAAGTTAGTGACCGTGCATAGTGATGATGTGACAGGAGGGGATAATAAAGCAGATTTGACAAACATAGAATCAGTAAGTCATGGTGAGGATGAAAGACTCTCTCTACATCCCTTCTAAACAGTGAAACAGAGAAACATGCTCACAGGTAGCTTTAAAGCGTCAGGTTTATCACACTTCCTCTGCGGTAAGAAGAACTGCAGGAAGTGAGTGATGCATTGCTCACATTCCATAGAAAGATGGAGGGGAAAATAATGCTTAGAGTTTAGACTCACAGTATCAGGGTAAAACGTAACGCGCAGAGCTGTTCATTAAGACCTCTGGTTTTAAATACAAGTTAATCTTTCCACAGCATATGAGGCACGCTGTGGAAAACGTTGAGCCGTTTGCAGTTATTCACCACTGGACTCAATAATGAGGATGAACTGATGGCCTGGGAACTGTGTATTATAATGCAATATTATGTATTATAACATTATTTAGCAATATAGAATTGTTATTTGAGAGCAAAATGTGTAAATCGTTCAAATGTTTTGGGGTCACCTTTATATTACGTTCTTAAAGTCCGTGTGAAATCAAAATGTACTTTTCATTTGTTAGCTCATATTTTGTTAGTCTTAAGGCTAAAAAAATTGTTTGTTTTGGTAATCTTCAATAAAACTCTGTCCAATTGCTTCCACGTTTGGAGTCAGTTTGATGGCTTCAGCTACAATATTCTTAACCACCATTTGCTGTGATGAGTTTACATTGTAGATGAAAATACAGATATTATTACAGATGTAATCAGCAGCAATTATATAAGTACAATTAGGGCTGGGTAGTATATTGAGTTTGTAAAATATATTGATATCTTTTTTAAAACGATATGCTGTGAGGCAGGACCGTACCATTTATATCGAAAAAGCAGAGAACATCTGAAAAATAGTGGAGCACAGGGTAGGGAAAGCGCATAATCCAATAAGTCAAACTTTATATTAAGGGCTTTCAAATAAATCATAATATATAATTAAGAAGTATAGTTTAAAACTCTAATTGCTCTGTTTAATGTGTTGTGGATGTAACTTAAATTTCACAGGTAAATTCGCCATTTGTAAATGTAAGAAAGTCATAAAAATATGTCATAAAAAGTGGGGTAGTCAAAAGAGTTTAAAGTTTAAACCTTTGTGGACATAATTAGTAGCATAGCCATGGTTAAATTTACTGTATTTCTTTTTACAACCTAAGCTATGAACATTGTTTAATTGAACAGCACTGAGTAGGATAAAAAATGTAAAACAAATATAGATAAATTTTTGTATAGAAACATGGAAAGTACAGAAATATATAACATATATTACAATAACGCAATTGTGATGTGTTTTTTTGTTGTTGTTGGGGGGGGTATATCCCCCAGCCTTAAGTACAATATACTGTAAAGATATGTATGTACATAATATGTACATTATATCAAATGATTTACATATTACATACATGATGTTAATGATACAAAAAAGTCATTTCTATTAATTTAGTTCAGTCAGGAATAAAGTATATTCTATATTAGTACTCAACTCAGCCTTATAGAAATGTCAAAGTTATGAACTAGAGTAAAACTTTCTGATACTTATGGTCCAATTTCAGTTTTTCCATTGTATTTACACAGTTGTATTGTGGCTTTTTAGTCTAGTAACTCTTTTTTTTATGACATCCGGGGTTAATTTTCCACTCAAAATAGTACATTGATGCTCACTGCCTTTTGCCATCAAAACATTGACTGTTACAGTCAGTGGGTATTGTGTAGCTCTAGCATTGAGCTCTATTTGATCAGTTACTTTTAGGTACCTTATTACATGTGTTGTGTGGGTATGTACAATCATATAGATTGTAACAAGAAGACAGTGTTATTTAATTAACGTAAACTTTAAAAGCATGGCTTAATCAGTACTACAGTGAGTAAAATGTACAAAAGAGAGAATAAAACATACTTGAAATAGAGTACTGAAAAAATACACTCAAAATAATATTTACTTAACCTGAGTGCAAAAAATTGTGAAAGAACTACATTGCTTATTATTTTTGTTTTCCTTTAGTGTAGTTGTTAAAACACTGAATAGTTTGGTCTGGGTTTTTCTTTTTTGAGATATTTTGCTTCAGCAATGATGCATTAAAATTATGAACATTCTACTAATTATAAATTTAGGCCACATAGCTGTTTTTAAAGATGATGTTAATAAAAAATTATACACCAAATCAGCATGTTAAAATTATTTCTGAAGTATCATATGATACTGAAGACTAAAGTAATGATGCTGAAAATCTAGCTTTGTCATTACAGGAATAAATTAAATTAAAAAATATATTAAAATATAAATTTTTATTAGAAATAGAATAGTATTTATAATTGTAATAATATTACACAACTTTATTTTTTAACTGCATAATTCACAAAATTACATTTTACAGACTTGGCAATCATAGGAATAACTTACATTTTAAAAATATATATTAAAACAGAAACAATATTTCACACTAATTTTTTTACTGTATTTTTCATCAAATAAATACAAACATGGTTGATGAGAATAAGGGACTTATAAAAAACATTTCTTTGAATGGTAGTGCTTGTAACAGCACTTACACCATGTAGTCATGCTTGCTCAGTTCTGTCAAGATGAAAGTAAGTGACCCATGTGTGTGGTCATTTAAAGTGAGATTAAGACATGGGGCCCCAAGCAGGCAGACACATTCAGAAAATGCATGCAGATAAAATTACTCCTGACCCCTAGACGGCCATTCACAAAGCACACTCACGTGAGGGAGCCAGTGCAGGAACAGACAGACTATGGGCTGCCAGACAGCTGGGGCCCAACACTAGCCCAGATTACACATGACCTTTCGTCCCCTTCCACCCCCTAGTCAACCCCGGAGGATTAAGAAATTACATTTCAAACACAGCATTTCGTAACTGATTAATACTGGCATTCGCTGTGAAATTGGACACAACTATACATGTGGATAAGCTTGCTTAATGACATCACTAGAGAGGGTCGGTGAAAGGGGAGGAGCCAAAGACCCTGAGCTATGGGATGCTTGTTGGAAAAGTTAGCCTGTGAATACTTTTCTTTCATTAAAATATCCAAAAACCACTTAAAACTGTGTTTTAAATTTTTCTAACCTATGTAGTATGTACTTGCATTATCTAAAATATTTTGAAGAAATCAAAGCAATATCATTTGAAAATCAAATTCGGACAAAAAAGCTATTCTAATTAGTGACACGGACCGTGTCCTATGATGTCACACACCCTCGATTTTCAGTTTAGTTTTATGGAAAACAGGGACACCAAAGATGATTTAATGTGTTGTGCATTTCATTAGATTGCACAGGGCAATCTAATTTTGTATGAAAAAAACAACTCTGCTTTTTTCACATGTGAACATAACTAGAAGAATTGGGACTGGTCGACTTTATATGCCTTTGTTTGTTGTGAATATGTGCCCTCTAGCAGCAAAAATTACACACTGTTTTTATTATTTTAAATGGATAAATTCTGTCATAATTTACCAATCCTGTTTGAGTTTCTTTCTTCTGTTAAAAAAAGAGAACATTTTGAAGAATGTTGTAAAACTGTAGCCATTGACTTCCATACTAGAAAAAAATGGGAGATATTGGTAACATTTTTCAAAATACGTTAACTTGTGCTGACTTGAAAACAGAAACATAAAGCATATAACCACTATTTTTGTGTGGCAAAATGTCCTTTGGCTGTGCACCTGCAGTAATTGTTTTGCACATATATGAATATTTATCTGTAATAGAATTGAACGGGATTTTGGTAAACAAACATATTAAACAGCCATTACTTCAGTATTCAATGAATCATAATACTTCAGAAATAGTATAGCTAAAAGCGGATTCACCCTGCTTTGAGTGAATTCTTGGAATTTCAAATTTACTCGATCCTAATGATCTGAGTGATCTTTTAGGTTTGTATTCAGTGATCATACAGTATCTGCTGTAGTGTATTGAGGTCCTAGGGCATTTAGTGATTTATAAACAAGTAATAATACTTTAAAATCTATTCTGAATGTAACTGGGAGCCAGTGTAAAGACCTGAATGTCATAAATGTCTTTGCTGTCACTTTAAACAATAATGCAGTCATTTTTGTTTGTTTTTTGCACATTTTGATCATTGGTTAATACCTTAGCATTCCAGTGTTCTGCCCATGGTTTGCTGAGCCATTAGTTAAAGGATTTTGTGTCCACATATGTTTATATGAATGCTTCAGAGTTTCATTTCATTCAAACCTAAGTGCCCTACGAAGTTGACATCACAGGATATTCTGCCATTATTCCAGTTTGAAAGATGCATGTTAAGGGTATTAAAGTGCACAAAATGTGACTTTTATGTAAATTTCATGATTAAGGTTAAATAACCATTTACAATTCTGTAGTAATGTTTGTCTGAAGATGTTGGAAACAGTGTAGTACAAATCTTTGTTTTTAAATGAAGTATACTTCCATTTCAGCCAGTTTCCTGTGGTCAAGGGCCAGGGGGTAGAGAGAGCAGTGAACATTATGTAGGGAACATGTCAATCGGATCACAGTTCCTTCATGGAGCTCTCTTCTAACAAGCTAGTTATGTAAATCAGGTGTGATAAACAAGAAAGATGTGCAAAACTTGCAGAGCGGTGGTCGTGAGGTCCAGGATTGGGAACCACTGCGCTATTTGATATTAGCTATTGATCATCATCTTTGCTTAGCAAGTCATTGTTTTTTTTTTCAGGTGGTTTCATCCCAACATCACTGGGATCGAGGCAGAACACCTCCTCCTGACACGGGGCGTCCATGGCAGCTTTCTAGCGCGACCCAGCAAGAGCAACCCAGGAGATTTCACTCTGTCTGTCAGGTCAGCATACAGTATGCACTCCTCCACACCTGCCTTACTATGAGTCTGTTCTAGATTTATGTTTTTTTTCCACAAGACAGTTATCTAGCTCGTTATATTGTTTTGACCTTTTGTGGTTGGTTTGTGAAGTTGAGCATGAATTGCATCTCTTCTGTTAAATGTTTATCTGATGCGTTATTGATTTCTTGGAAGTGTACTTGTTAGCCTAACCGACTCTTTCCATGCTTGGTAAAGCATTAAAAAGCTTGTTTGTGTCATAGATTTCTCTTTGTGGACTGAAAACTCACGTCAACCATAAAAGGAAAGGAATTATTCACTAAAATAAGAAAGGAAATATACATTCATTCATTTTCTTTTCGACTTAGTCCCTTTATTAATCAGGGGTCGCCACAGCGGAATGAACCGCCAACTTATCCAGCGTATGTTTTACGCAGCATATGTTTTCCAGCTGCAACCCATCACTGGGAAACACCCATACACTCTCATTCACACTCATACACTACAGACAATTTAGCTTACACAATTCACCTATAGCGCATATCTTTTGGACTGTGGGGGAAACCGCAACACCCGGAGGAAACCCCCGCGAACACAGGGAGAACATGCAAACTCCACACAGAAATGCCAACTGGCCCATCCGAGGCTCAAACCAGAGACCTTCTTGCTGTGAGGCAACAGTGCTACCCACTGCGCCACTGCGCCACCGCGCCACCCAAAATATACATTAAAAAGTAAAAACCTTGATTGCGTAAAGTAATGCATGCATTGCTTTGTATTAGAGCATGTTGAGGATTACAGAGGTACTTTTATTGGTTGCCATTAGTATGGTCAGAGATATATGACAGTAATACACAGCACTTTCCCTTCTACTCTCCATAACCTCAAAGATTTTAAGTTGCCCCTTGGCTGGTGCTTAAGAATTACAGTGTCGGATTGTGGGCCATTGGTTGCAGGTCTGCAGCTGCTTGTTTGTTGAGTGATCGGAGAGAGAAAAACAGGCTTTCATAATAGCTTTAATATGTATGAGGCAGAGAAGGCCCAGACCTGCACTTTGTGGTTATGGTGGTAAGACTCTCACTGTATCTAATGTTCTCCAGAACTCAGGCCACGTGGCTCTACTCCACCGCAAGCCTTCAGGCCTGGAGCCCAGCTGCTGTAGACTGATTTATCTGCCCAGCTGTGAAGCCTTGAGGTCAACTTGTTCAGATTAGCAGATGCATGGACACACCAGTATATAAACAAGTTAATAGTGAAGGCTATTGATTGGTGTTTTTTGGAACCGTGTTTAGTGAAGAAATATCCATAGGAATATACACAGAGGCTGGCTCTGTTTCGAAACCTAGAGAGCTATGTTGGGGGGTGCTTTCTAATAGCCCAGAGTACAATCATTGAATACATTCTTGTTAACACAGCTGTTTAATCAGCCAATCACAAGCCAACAAGTCATGTGGTCACAAAGATTTGCTGAAGTTAAAAGAGCATCGAAATGGGGAAGAAAGTTGTCTTTGTGATTATGAACATGGCAGGGTTGTTGGTGCCAGATGATGTGGACTGAGTATTTCTGAAACTGTTGATGTACTGGAATGTTCATGCACAACAATTATTTGTGTTTGAAGAGAAGAAGAGAAAATATCAATTAAGTGGCATTTCTCAATGGTGCCACTAAGTGGGTGAAATTTTGCAGAGTGGGATGCGATCCTGGATTAATATCTGTGTTGTTAACACAATGTTAATCCATACCTAATCCCTACTCCTAAACTCAACCCTAACTGTAAATTATTCCCAAAATCAGATTAATAGTTAGATTACAGTGATGAGGAAGCACTTTTGTGTAAACAACATGAAAGCATGGATCTATCTTTCTCTATATCAATGATTGAGCCTACTAGTGTTGCTGACCATGTCCATCCCTTAAGGGGATAGTTCAACCAAAAATGAAAATTCTGTAATTGTTTACTCACCCTCCACTTGTTCCAAACCGGTTTGCCTTTCTTTCTTCTGTTAACCATGAAAGAAGATTTTCAGAAGAAGCTGGAAACTGGTAACCATTGACCTACATAGTATTTGTTTTCTTACTGTGGAAGTCGATTGTTACAGGTTTTCAGATTTCTTCAAAATATCGTTCTTTTATGCTCATTTGAAACCACTTGGGGTTGAGTAATTTTTCATTTTTGGGTGAACTTTAATGACCACAGTGTACGTATGTAGCATTTACAAGCAACCTCCATTGGGCCGTTTGACCCAAATTTGTTATACTTGTCACTTTGAATTACTTCATTCTGATTGGTCAGTTGCATCATTCTGCATTTAAATGTATTTATGCATAATTACCTCTAAAAACACCAGCTGCTGTGTCTAACCAACTTTTTCATTGTTTTGTGATATTGTTGAATCTATTTCAGTCAGTATTCCAGTCAGGGTTTTGATTAACCTGTCAAGATTTACTTATTAACAGACAGATCTGTGACTAAATTGGCTTAAATAGAGCCAGTAAAGCATATAAATAAATACTATTTGTGTGTTTTTGGAAACTAGTGTGCAAATTTGAATATGAAGGAATATAAAACAGACCAAATGCATCAGTACAGGAGTTACTCAGGCATCAGCTAAAAGCAAAACAAGACATCTCACCGCCGTTCTTCCTCTCAGACCTGTTGTAAGCAGATGAGAGCATAATTGCAAAGTTATGAGGAGAACTCTTTCCTTTAAAATGCATTATTAGATAAAGGGAGGAGTCATATGGCCAAATTGGCACCTAGGGACTCCATCGCATTATGTTCTCTTCCTCCATGCTTCGGTTTCTCTTATCTGTCTCTCACCATTTTTCCTGGGTGGAAACTATTGCTCAGTGTCTGCTCTATTGTTAACCATTAAGTTTGCAGACAGAACGCTGGGAGCCGAGACAGACGAATGGCTGCAGTTTACCGTATGTGTCAGGGCCAGGTGAAATGTGTCAGGAGATGTTTCCTGTCCGCCTGTTATGGCTATCAGGAGCAGGCTTCAGGAAGTAAAATCGTTTTCACATTCACAGAGCACAGTTTACTTTTACTATGACATATTTTTTTATAGTAACAAACAATCAGTTCAGCCACACTGTGAAGAGATTGTGAAGTGAAAATTTTAAAACGTGACGAAATGTACATAATTCAACTGTTTAACCTTAGTCAATCATGTAGAAGATTGTTCGCTAGCTGGAAAAATCTCATTGTATTTTTGGTGACAGAACAAGCATCCATCACACAGAGAGAACAACATTAACCAACAAAGATCTTTGAATGAAATGCATGTATAAATAGGCAAATTTATTAGTGAAGGTGTGGTTCAAATAGAACAGGGTCAGATTAGTCAACCAAAATTTTAATTACCCCATCAATTATTCACACTGAAGCCATCCTCTGTGTATATGACTTTAATGTAGTTAAAAAATTGTGTAGAAACTTACAGTGCTGTAGAGTCACTGTCCAACATCATCATACAGCATGGAAGAGCCAGGATAAAAATTAAAACTACTCCAACTGCATTCGTATTACAGAAAAAAGTTATATACACACAAGGATAGCTTTGGCTTGAGGGTAAGTAAATTATAGGGTTATTTTATATAAATATTTATTTGACATAATGTAATATGTAAAGGTTGGTAATTGTCAAATATAGCCAGTATTGTATAGTACAGTATAGTACCAGTATAGGAGCATTGCATGGTACGCTATTTTTTGCTGTGCTGTTCTGGTGTTCAATTTTCTGTAGCTTGACTAATGTTTAAAAGAGGTGGCTTTATTGTCTGTCTGGACATATAAAGGTCTTGATGGGAGGATAAAGTGGGCTTCTGGTTCTTTTTTATCATTAAAGCAAAACTGAACTATTTTATGGCTGTAATAGCACATATAGACTGTTAAATAGGGGGAAAAAAGTCAACATATATTATTATTATGGAGGCAAGAAGAATTCTGATAAGCTGTTGGACACTAGGGCCTAGATTTGAGACCTATGCATTGCTTTTCTCATTTGTGAGTGAATGGACTGGATGTGCAGTGTACAGTGTCCTCCATTTTTAATTGGTCTGGCAGTGTATGTACTGCATGTTGCTAATTTATCTTTTGAAGCTGTCTTTTTAATAAAGTGTGCATTGATAATCATTATTCAGATAAAAGCATTTTCCTTTATGTAATACTCTGAAAATGATGTTATGATTTGTTGCAGAATTCTGTCAACTGCACATGTCTATTTCATATTCCATTATTTTATAAAATACATTATGCAATTTTCATCTCATAACTTCTGAATAATGATTGTGTGTGTTTAAGGTCATTCATGAGATGGTATATTTGTGCCAGTTTGTACAGAGTGTGCAATGCTGTTCACATAATTACTTTATTGTTTCTTGTTTCTAAATCCCATTACATGTGTGACAAGGTTTATAGATCAACCCTGTCTGACCAGTGCAACTGTGTTTTGCTTTAGGCTACATCATGGATTAGTTAAATTATAAAGAACAATGCATTGAGTATATTGTATTCAATAACTACTAAAATGTGATATGGACAGCATTTAAAAAATATATTTAGTTTTATTTTGCATTACATATATCACACACACACATATATATGTATATAAATATGTATGTTATGTGTGGTTGTGTGTGTTATACATGTATATATAAGCACAAAACTATCATCAAAATCATAAAAAGCTCCCATTTATTATGAATATATATATATATATATAAAACCATCTCTATAAAACAATCCAAAAGTAATCAGATTACATTACTTTGATATTGTGGTGCTTGGATTACATTACTAAATACTTTTTTTATGGAATAATTTATAACTGTGACGGAATGCATTTTAGAAATCCTCACAAGCCTGTCCTTTCTTGATATTTTACATGCGCACATCACAGTGTCTATGCTGAAACAATATATTGTGCTGTCCAAGTAAACCCAGTAAACAACAGCTTTCTGCTTCAATGATGGGAGTTTGGTTTTGGCTTCAAGTCAGCAATCAAAACAACATAAATATCTCCTGGAAGTCATATAGAATTCAACCAGTCAGTTGATGACTTTAAAGCTCCTGATTTTTATTTTATTTTTTTTGCTTATTTGTGTGTATAAAAATCAGATGTTCATCGAGTTTTCCAGGGTGTGTAATGTCTGTAGCTGAGACTAGAGCCTCAACAAACTTCCTATTTCAGGTGAAAAATGTTCATAAGAGTTTGAACAAATGTTTTTTTGTTTTTTTGTCTTTACAGATATATACATCAACATGATTAAGATTATCATAATTTGATGTTGAATTGAAAGTGTATTATGTAGCAGTTCCTAATAAAGTAACTGGCAAGTAAGTAACTCCATTCCCGTTACTGGCTCAAGCCAATTTTACTTGCATTCGGCACTTGAAACATTTAGTGTGCAACCCTTGACTGCTTTAAAGCATCTAATATGCAGTTCAAAATAGCTAAACACCACTGTCAAATTCAGCCTTGGGTTTCTCGAATAAAGAAGAATCACCATAGACACCTTGATGCTCTTCATTTGTAAACGGCTGTGGTCTTACACAGACAGACTGCACCTTTACATGTGGACATGTGAGGGGCTCAGTAGGAGTATTGTGTTTATCTCTCGGTTTCTGCATAGGCTGGCTTTAGCTGAAAAATCAATGATGAACTCATGCTTGAAGATAAAATTAGTCAGCAGGCATCCTTGACTCTGACAGTAGGCAGAGCTCAGTCATTCTTCTCTGACTCCAAACATGTTAAAACTTCATGCAAATTGATTGAATCACACTCAGGAATCTGACAGGGTGCCATCAGCTTATTATAAAACAACCAAAGAGACATTGAAAAAGAGCAGCACATTGGCAGTTATGTTGAAAATTTTCTGCACCTGTTTTATGCGATACTGGAGGGGATAAAAATCTTATCATGTTTCATCTTTTGCATATTTTTGATATTTATCAAGCTTCAAAGTACTGTGTGAGCAGTTTGTGCTGCCACATTAGCTGTGTTTCCATCTAATGTTTTGAATTCAACTCGGATTATTCATTCATTTATTTTCCTTCGGCTTAGTCCCTTATTTATCAGGGGGCGCCACAGCAGAATGAACCGCCAACTATTCTGGCATATGTTTTACGCAGCGGATGCCCTTCCGGCCGTAACCCAGTACTAGGAAACATGGGGGGAAACCCGCGTGAACACGGGGAGAACATGCAAACTCCACACAGAAAAGCCAACTGGCCCAGCCGGGACTCGAACCAGCAACCTTCTTACAGTGTTAACCACTGAGCCACCGTGCTGCCCCTCAACTCTGTTTATTATTCCGTAATTAACTTGTGAATATAGCACTGTTCCCATTCTATGTATTCAAAATAATAAAATTGTCAATTTTTAGAAAACTGGCGCAAAGGATCAACAATACAAATAGAAGTGTAATGGACTGCAATATCTAACACTGTCATATTATCTAACATTCAGAGGGGATTTAGGCAACTTTTCTCGGTAGGTGGTCATTTAAAGGTGCTGTTTGTAAGATTGACACCCAGTGGCTGAACTAGGTATTGCAAGAAGGTCGCTGGTTCGAGCCCCGGCTGGGTCAGTTTGCATGTTCTCACCGTGTTGGCGGGGGTTTCCTCCGGGTGCTACGGTTTCCCCCACAATCCAAAGACGTGCTGTAGGTGAATTGGGTAAGCTAAGTTGTCTGTAGTGTATGTGTGTATGTCCTGGTCCTCCAGGTTGGGGGTTGAGCGTTGGGCTAACAACCTACCTCATAAAAAAAATAGATGTTACGAAACACCAATATGGTGCGGCTAAATATCAACTTCGATATAAATGGCCCTGGGAGTAAGTAAGTAAGTATGACAACGATCACCTCAGGAACTGATTTTGTGTTTTTTTCAGTGCTAAATGCTACCAATGTGAGTTTGAATATCATTTTACGTAACATTTATTGCCACACTGAAAGCAGCAGCAGATACTGTAGTTAGCCTCAAATCTTGAAAATAAAATAAACATATTTAAATTTGAATGTTAGAGCTGTGACCCAACAAATATCAGTCACTCAGCATGTACTTTTAATAATGTTAAAGAGGTTTGATGTGTATTAATTAGATTGTAAACCTTACCATTTCATTTAAGTGCAGTGAGGGCACTATTCTGTGCTTCTGAATGGCTGTATTTAAATGTTTCTGTCGTGTTGTGTTTAGTGCAGACAGTCAAATGGCTTCTCCTGGAATCATGTCGTGTTGCATGTTGTTGGGACATGGTGTTACAATGAGTTCATCTCAGCTGATGTTTTTAATATTTATAATATTTGCTAGTTAAAAACCACCTAATATGGATTTTTATAACTCTGATTCTGCATCTCATTTCGGAGGCTGCTTCTGTCCTGCAGAGGTCACATTCATATACATTAAAGCAGCCTTCAAGACTGAAATGAAATATGGTGTGTTTTCCACCAAGGCATCCTAATGTGCTGAAATATAAACTGAGTAAACTGGCAGTGGGGTGGGTTATAGAGAAGAAAAACAGACATTCTGACACTGAACACGCATTTTCAAAGGAGAATGACTGACTTGCATTGTTTTTCAAATAAACAAGTATGTTCACTTAGCTTGTAAATATCTGCAAATATATTATAAACATTTTTATGCTCTAGAAGAGTCAACAACTTACAGCATTTTTAAGGCTGTAGCTGAAATAGCCATGTACCCAGCAGCCATTTCTAATGGTGTTCGAAACCATAGCGGACGTTATGAAGTGCACTCAATCAAACCTACAATGCACAGCAATAACGAGTCTACAATCAATGTACACTCAACCACTAGAAAATCCCCATAATGCACCGCGAGGATGAATTACCACATCTGACCACAAGATGGCATTTAAAGCACAATCTTATTGGTGTAAGTTTCAAAATAAAATATTTTTACATTAACGTTTGTATACACGATAGAAATCAAAAGTCTTTGTTTTATTAGTAATCTCATAAACAAGTAGCTTACTAAGTGTTAGATCAAGAAGATGAAAATCTAATTCGTCTAAAGGATTTATCAAACAGCAAAGCGCAAACAAAACGGCATCCCTTCCAGTGCTCAAATTCATTGACTTTTTTCACTCACTCCTTCAAGTGGACTATATTAGTGGACTGATTTAGGGACTAGTGAATGAGGGTATTGGGGGTGATTTCGGATATAGCAGATGTCATTTTTGTGGAGACCTTACAAAATTTCTAAAAGATCATTAGAGCTTGTGTTTGAGACTGGATAACTGCACTGACCAGTCAATCAAACAGATGATCTGTTAAGACAATGACTTTGCTTTGTTGTTGTTGCGCATCAAGGAATTTATTTGTTATATACATTTCCATTGTGCTTTATTCACATTTTCTCAATTGTTTTTTATTCTTTAAGATTTGTGCATCTTAGTGTTTAAATCCACACAATAAAAGGTGTTTTTGTAAAGAGTGCCTGTAGCCTGTGATTCATGCCAGTTTTTCCATTAATTCTTTGCTTTAGAATAGCATTATGAGACCTTCATCAGTGTTTTACCAAATTATTTTTATTAATTATTTTTTGTATAATTATTGCATTTTTATACAATATTCCAAACTGCATATAACAATATGAGAATGGTTATGTTTGTGTCAGTATTGGGCAATATTTACTAGATCTGAAACAACATTCCTCAGGCATATCCAGAGGTATCATAAAATTATTTAAAAGTTATCTGAATAAGAATAATTATAATAACAAAATATATTAATTATATAACAACTTTTTAATATATGTTCTTTTTATTTTATTTTATATAAATATGCATGTGAAGTAATGCTATTTTTATATTATACTTCATTCATTCATTTTCCTTCGGCTTAGTCCCTTTATTCATCAGGGGTCGCCACAGCGGAATGAACCGCCAACTTATCCAGCATATGTTTTACACAGCGGATGCCCTTCCAGCTGCAACCCAGTACTGGGAAACATCCGTACATACTCATTCACACTCATACACTACGGCTAATTTAGTTTATTCAATTCACCTATAGTGCAAGTCTTTGGACTGTGGGGGAAACCGGAGCACCCGGAGGAAACCCACGCGAACACGGGAGAACATGCAAACTTCACACAGAAATGCCACTGACTCAGCCGGGACTCGAACCAGCAACCTTCTTGCTGTGAGGCGACAGTGCTAACCACTGAGCCACCGTGTCGCCCCTATATTATTATTATTATCATTTACAACAAAAGTATACTATTGTGACTTCTGTTTAGGTGTGTGTGTGTGTGTGTGCGTGCGTGCGTGCGTGTGTGTGTGTGTGTGTGATTACATTAGTGGCCCAGCCGGACCCGCAGCACGGAGCCGCTCATCTGCTGCAGTCAGCAGCCATTAGCCCTTCACTGCTGAGA
Source organism: Danio jaintianensis (assembly GCA_903798115.1). Taxonomy (NCBI): domain Eukaryota; kingdom Metazoa; phylum Chordata; class Actinopteri; order Cypriniformes; family Danionidae; genus Danio; species Danio jaintianensis. The sequence goes on from CAIGQV010019951.1 coordinate 12,566,055, forward strand.
CTCCTCTGTTACCTCCATAATGCAATTACACAGTGGAGAGTGCAATTTCATGAGTTCACACTGATGGATAGAGCGATGGATGCCTAGAGAAAGCCAGAGAAATTAAATGACAGAGGAATCAAGGCCTCATATTGGTTGCTGTTTTTTCACTTGATTGTGTTTTTCTGTAGCGTGTGTGTGTGTGTGTGCATGCGTGCGTGCGTGCATGTGTGTGTGTGTGTGTGTGTGCATGTGCGTGTGTGTGTGTGTGTGTGTGAAGCGTTAAGTTGTGGTTTTGTGCCCGAGCATGGCTGATTATATCTATGCAGGTGTTCCTTTCTGCTTTTTCCATATGCTGCCATTTAAAGCTGCAGTTCAGGTTTTGACGGTTTTGGTGACAGTCTGAAGTCTGCTGAGAATAGCTTTCCATGAAGTATGTTCTGTTGATTAATTTGGTTGCTCCAAAACAGTTTCTTTATCTAATCTCTCTAGGCCGACTAGAATATTTTTATCTAGAATGTCTCAGTGTCTATTTTTCTCAAATATAAATTCAGCATTGATTTAATTTTTCCGTTTTGACTTTTATTTGTATTAATCACACAAATCATTTGCTTTTGTTTTTTTTTATTTATTGTAGTAGTAGTTTTAAGTAAAAATTTTGACACCCACACTAACCCACTCTCTCTCTCTCACACACACACAAACACACACACACACATGTGAGTGTACGTTTGTCTACATGCCTGTAGTTTTATTGTATATTTAATTTTATAAAATTTTTTTCATTAACATTTAAACTTACAAAAATAATTTTAGTTAATTAAAACTCATCGTTAAACTTTAACTGTTTCTTTTAACTACTTCATATTGTTAAAAATGTAACTGAAGAGGATACTCTACAAAAGATCATGGGATTATAAAAAAGAAATAAAATTACACAAAAAAAAAAGAGTTCTATGAGGTCAAATCTTGATTGAAGTCCTATATTCATTCATTTGTTTCTTTGTTTATTTATTTGCTCAAATTTAAATGTTTGCTATAAATGTATAAAATCATTAACTAGACCATGATTTCCACTTAATTTATTTATAATTCTCAGCTTCACCTCATATATTTACCTTATTATTATGTACTTCAGCATTTACCCTGTTTAACATGTCAGTTTTCAACTGTCCTAACTGTTATCTGTCTTTTCCATCTTTTCCATCCTGTCTGTCATCCCTGATCTCCACACCCCCTGCTCTTTCCCCGTTGCGTCTCCATCTGTTTGTTCTGGGCAGGAGGAATGATGAGGTCACCCACATTAAAATCCAGAACTCGGGGGACTATTATGACCTGTATGGAGTGGAGAAGTTTGCCACGCTGGCCGAACTGGTCCAGTATTACACTGAGCAGCACGACCTCCTGAGGGAACGCAATGGAGATGTTATTGAGCTCAAATACCCACTCAACTGCAAAGACCCCACATCTGAGAGGTACAGTCTTTCCAAATCTCTACCTAGACTTAAAATTGAGTGGACAGAATAAATCCTGCCCCCTAGTGTTCAAACATCAGTGGAAAGGAAGAGCTGTGGTTTGTTTGTCAGAACTTGTTTGTGCTTATGTAGATTTTTTTTACAGTATGTGTTTCTTGTTTCTGTTTGGCGTTTATGTGTTTGAGGCCCAGACTGATTTTTTGGGTCTAGTATACTTTGTAACTTCCTTCACCTATGTAAATATTTGCGTTTGATGTTTCTGTGGCATGTATGGTGCAACATCCTGTAGGCTGTGAAATCTAAGTGTTTATATATGGGTCAAAGATGCCTTTCAAACATCAAGGCAATAACAATGTAATACAGATTTAAATTTAGTTGTTGTTTTTTTAACATGATTTACTTGACACCCCCTAAAATGTCATCCAGTGTAACAATAGTTATGTACAACTTTTTGTCATGTATATTTAGAAAAATAATTGTTTGATGATATGTTAAAAGACGATTCAAAATACCATTTAATTCTCATTTGTAGTTTTATAATACAACACTACACTCCAAGCCACTTGGTCACTTGTCACACACATTTTAATCATTTGAAATATTAAAAATGTAGTATGATCACTTATTGTTTAATATAAAATTGTTATTTTATTTTCACATAAATATATATTTTGCTGAATGACATTATTTAACCCATATTTGGACCTTTTATTTTCACTAAAGTTACCTGAAACATTAAAGTAGATATTTTTTGCTTAGATTTTTTTTCTGCAGACATTATAAAGGGCTGTTTTGTCTTTGACCCATACATGAAATGTTGTAGGTGATATTCATCATATTTACATCTAAAGTTTATATTCTATATGTGTGTTTTTGTGGTTTTTCCAGTTTGTTAGCAAACACCTCCCACACATATCCTCATATCATAACAGCTCTACTCTCTTTACTTTTACAAGATCACTACAGACACCTCTGCTCATTTTCCAACCGCAAACTAAAGTTTATGCTATAGTTTCTATAGTTAAATTGGAATGTGCATTTAAAGTGAAAATGTGAAAACATTTTGGTGGTCGACAATTAACATTTCTGTGTTTTTGTGTGGGAGAGCAGTTATTAATAATCACATCATTTACAGAAATGTTTGCATGTGAAACAGCAGAAAACATATATGCTTACATTTGTTTTTGGTTTTTCTTTTTCTTTTTTTGCGAGTGTTCACACTTGGTAGGTTGGTATAATTAAAGCCCTGGTACAATATTAGTGTGGTGAATAACTGTAATAATCACTGCTATCCAGACCTTAGTACACATTAAACAAGTGAACCAATACCCTGAAAAGATGGCTCAGTCTGTTTTCAAAAACGTCTGGTTTCACTACGGATGAAATATGAATGATAATGGGCCAAAGGCATCAAATCAAAAACAGGATATGATGTCACAAGATGTGACCATAAAAATGACAGAATTCGCAAGCAGTTTTCTCATCATTGCCCATTGCCCATTGCAGATCAATACAGGCAACAGAAACAAAAAGTCTTTTTGCAGCAAGTTTTTAGCTGTTTTCAGCTTCAGCTGTGTGCGATTGACGAATTTCTGGGGGGGTTTTGGCTCTTTTAAAGGTTTTTCTTGAGTTCACAACTGATTAAAACCATGACACATACAGACTTTGTATGTTGTGCTGCTAAAAAATTATTATTATTTTTTTTTATGTAGCTTTATGTTTGGTACAAAAAAATGCTAAAAAAAAAAAAAAACGCTAACACAAAGCTAACCAGAACTGTATAGTTTTCTTTCTCTTTTTCTTTTGTCTGGACCAAACAAACCAACAGAATTGATCTACAAGTGTGAACAAATATGTATTTTCAAGAACAGGAGATCCATTAATGAGAATTTCTGTGGCTTGTGTTTTGCCTGTTGTCAGGTGGTATCATGGACATCTCTCTGGGAGAGATGCTGAAAAGCTCCTTACAGAGAAGGGTAAATCCGGAAGCTTCCTGGTGAGAGAGAGTCAAAGTAAACCAGGGGACTTTGTGCTTTCCGTCCTCACTAATGAAGAAAAGCATGAAAACGTAGACCGCAAGACTAAAGTCACGCATGTCATGATCCGTTATCAGGTAAAAATAGCATAATATTTCACTATTTACTCAAGAAAAAAAAGATTAAAAGAAACGTCTTTTTTAAAGGAAACGTTTTTTATATCTTTTACCAGGATGGGAAATATGATGTAGGAGGAGGGGAGAGGTTTGACACCTTAGCAGATTTAGTGGAGCATTATAAGAAAAACCCCATGGTCGAGAAGAGTGGAATTGTTGTGCACCTTAAACAGGTGAGTAAATCAAACCAAGCCTGAAAGAAACACATTTTTCCCACAGACAAGCAATTACAGTAGCTGTGAATGCAAAACAAGTACCATTCAAAGGTTTGGGTCTGTAAATAATTTTTTTTTTAAAGAACCATTATTTATATTTATGCACTAAATTGACAATGTGACAAAGACATTTATAATGTTACGAAATGTTTCTATTTCAATTAATTTGATTTATTTTTTTAACTTTCTAGTTAACAAAGAATCATGAAAAAAGTGAATTTTCAACTTTGATAATATTAAGAAATGTAACTTTGAGCAGCAAATCAGCATATATGGCATTTAGGTAATAATGCTGATTTACAATTTTTATTTTTTTTATTTTTTATAATTAATAATAATATTTTCTAAACAATACATTCTCTAAGTCAAATGAAATCATAAGTGAAATTTTCACTGTATTTTGTTTATCAAATATATGCAGCCTTTATTAGAGATGTCTTTCAAAACCATTACAAATACCCAAACTTTTGAAAACATACTGTAAATGCATACTGTATTGTTTTATAATATGAATCTTAAAGCATATAGATGTGTATTCCGTTTTACATGTTTGACTCAAAGTGTGTTTTGCTTTACTTCTAATTTCTATTACTTAAACGCCACATTTTCATCTTTTACAAATGACATTTTTCAAATTTTTGCCCTCTCTTCTTGTCATATTCAAGCCATTCAATGCCACAAGGATAAACGCCGCAAACATTGAAAACAGGGTACGCGAACTAAATAAAGTTGCTGACAACTCCGAGAAACCCAAACAAGGCTTCTGGGAAGAATTTGAGGTATTTCTGTCCGTGTGTATTTGTCTGCTCATATTTTCTGTTACAGTCATGGGATGTGATGATTCAGTCCAGGTTTTTGTTTGAGAATAGACTGGATTTTCCGCTGTTTGATATGAGAGTTGTTTTATAAAAAGCCTCTCTGCTCGTTGACCTCTTACACTGCAGTTCCTGTAGGGTGAAAGCTGTCCAGATAAACGGGACATTCCTGTAGGGGGTGCTGACATTCTCATTACAGTTTTTCTCAGTTGCTTTGGTACATTTCTCAGATCAGAATTGAAATTTACAAAACAGTAAGTGCATTTCTCAAAACAACACGTACAAATAGCAAAACACCATGGATTACCTGCAAAACCCAGTTTCTTGCTAAAACTCCTTAGTTCATCTCTTAAAACTAAATTTCTGTCATTGAACATTTCAGTGCCATATTAGAATCAGAATGACAAGTCCTTGTGTCATTGTGTATGGATAAGACAGTCAAATTACTTAGTCATGTTGTCAATATAACAGTGTACTCTAGAGGGGTGTTCTGATGTAAACTATGGCTATTTTTTTTGCTGTTTGTACTGTAATTTGTTGACAGATCATGTCATTGTGATACAGAAGAGAAAAGACAGCACTGCATAGCACAAGGAAAACTTAAGTAGAAAAAGTCAAGGTTCCCCTGGGAAAAATTTACCAATTGTAGACAGATTTAGAAAAAAAGTCTAATGGAAAGTATAGAAAAATGCATTATGACAAAATATTATGACAACTTGTTCAGCCATTTTGCATGTAAAGACTTATGCCATGAACAAACGATTAAATGTTGTGGGGGGTGAGACTATTCAACAGAGACCAAAATAATACATTTTGATCAACATGACAAGCAATTGATAATGTAGGAAACATCAGAGAATGATTGCACAATCATTTGCATGGATGTACAAAAGCATTTGCAACTTGTTCAAATGAATAAGAAACTGATTTTTTGATGTGCAGAGGTGACACAATGATCTGAAGATTGAACAGGTAATTTTGAGAATTTCAATTCTGATCTGAGAAATGTACCAAAGCGACTGAGAAAAACTGTAAACTGCAAAGTTTGAATGTATGTTATTTTAAAGCGATAGTTCACCAAAAATTGAAAAAATTACCTCATCATTTACTTTCTCTCATGTGGTTTTTAAACCTTTGTGAATTTCTGTTGAATACGAAAGAAGATATTCAGAAGATAGCTGAAAACCGGTAACCACTGACTTCTATAGTAGGAAAAAATTCACTATGAAAGTCAATAGGTACAAGCTACCAGCATATTTCTAAATATCTTCTTTTGGCAAACACACCCTTGCAAACCCAAGTTACAGTCAAACCAAAACTTATTCAAGGACATTCCCACATTATCACAGTTTATTCACTGTAGTTTAGTTAAACTGTGTCAGAACAAACTCATTGTGATAATGTCAACTTAACTTTGGCTAAGATAACCATTACACAATGTCATTTCTACCAATCAACAAAAATAATTCAGGATAATGCATTGTTAGTATGACAATATTTGCACAATTATCAATCTTTTTTGTCCACCTTTTGACACAGTGCCAGCCTTCACTAGTCTCTACTTTCAGTCAGCTTCATGCAAACCTTAACTTCAGTATTTTCTGCAGCAGTTTCTTCAGTTCTTGTTGGTTTTTAGTTTTTTGAATTTTGAGGTATAGTATGTCACAGTTTACTTTATTTTGCTGTCCTCAATTGTAAACTGTATATGAACTATAGTGTCCTGCACTCACTAGTAAAAAAATATATATCTAGTGTCTGAATAATTTCTGGTTTGACTCTATAACGTACTTTTAAAGGTGTAAAAATACTAAGGCATAAAGTGAATATGCATTGTATTTCATCACAATAATAAAGCTTTACAAGCAGACTAGTGTATTATTATTATTATTATTATTATTAATATATATTATTATTATTATTATTGTGGTCTTCTTGCAACTTTTTATCATTATGCAAAGAAAATTTTTTCAAAGAAGGCACATTATGAACAAATATATAAGGAGGGTTACATAACTTAAATCACAGCATATTATGTATGTGTATAAGACTCACACCAAGAAAGAATTTAACATGAAATAGAATTATTAGAGTTTCTTAAAGAGTTCACATATCAAATCACATTCCTGAAAATAAAAAGTAAGGGTAGTTTCTTTGAAAAGTTACATTAATGGATATAAAATTAAACAAGAAAAAGAAATACATTTACAGTGATACGTAAGTGTCTAGATTAAAAGAGTAACCAAAAAATTACAATTTTGGGGTATATACAAAAGTTCGGATATAAGTATTTGTTAACAAAACTGGAAAAGTCAACCCAAAACACTTTACAAAAAGTGCACTTCCAAAATAAATGACTTAATATTTCTTCAAACTGAAGATAAAAAGAGAAAATACTCCCCAATAATAGCAAATCTGAATAATTTGAATAGAGATTTCACCAACTTTATTAGATGAGAAGAATTTATGTTGAAGAAGCCAAAACTTTTTCCATTCTCATGTCACAAATTATATTATTTAAAAAACTCACACAAACAAGTAAAGACATATGAAATACAGGATGCCTTTGTTTGACATGGAATTGAGAAGATTTTGGTCGACAAACAAGTTTGTATTTCAATATAAAAGAATCTAAAGGAGCTTTAGGGCCAGGTATAATACAGTCAGGCATTTTATCAAAAACAAAAGCATGTTCTGTTGGGAGGGCAGGTGGCATGGTGGCTCAGTGGTTAGCGCTGTTGCCTCACAGCAAGAAGGTTACTGGTTCAAGTCCCGGCTGGGCCAGTTGGCATTTCTGTGTGAAGTTTGCATGTTGTTCGCGTGGGTTTCCTCCGGGCGCTCCGGTTTCCCCCGCTGTCCAAAGAGCGCTATAGGTGAATCAGGTAAACAAAATTGGCCGTAGTGTATGAGTGTGTGTGTGAATGCGAGGGTGTATGGGTGTTTCCCGGTACTGGGTTGCGGCTGGAAGGGGTTGCATCCACTGCGTAAAACATATGCCGGAATAGTTGGCGGTTCATTCCGCTGTGGTGACCCCTGATAATTAGGGACTGAGCCAAAGGAAAATTAATGAATGAATGTTGGGGGTACTGGAAAAGAAAATGTATGCATAAATTATTCATATGAGAAAAGGATACCACGATCATCTATGAGTTGAATGACTAAAAGTATATTTCTATTACATTTGACTCCCCTTGCAACTTCCCCTTGCAACTGTTTTAAACCTGATGACATTGCACACTTTTATTGACTGAAATGTTGTTGTCCTGTGTACATCAAACACTGTAAATAAACAGTTTTCCATATTTTGTTATATTGGTTATAGTTTTTTTTTCATTTATTTATGCTTTTGAATTGCTTAATGGGACCTTTATTTCCTCCAACAATGTTGGAAAGTACTATATTCTCTATATATTATTTATTATACAATATATTGTTTGAAACTACAAAAATTGTCAATAAAAGTCACTTTGTTATAGAGCATAATGCAAATTCATAATCGTAAATAAGCAGAAAAAAATTGTAAACTACAAAATACGGAATTTAATGGACATTTTATAACAAAACATCACATCCATACACGGAGCTACATTTTATCCCAACTTTCTTTTATTTTGTCTCCTGTGGTACTGCAGGTTTTACAGCAACAAGAATGTAAACTTCTTTACCCCAGGAAAGAGGGGCAGAGGCCAGAAAATAAAAACAAGAACAGATATAAGAATATACTACCATGTGAGTAACATGCTGCATTTTTCAGGTTTCATAATGGGAGAGGCATGTTTCATAATGCAACAGTTAATCTCCAGGGTTCTTGTTCATGCTTTGATCATCATTTTCTGGGTTGCAGTTGACACCACTCGAGTGCAGATCAAGGAAGCGGATCCTGATGTTCCCGGATCCGATTACATCAACGCTAACTATATCCGAGTAAGACCCCGCTTCGCCTGTAATGACTACACATCAATCTGAATGTCAAGCTTTTGCTGGGTTGTTGAGCTGCGAAGTTAAAGTTTAGACATTGCATGTTCTTTTTATCCTTATTGATTTTCTTCTTTTTTTATTTAGAGCGTGAATGAAGAAGGGCGTCATATGGACGAAGGTAAAGTGTTCATTGCTACTCAGGGCTGCCTTCAGAACACAGTCCTGGACTTCTGGAAAATGGTTTATCAGGAAAATACACACGTTATTGTCATGACAACCAAGGAGATGGAGAGAGGACGGGTGAGGTCAAGCACTGGATGAAAACATTATTCATTCATTCATTCATTCATTTATAAAAATGTTCTTTTAAATTGTGCTATTATATTATATTATATTATATTATATTATATTATATTATATTATA
>CAIGQV010019951.1:12575580-12589225 GCA_903798115.1 Danio jaintianensis
TATATTATATTATATTATATTATATTATATTATATTATATTATATTATATTATATCATTTGTCATGAGATGCATAGAATTATAAAATAAAAAATTAAGAAGAAATAAAAAAGGATAAAATGTATTCATCTTTATAAAATGCGTTATTTTTCATTCTTAATTATATTTAAGATAATAATAAAAGTAATTGACATTTTTTGTGGGGAGAAATTCATTATACAAATATATATTTTAAATACACTGACCATAAAACTGCTGGATTTAATCACCCATACAGTGACAATGATTTGGTTTTATTTATTAAACCTTTGACAAGTGCAGTCGCAACAGACATTCTGAAAGAGCAGCTGACTTAAAATTATGAAACAGCTTCAGCCTTTGGTCTTTTCAACCTCATAGTATCATTATTAGTCAAATTATTACAGACATACTGGGATTAAAGTTTTGATGTAACCACTGGTGAATATTCCACAGCAAAATAGACTGAATCACTTTTTGAAAATAAAAATTTTTTATGAATAAAGTTTGTATCAATTACAGTGTTATGCCAAAAGGTAGCGATAAGTTACTGTTGAAAATGTATTTGTGTTGACTTATTCATTCAAGAGAGTCATTCAAAAAGGCTGATTCATCCAATAATGAAATAAGTGAGGTCTATGTAAGCCAGTCATTCAAACCGATGGGAATTAATTAACTAATTAAATGAACATTGTGTCCAAATCTCTATTATATTACATGTCATTTCGTTAAAATTTAAGTTTCCTCGTCATTTACTCACATTTAAGTGGTTATGAACTTTGATGAATGTCTTTCTTCTGTTGAACACAAAACAGAACAAAATAAAATAAAAAAAAGCAATCAAGTCAATTTTTCATTACATCTTCCTTTGTGTTCATCAGAAAAAAAGAAACACAGGTTTGGAACAAGTGGAGGATGACTAAATGATGGCAAAATTTTAATTTTTGGCTGAACTAACCTTTTAATTTATCAATTCAGAATCGTGGGTGAATCATGATCATTATTTTCAATTGTAATTTATTTACAATCATGCAGCTCTATCTGCAGCTCTATCTGACTACATTTTTATACACACATATATATAACTGAACATTGAACTTCTGCCTATAGAACAAATGTGTGCGGTACTGGCCAGACTTGAATTCAACAAAGGAGTTTGGGAAGGTGTGTGTGAAAAACATTGAGGAACACACAGCTCAGGACTACATACGGCGAGAGCTTGAAGTCACACTTCTAGACAGGGTAAGAGCACTGCGATGACAGATGACATGTTGCACCCCGAGGCAGTTCATAACCTTTGACCTTATTGTTTACAGTAGCAGCTTGGAGAAAACCTTCTCATTTACTTCAAACCTGTATTACTTTACATTACAAATCTAGGTTGGATGTAGTTTTTCTTCATTTTGTAAATAATCATTGAAGTTTTTTTGTAATTCACTCAAGACTTAGACACTCATATTTATCGAAAGGGGAAGAGAAACCTGTTTGTGACTTTTGTACAAATATTTTGTATATTTTCAAATGATATTATAGAAAGATTTTATTTAGCAAATATTTTAGTGGAAATGTTAAAAAATGTGCCTCCTTTTTATATTTTACACTATTTGTCATTGGTCAAATTGAAGGAACTCTTATGAGTTTTTATCAGTGTGTTTGTTATCTCTATGTTTTTTATATAATGCATGTTTATTAAGAAACAGTTATGATTGTAAATTATAAACTGAATATTTATTACCAGTGTAGCCATGTATATAGACAATGCTGCTGATATGGCATAAATAAATAAATAGTTTTTGTAATTACAGAGAGAGCCTCCCAGGTGTATCTGGCACTATCAGTACCTGAGCTGGCCTGATCACGGTGTTCCCAATGAACCCGGGGGAGTGTTGAGCTTCCTGGAGCAAGTGAACCGAACCCAGAGTGCCATTCCAGAGAGCGGACCCATAGTGGTTCACTGCAGGTATTACACACCTCACTCGCTTGTCCTTAAATTTATTCATTATTTTGACTAATGTAGACTTAAATGGACAGTTCAGTGATTTTTCAGTCATTATTTATTCCTATACCTTCCTTTATATACCTTGGTTATATATATTTGTTGGTCAAATGCTGTATGCTCTCCTTTTTGGCCAAACACTAATAGAGTATTCTTTTAAAAAGTCCATATTAAAGGAAAATATGCAATCAGTGATATTTTTTGTAGAGTATTGCGATAACAATATTTCTTGTGATATCATTTGCACTGAGAAATGCTATTTGCATTACCTTTTTTTTTAATTAAAATCATTTGTTTATGTAATGAGCATACTGAAATAAACAGGTAGTAAATGTTTTTCTGATGTAATTATATAAATATTAAATATATAATTTTTTTAATGGTTTGAAGGGTCAAGCATTTACATTTTAAAACACTATGTATGACTAAAAACCTCGCAGATGTTTTGATTCTTATTCGCTGCTATTACTCCTGTCATTAGTATTTATTTTTAGTTATCTGCTGCACTATATATTGACCTTTGTGCCCGGTCTAGCCAATAGCGTAATAGCATCTATTTGGGAGGTGGGTATCAGGGTTGCCAGGTTTTTGCAATAAAACTAGCCAAATGGTCCAACCAAAATACCCAAAACTAGCTCAATGGCCAATCAAAAGTAATATCATAATAACATAAGTCAAAACTTTCAACCGCCCATTTGTAAAATACATGTTTTACATCACTGTAAGCCTTATACATGGTTTCTTCTTTAAAAATAACTCCTATAATAATAATTATAAGATTATGTTATCAGAAAAACTGCTCAAATGCAGAACAACTCCAGCAGAAAGTGAACCCGACACTACTGAAATTAATTTTCAAATCTAAATTTAACATTCAAGTTATTAATTTAATTATAAATGGACAGACTTTCTTCTGTAGATTATTTTCACAGTTATTTTTAAGCAACAATCCTAAAAAGTCCTGCCAATCTGTTACCATGGAAATAAAAGCAGCCTCTAGTGCCCCTGCACCTCACAAAAGCGTGCTTACTCTTTTTCCATCATAGTAGCAGTTTTTATTGTTTGTTGAATATAAATTTGGTGGAGTGAAATATTTCAACCCAGCCATATAAACAGAATTAATGTAAAAACTTTAAAATAACCCACAGCAAGTTGTTAGATGTAAAAACTGTGGACTTGGCAACTATTGGCGGGTATAAAGAGTAAGGCCTCATCTGATTGGTCAGATTGAAATAAATTACTGAATGCATGCAACACACAAAAGCTTGGCACATAATTATTGCGCTAACATAATTTTTCCATATAATGGCATAACCATATAATGGTTAAATGCAACCAGATGGTTGGATATTTTTCTGCTATATACTGTAGCTAGCTAAGACACAAAGGTTTCACAGAATAATATCACGTAACATGCTGTATAGGGTGACCACCTGATTACTGATCTGCTGTGGGACAGTAGATGTGATTTTTCAGGACAATGCAGGTCACAAGAGATATACATTCACTACTATTAGATTACATAAATATTGATTTAAAAGAATTGGATCGCCTATTTTACAGTGACATTAGATGATAAGCTTGTTGCTTTCAACTGGTACTGAACCTGCACTTCTTGGAGTGATACAATGTGATAAAATACAATGAACTGAATATAACAGATCATACAGTGACAGTTGCTTTGTTAGACTAGACAAACTGGATTTAGTGCATATTGAACTTGTATTTCATGTTCATTCTGGAAGCTTTGAACAGGACGTGTGAATGGAAAGTGTAATTGATTACTTTTAATTCACACTGGTTGCTTTGGTTTGTCATCATCGATGAGGGAAAAAACATCTCTATGAATATAATGGTTGGATATTTTTTCTACTGTAACTTACACATGACAGTTACAGATATCAATATTTAAAAACTACAAGAAATGTATTAATTTTATTGTGGTAGCTTTCAGGGAAGAAAAAAAAATAGGTTACAAAATAATTGAAATCTTGGATTTACAAAAATGCATATAGAATTTTCTATAGGATGCTTTACAATAATATATATGCGCATATATACTAGATTAGTAAGTACCAAAGCCAAAACTGGAACTCATTTAACAAAAGGAAGGTCACAGTCCAAAAATGACTACACCCAAATTAATATGTTTAGGGAAAATATTAAATAAAACGGGAAACATCAAGAGAAGCATTAAAAATATCAAATTTAAAGTTTTTTTTATTATTATATGATATGATTTTATATTTATATTATATTTATGATTTTTTTTTACAATAACTTGTTTGAATTTAAATGTATTATATTTCTGTTCCTAAAGATGTCAGGTGACCAATCTCTTATTTTAATAGATATAACTGTTTTATGAAACAGTTTTGTTTCAGTGCACCAAACATTATTGGCTATATTCATTTAGAAATGGATAAAAATCTTAATTTATGCTGAGAACTGTATTTAAAAACTGTGCTCCAAAATCTAAATGTCCAACTGTCACTGTCATTCTAGTGCAGGGATTGGAAGAACAGGCACAATTATTGTGATTGACATCCTTATCGACATCATAAATAGACAAGGTAAGCGTTTCATACAGAATTATCCCTGTGGTGTATTTTCCGTATGTCGTTGATAACAAACACAGCTGAACTGATTCTCTAAGGACTGGACTGTGACATTGACATCCCAAAAACCATTCAGAGAGTGCGGCAGCAGCGGTCCGGTATGGTTCAGACTGAAGCCCAGTACAAGTTCATCTACATGGCTGTTCAGCAATACATTGATACTGCTCAGAAGAGACTGGAGGAGGAGCAGGTGCTTAAACACTTCATTATAATGTGACAGAGTGATGTATGAATATATGAATTGCAGACTACAGCACTGTTAAAGTTAGTTATTAACTGAAACACTGTACAATAAGGAAGTATTAGTTAATGTTAATGTAATTACTATTATAAACAAACAATGAACAGTGTGTTTAATACAGTATTTATTCATCTTTGTTTAACATTAGTTAAGGGAAATATAGTTCTTCATTTTTATTTTGTTAACTCACGGTGCATGTTAACAAGTATGGATTTGGATTTTTATAATGCATTGGTGAATGTTGAACGAATGTTGAGGATTAATAAATGCTGTAAAATTATTGTTCATTTTTAACTAACATTGACTAATGAAATCTTACTGTAATGTGTGACAAAAAAATGTTATTTGAAGATTTTGATGAAATATTACAAATATATATGTGCAAATCAGACAAGTAAAGAGCTAAAAAGCGTTTTTAAATATTCTTAGTATTGTACAGTGCCATTATATAAATGCAATATGCACAGAGAGTACTTTTTAATTATTTAATATTAAAGAACTCTTCTGTTTTAATATATTTTAAAATTTAGTTTATTTCTTCAGAAATAACCTTCAGAAATTAGCATATGCAGATTTGCTCTTCGGAAAAAACAGACTTTTTCTGTTGTAATATTATTGTTATTTATATATATATTTAAAAGTAGTTTTTTATTATTGTTATTATTATTATTATTAAAAGTATTTTTAAAATTATTTAACAATGCTTCTGAATATGCTTGAGGAATGTTGTTTCAGATCTAGCAAATTTCCCCCAAGCGAGACACAAACACAACAATTCTCATAATTTTATGTGCAGTTTGGGATATTGCCTAAAATAATTTTTTGCCTTATGTTGTAAGCAGCATCACTCTTATAGTGCAATATATTTCCCATATTAAATTTTTGTATGGGTAAACCTGAATGCATTAACACATTTACTACAACAGAATGTTGTTTGACAAGCCTTATTTTATCAAATGATTTTTTGGTTTGATGATTCTTTTCTTTTCAGAGGAATAAAACAAAGGAGAGGGAATACTCTAACATCAAGTACCCACAGATGTCAAATGCCAGAGCCAAGCCTAACATGAGCTCGTCTCGCTCTTCATCTGTGTAAGTGCTCGTTTCCTGTCATTTACACAGAACACACGCACTTAGTAACATATCGCACACAGTATTGTTACTGGAAGACAGTTAATGAGCTTCTTTAGGTAAACCGTCTCCCACACTTCCTCAATTCTAAAGGTATTTGTTGCTAAGTGAATCATTTTCCGTCAAAAGGCTTCTGACGCTGCTGTGAGTCAGTCGTTGTAGAACAATAAACATGATATGCAACTTCAGTACGTCAAGCTTGATAAGTGTGTCAGTTTTGATTTTGTAACTTCCACTGTCACCCCATCCACCACCCACTGTGACTCCAGTTGTTCATTTTTCACGTTCTTGTTGTTTTTGCTTCATTTTTCCTCAAATAAATGCAGCCTTCACAGGCTTAATTCAAAAGTGTGTTTTAAAAAATCTGACCTATCGCAAATGTCTTAAAGGGGACTTAATATGCAAAAATCACTTTTATAAGGGGTTGTGTGGGAACAGTGCATCAATATAGCCAGCCTATAAAGGTACAAATTAATTAATTATATTTTTTTTAATCACACTTTATAAAAACATTCTGCAGAAACACTTTGATTGACATTCTCCCTTTGTATGTGTCATCAGAAGGGCAAAGTCCCACACATTAGTGACGATCTCTGCCTCATTAGCATAGACAGTCCTACGTGAGAAGCAGCCGTCCACCATTAGAGTTTTCACCTGCTGATGCTAAGTCAGTGACTAAGAGGCATTATAAATGTGGTTTTAGAATGGACAAATGAACACTGTAGTCTCCATAGACTTCCTTCTTTTCAGTTTTTCACAGAGATAACATGAGTCCTGTTTTGAATTCGCTGCTATTCTGACCCGTAGGTGTTCGTAGCTCCACCCTCTTTTGAAAAGAGAGCTGAAAGCAATCTCATTTGAATTTAAATTGACAGACACCAAAACTTCATATTTAGGATCAAAGCCTATACAACTGTACATCAGAGCCTTATTTTACATCTTATTTTACATCTTATTTATAAAGGTCCCTTTTAATTTAAATGTATGGGTTTTAGTATGCGTTTAATAGATTTTCACTATTAGAAATACAAATTTCAATTTTTATAGGATTCTGAATTGTGTATCTTAATAAAATTATCTTCATTTGCACCGAAGTCTGTTTAATTATTTTTAGACCCACAACTGAATTCAGCATGGGGTATGGGATTCAGTTTTAAAAAATTAAGAAAATTTAAGTAGTGGTATCTGTCAGAACACAATTCATGTAGTGCTTTTATTTTATTTTATTTTATTTTATTGAAGTAATATTATTACTATTATTATTAAGGTCTTCATTGTCACCCCTGGCATTGAATAGATGTGTTTTCAGTCATCTTTATTTCAGTAACACACTTGTTTTCTTACACAGAATGAATGATGACTCCAGTGTGTATGAGAATCTGAACATCAAAAATCCAAAGGGCTCCACCAGCAGTAACACCAGAAGATAAGCCACGTGGGCTGCTGTCTCAGGGACTCTGGGAGTATGTTTTCCACCCTCGCTTTCATAGTGTTACACATTTGCAGCCATGCCAATGTGCACACACACATACACACACTGTAGACCTGCAACCAAGGATGTTGAAACAGAGAGATGGGTGCAGTGAATGAGTAGGAGACAGACAGTAAGCAACAGATGGGGGTGAGAGTTGTGTCTTTGTTGCAGCCCACCAGCAGAAAAGTGTAATCTTACAGAACAGCACTGTTTGCCACATGGCCTTGAAAATAATGCCGTACTTCAAAGGAAAAGCACAAACCACTGATGTTTTCACATCATGTATGTATGTATGTTTGATGAATAAGTTATTTATAAATGAATAAATGCATACATTGAAATATATTAAATGATAAAAATAATGCAAATCTTTTTTTTTTACATTATTTGTAATATTTATTTTTAGTTCATATAAATACAGTTCTTTCAAACTTTCTATTGTTCAAAACAAAGCAGCACAAACATTTTCAAGTTTTTAATCATGCAAAGTGTTTCTAGATCACTAATATTAAATTAATGTTAAAATGTTAAATATATTTATATTTACATGCACAATTATGCATTAAAGTTATCATCACGCAAATCCTGAATCGAACCAACAACCTTGGCATTGCTCTACTATTTCAAATATAGAAAAGTTTTACTTTAATTATATTAAATAAATGTTGAATATATCCAAATTCATTCATTCATTTTCTTTTCGGCTTAGTCCCTTTATTAATCAGGGGTCGCCACAGCGGAATGAACCGCCAACTTATCCAGCATATGTTTTACGCAGCGGATGCCCTTCCAGCTGTAACCCATCACTGGAAAAATATTTCCAAATTATAACACATTTTAAATTGTAAAAATTCTTCACATTATGTTTGGTTTTTACTGCATTCTTCATCAAATAAATGCACAGTGTTCTCTATTTAATCTCACCAGTCACAAATATTTTCAAATATTGTTTAGAATTTATTTAACAGAATTTTGTATTTGGTCATCCAAATCTCATCATTTATAGTGTTAGGAATTGTGTATTATAATAAAATTATCTTCATTTACATTCAAAATCCCAATGCAGATATATCTTACTGAAATCTGTTTAGATTTTTAAACCGAAAAAGATAAAAATTTGAAAGGTGATGTATTCCCTAAAACATAACATTTTTTCCTTCTCTCTCTATACTGACAGCTTGGCCTTGTAGAATAATACCATTTGGTATCTCACTGATGCCTACATCATCACTATAGCAACCAATGCACTGTACATACAGCAGATAATCATTCCACTGCCTGAACTAACACGTCACACTTGCAAAAGAACCAAGACATGTGTGAAAGTGTCTCCTAATGCGTCCCTAAATACTCTCATGCTTTTCTGTGCAGTTCCAGCAGAGATGCTGTTCAGAAGCACCAGATCATGGAGCGACACTGGATTAAGCCACTGGGGGGGGACAAGCAGCACCAATCCTGAGGCGACGCTGTTTGGCTGGAGGTTTACTGAGATCTCCAACAGCTCATTTCCTGACTGAAAACCACACTCCAAAACTAAGTGCCTGATCAGCAGCCGAAATTGTTCCCGCTATGGATGTGTGTGTCTCGGTGCTTTCTATCCCCACTTCTAGTCTAGCAAGCCTGCACTAAGCTACATGATGGTTTGTATATCTGTGAAGTATATATGAAATATGAATATTTACACTCAGCGACGTAACTTTGGATGAAGCTACGCTCTTTCCATGCTGTCTACGGCTCTTTCCAAGACCTTGCTTTGTCTACTGGATGTCGTCTACTGTAACCAAAGACCTTTAATATTTATATCTCTCAGTATCTCGCAAGCAGCAGTCATTCGCGCTCTGCTAAATGATGCTAACGGTGATTTTAAGAAGAAAAGTACACTTCCTGAGCCTAAGAATCCCAGTTTTCTTTTCAGAGGAGTTGATTGGTCAGCAATCGACCAATGTATTGGATACCCTGTAAGTAGGTGTTTTTCAAATGGACTGATTCGGTACAGTTTGGTAGAATCTTTGCAGTATGTGCCAATTAGCAGCCTGCACGTCATACTTGTGAAAGCTTGTGCTTTTGATGCTGTTTTATTGAGCATTACCTCTAGGCTAACCAACAGTCAAGTGCTACTGTCAATCAAAGGCTTATCAACCAATCAGGCTGCCTCTTCATCAGTAAGCTCCTCCCTCTGTGAGTAGGCTTGAGTCATTCAAAAAACATCAGGTGAGCCTTTTTTTTTTAGATTTGTTTTTATTTTTTTTAGAGCAGTTTTATTTTCTGTTGTGATGTTTGTGAATGTGATTATGAAATCTAGGCCTGGCGTTTTTTCATGTAATACATTTTTTTTAATGTCTTTGACTGTATTATTCCACATTTCCTCGGAGGAGACTCATTAAGCTCTTTTATCACATGTCAACAGGGTATGTGTGTATTGCAGTGTTATAAATAGCCCGATAAAGCTTTTTTTACGTCAATAGGGGGTTGTGATTGCACTGAGGAGACCTTTGAATGAAATAACGTAAAATGAAAACGTGGTATTACTAGACGTTTACAAGGGAGGGGGAAATGTCAGGATGTCAGCTGACCCATTGATGTGAACAGGATTTCGGTGGAGACTTCAGCTAAAAATGAGGCAGGCCAGATGGTCCTCGGCGAAGATTAAAGAGTAGATTTGTGTAGAGCAAAAAAAAAAAAAAAAAAGTAATTTAAAAGATGGCCGTAATCCAGACATCCAGGCTATTATTGGGTGAGGTCAGCAGTGATGTCATAAGATGTTATATATACACACACTACTGTTCAAAAGTATGGGGTCAGTTTATGATATGTTTTTATTTTGTTTAACTAAATTTAACTGTATTCAGCATGGATGCATTACATTGATAAAACAAATTTGAAAAATCTTTAGAATGCTACAAATGCTACTAGAATGCTCTTTGTTGCTCAAAGAATATTAAAAAGGGTTTTTATAAAAATAAGCTACACATTGATTTGTTTATGTGTGATATGCAGTACATGTATATATGAAAGATGATTATATACACTCAATGACATAATTTTGGAAGAAACTATGCTCTTTCTATGATGTCTACAGTGCAAAAAGTCTTTTCTTACTTAGAGTTTTTGTCTTGTTTCTAGTCCAAATACCTACAAATTCTTGAATCGAGAAGCACTTTCTTGACAAGTGAAAAACAAATATATATATTATAAAATATATATAAAATAATAATAATCTGCCAGTGAGGTAAGTAAAATAATCTTATTTCAAACCAAAAATGATTATTTTACTCACCCCATTCACTAAAAAAAATATTTTTGCAAAATTGTTGCAAACAATTTGTATGGGCTGAATTTAAACAAACAAAATGAATTTGCTAACTTTCATCTTAATTTGTTTAAATTCAGCCCAAATAAATTGTTTGCAACCACTTACCTTAAAAACAAATTTGTAACTCCAATGAAACATTTTTTTTTCAGTGTTGGCAGATTATTTCTGGAAAACAAATTTGCTTAATTTTGATTTATTATTTCTGAATAAAAAAAATTCCCCCTTGTTTCGTTGTCTTAAAAATGCTTCTTTATTTAAGAATGTTGGGTATTTGAACTAGAAACCAGACAAGTAAGAAAAGCATTTTTTGCAGTGTACGGCTGTTTACTGGATGAAAACATATTTAGAATGTTACAGTAGTTTTTAAATAATTGTTTTTAATCTTTCTATCAATCAAATAATCAAAACAATAAATTCATTCATTCATTCATTTTCTTTTCGGCTTAGTCCCTTTATTAATCTGGGGTCGCCACAGCGGGATGAACCGCCAACTTATCCAGCATATGTTTTACGCAGCGGATGCCCTTTCAGCCGCAACCCATCCCTGGGAAACATCCATACACACTCATTCACACACACATACACTACGGACAATTTTAGCTTACCCAATTCACCTATACCGCATGTCTTTGGACTTGTGGGGGAAACCGGAGCACCCGGAGGAAACCCACGCGAACACGGGGAGAACATGCAAACTCCACACAGAAATGCCAACTGACCCAGCCGAGGCTCGAACCAGCAACCTTCTTGCTGTGAGGCGAACGTGCTACCCACTGCGCCACCGCGTCGCCCAAAACAATACATATTTTATAAAAATAATAAGTATATCATTAAATTAGAATGATTTCAGAAGGATTGATCAAATTAAGCTTTGACATCACAGGGATTAGTACTATTTTAAATGAACGATTTAAATGTAAATAATATTCCACAATTTTGCATTTTTTGCACTCTTTTCTTTCTTAATAAAATAAAGGTCATCTTGGTGAGCATAACAGACAGACTTCATTCAAACTCAAATCTTTTGAACAGCAGTGTGGGTCCGTGCGTGTTTGCGTGCGTGTGTGTGTGTGTGGGCTTAGATGAAGCAGGATATGATGTATGTGATTAAACCACAGCGTCGGACTGTGAAAGTGGTGTTAGTTTGGGCCACATGATGGGATCTGTGATGTCATGTGCTGAAGAGCTGCAGTACGTGTTCAAGAGGTGCTGGTAAAAAATTTTGCACTTGGAAGTTTGAAACCTTTAACCGTCCACAAAAGTAAAAGCAATTTCACTGCATATGATAATCATTGTGGAATGACTGAGTGATTTTAATTGTGATTTATGTACATGGTCGTGTGAAAGCAGTGCTTTACTGTTTGTTTGTTTTCATTTTGCCTCTGTGAAAGGTTGAAAATTGAGTGACATATTAAGACTTGAAATACAGTTCGAACTGCTGCAAAGTGTTGTGTCTGTGGCTGCCAGAATGTTGTTCAGAGGTGTATATTTTAATTTAAAAAAAAATTTGTCTTATGTGTTGATTTGCCATCAATGTGGTGTTTTAAGTTTATAGAGCTTTCTTTTTTTTTTAGTCAGTTATTGATTTGCTGTAAATTGTACATTTGATTTGTTTGTTAAAACAGTGATGGAAATATTCACAGATGTTTAGCATCTTGTTTTAGAATGATTTGTCACCATTATTATTATTAATATATAAAACACCAACAGTTATGAAGCTATCTGCTTGCTTTATCATAATTTGTCTTCTCTTTACTTTACTTGAATACTATGTTGGTGGTTTTTTAATCTCAGTTGGTTTGATCTGAATCGTGTCGTGTTGACTGTCCTTGTGTGATAAAGACTGTGTTCCCTCTTGCACTGATTCAGCCTAAAATGCCTTCTGCCCTGGAAAATAAGGCTCATGTAATGACTTGCATCTCAAATGACGATATGCGATTAGTTATTGATTAATAAACATACACTGGGAACTTTCAACTAATTGCATTTGACTCCTCATTTCACCTTGCACAAGCAAACAGTTGCTGACCTAGATATGGTTTCCTTGCCTCTTCATACATTCCTTCTGTCATTAAGGTTTAATAATGAACAGCTTGACGTTGGTTTTTTGATGAAAACCCCTGGAACTAGGAAGCTGAAAATTTGTTCCTGCAAAACACACAGTGGATCAGTTTACGTGGGTGTGAGCGTTTTACAGGACCCGTCGCTACAGGGCTTAGGTTTCCGATGGTTATTCTGTAGGGCGTGTACGTTTAACCGTTCCTGAGCAGGAAGTGATAAATTATGGCCACGTGAATCTGTTTGCCTTTCTTTTCCTTTTGTTCGCCGACCTGAGTCAGTTAGAGCATAAATATTGCACCTACTGAAACCGATAAACATTCCAAGACACCATTTGCTTGAACTTCCTTGTGCCATTTGCACATTTATTTTTCGTAAACAAAATACATTTCATGGAATAGAATGTTGTAAAATAAAAAATATACACAAATGTACAAGTAAAAAAATTGTCGTTTTTTTGTCTTTGGATTAAGTTGCCGTCATATCAACAAAGTTTTGTGGGCAAAATACAGTTGGTTCAATAGGAATCTACATAATCAGGAGTCTTGTGTGAAAACAATAAAGTTCTCCATCCACATTTTTATGTTTATGATAGGGATGTAATTACTTAGGCACAGTTTTTGCAATGTGATAATAACCATGTATAATTATCTCTGAAATCGTAATTGGAAAGAAAATCAGCTGACAAAACACTGGCAGTCATGAACTGGCCTCCACAGAGCCCAGACCTGAATATTATAAAGGCAGTATAATGGGACTATCTGGAAAGAGAAAAAAATTAATAAATAAAAGAGGGG
>CAIGQV010019951.1:12589625-12632052 GCA_903798115.1 Danio jaintianensis
CATCAGAACAGTCTTCTCATATAAGTTTAAGAGTGTAAAATGCATCTGGCAGATAAAGTCATTTTGTTCAGAAAACTGTGTGGGGTTTTTGTGCACATATTTCGCATCCTTTCTGTTTGTATCCTAATGAAGAGACCAAAGCATAAAAATGGATGGATAAAAACACCCCCAAGCTGAGTGAACTAAGACTTTTGCAAAATACTGTGGTTCACTGAGAAATAAAAATTTGCAGTTAATTTATTTCCCCTCGTGCCATCCAAGATGTAGTTTTTTTTCTTAGGTAGAATATTAAAGACAGTCTGGGGTGTGAACTTTCTGTGAAAAATGTTATTGCGTCAAGTATTGGTAATCTGTGAACTGTTAGAACGCACTTAGGACCATTAGTCAAACTGTTGATTAAAGGTTTAACTATTGTAAATTATGCTAAGTTTCTCTTGACAATACATTGATGTGTTGATGTTAAGACCTTAATGTGTCATCAGGATCCACAGGTATTAATTCTGTTTTGCCCATATGTGTTTTTCTACTCTTAAAAGGCAAGAAGTTTTTGACTTGCATTTTATAAATCTCCAAGGACTATTTTGGATGGCATTAGGGTGAGTAAATTAGGAGCACATTTTCATTTTTAAGCGAACTATCCCTTTCAGGCCAGTTCACACGAGACTGTCAGAAGCAGCCCAGCAGAGATGAAGACCAGGTTACAGAACCAGCACCAACCAAAACACTGATCAGACCTTAGGAAGTGTCTGTTAACTTTGGTCAGCATCTGTCGATGATTTGCCCTTTATTAAACTTGTTTAATATAATTTTTTTTGATCATTGTAGGCATACAGTCATCAGCTTTCTCGTGTGCACTGGTTAGGTTTTGACTCTCATTAAAATGTCCTGTAAGATACTGATGCAGCTCTTACATTTTTACCGCCGTCCTGCAGCTCACTGTAACTCTTTCATCACCCAACAGTCCTAGCGAGGATGAATGGATGTAAACGGGTACCAATCATCTGGATTTTGAAGTCTATGTTACAGCAGCATTGTGACTGTAGTAGTAGAAGCTGTAGTAGTAGACATATGCATGTTCTGGGGCGAGCAACGCAAGGAGCCCGTTGTGACGATGCACTGCAGGGGCCACAAAACAATCCCCAAAAGCAGCACCATGAGGAATATAAAAAGCAGCAAACGTTTCCAGTCCATCAGCCGTTCCATTAGACCGAGCCGTGGCCGAGTCTGGGAAGAAGACACACCACTATGTCCACTAGCCCCAATATCCACACAAATGCAGAACGCTGGTACTCCTGGCATTTCTATTGGCCGCTGGTAACAGAGCCTCTCCCCGTCCAGCCATACAGGCTCTTCGTGCTGCTGGTGGATGGGCAGGCGACACAGAACCTCCTGGCTGGTGGTCAAAGCCGGCGGCCCTTTTTTTGGGATTGTGGTCGGTTGGCGGCAGAAGGGGCAGGGGATTTTTGAGTTTTGAGGGTCCATGGAGGTGGTCATGATCCGGGAAAGGCATTCAAGGCAGAATGTGTGGGTGCAGTCCAACTGTTTTGGCGTTTTGAAGACATTGTCGTAGGTGTTAAAGCAGATGGAACACTCAGGATGAGAGCTCACCTTTTCCAGCTCTGTTTCCAGCGGGACCACCTGAGTGTGCCACACCATTGGACTCGGCTCCATCTCACAGGAATATGGTCCTCCCCTGACTGCCTCACGTGGATTTACTGGAACATGAAAGACAGACACTTCAAAATCACCTTTAGATTTATTCATATAGGCTCTATAGAGCAAATCTAGGGCACAGGTTATGAAGTTAATATGTTAATGTGTGCGGACAGTATTGAGAATACGCATTTGTGTGGAAATTACTGTGCAAACAGAAATGTATGTAGAACAAGCTGAGCAAGAAAATAGGTCAACAGTATTTGTTTGACTTTTTGCCCTTTAATCAAATTAACTCTGAGCTGGTCATCAGGTCTTAAAAAAGTTCTACATAAGAGCTGTTATACTGTGTATTCATTGTTACATATAGTATTGACTTTTTGTTTCTTGTTTTAGACCAAAATAAAGGGTTTTCACTGGATATTGGTGGCCTTTTTTTAGTAGATTACATTTTTATTTTTTTTACCCTGGTTTCTGGACTGATGCAGTAGTACATGGTGTTTTTGTTGATAAAAAAAGTTGTTATGGGTGTTCCTTCGTTCTTTGCAGCCCTTTGGGTTCAGCAAAGAACCGTTCTTCACTGTAAACATGTACAAAGTATAGGTTCTTTATTTGCATCTATGATTCAGATACAGAACCTTTAAAAACCGCTGATTATTACCATTGAGCAAAATATTTATTTAGATTTAGTGCTTTATTTTGGTATCTTTCTTTTTTAAGTTCATAGGGCTTTTGAATTGCTACATGGTCCTTTGAAGAAACCATAAATATCTTAATAATAAACAGGTAATAAGCCAGTAGTTAATAGTGTGAATTGTTACTTTAACTACTAAAGTGTTACCTAGACTTTGAATGGAAAGCGCTATACTGTACATTTGAATGACAATGATATACTAAAAACTCAGGTCATTTTCAGGTCATCTCATTTTCATTTGTGTTTAAAAAAAAATTGCACAGATGACAATATTGTCAAAATAATCACCGCTCACAGGGATTAGCGAAAACAAAAAAGCATCTTTTGCTGATTTAGATGGCATTGTTACTTTAAAGAAACACCATTCTGTTGTCCACCATGTTTGTTTTGGTTATCATCACACATTCCTATAGACTAAATATGTAATAGACATCCACATTATCTCACCATTTTCACTAAATTGTTTTTGTAATGCACACAGTGACAATAATAGTATCTTGAGCTTTGAAACACATTTTCAGATTTCAGTCCACCAAAATACCAGTGTTGTGAAAATGAACAGCGGAAGCACTTACTCACTTTTCTTCGACTTCATCCACAGTGTAATGAACCGCCAATTACAGTGAAGGCACATAAAAGGTCCATGATCGGTTTTCTTTAGTCAAGTTCATACACTCGTTCCCCTAAGTGGCACTAAGCTCTAAAAACCTTTTAGCTTTAATCATAATCTATTTTAAGGGTGTCCAGAAGTATAGTAAAGGTCAAGACCACATAAAAAAAAAATCCCACGTGCTTACAATATTCATAAGACACAGGCTGCTTTGTTGTCCTTGTTTCTGCCAACGTCAGCAGCACTGTCCTTCAGAAACCCTTTCAGGCTTTCTAAAAGTCAACGCTCGACTGGTCCTGGCATTTGGAGACCAGAACAATTTCATCAACAAGGTGACTCTACAGCCCATAATACAATACACTGAAGTATTTCTCGAAACCCATCCAGAGCTAAATAATACATGCATTTAATCCAGCCTGACTTTTAAGTGGTTTTGTGTCTGTACAGGTTGAGACAGGGGTTCGGTAGAGAGCAGATGGCCTTGTTTGTATGTGTGCATGTGTGTGTGCGCGTGTTTCTTTCTCCATCCCTGCTCTGCACAATGCTCCTGTTTGTTCTCCATTATATTGGTCTGGCTTGGCATTCCTGGAGAACAGGCTGATGCCCAGGTAGCCAGTCTCTCAGCACTCCATAAAACCCCCTGACTCCAGAGCACCTGCGGTACGACTCCTGTTTTATCTGCTTTCAAAATCTATGCCTTAACGCATACCTGTTTGACCGCGGTTAGCGCACGAGTTCATGGTTATTCATTAACTCCGCTGCCTGTGTTACTCAGTAAGTTCTTGTCCTGGTTCTCCTTGCCTGTGTGCAGCAGAGCCTGCGCTTGAACTTTCGCATGACACTCAGATCTATACAGAGCCGCTGTTTGATAACGCGAGCCATTAGGGAAGATAAGGAGAGGTTTGAGAGTAGCTCTGCTAATTTGATTTAGGACAAAACTGCCGTTAGTACTGTACACATTGAAAGGGCCTGAAACTGTTTAAAGGGACAGCTCATCCAAAAATGATACCCTCAAACCTGTATGAGATTCTTTTGTTGAACTCAAACAAAAAGATGGTTTGAAGAATGTTCATGACCAAACATTGTTGGTGGTAGGCATTGACTTTTGTAGTAGGAACAAAAAGTGCTTTGGAAGTCAGTGGTCACAGTTAGCTGTATGGCCACCAATATTCTTTCAAATATCTTCTTTTATGTTCAGCAGATGAAAGAAACTCATACAACTTTGGACAAGATGAGTAAATGATGACAGAATTTCAGTTTGTTTGTTTTTTTTGGTGAACTGTCCCTTTAAGTGCAGCCATATTAACAGCCCTAGGTTTGGTCTGTCCAAAATAATTTGCATATAAACGGCTGCAACATTCACATGTGTTTGGATATCTCAAAAAATAAACAAATGCATCTTAAATCCAAATGCATGGTTTTGTCAGGAGGCAGTCTTAAAAATTGTAAATAGGTACATATTTTAAAGTAGATGCAAAATATACGGATATTATATCAGTTATCATATGACTGATTTTTCACATTTATATTTAATAGAGTATATTTGATGTTTAACTACTCATGCACATATGCACTATGTTAACATTTAGGTTAGATTTGCTGTCATCTAACACACATGTAATTTGTATAAAGACAGGAAAATAACAATGCTAGTAATTTAATAATAACCGTTCAATGTAATCTTCAATGTCATTTAAATTTCCTAAGAAATGAGAAAAATGCTTTATATTATAATGCATACATTCATTCATTCATTCATTTTCTTTTCGGCTTAGTCCCTTTATTAATCCGGGGTCGCCACAGCGGAATGAACCGCCAACTTATCCAGCATTTGTTTTACGCAGCGGATGCCCTTCCAGCTGCAACCCATCACTGGGAAACATCCACACACACTCATTCACACACATACACTACGGACAATTTAGCCTACCCAATTTACCTATACCACATGTTTTTGGACTTGTGGGGGAAACCGGAGCACCCGGAGGAAACCCACGCGAACACGGGGAGAACCTGCAAACTCCACACAGAAATGCCAACTGACCCAGCCGAGGCTCGAACCAGCGACCTTCTTGCTGTGAGGCGAACGTGCTACTCACTGCGCCACCGTGACGCCCATAATGCATACATCACTTGTTTATTTGTGTTTAATGGAATTTGTATGTTTTATTGCTATTTATTTAAATAAATGTTTTAATAAATGTATTATAATAAGTAAAAAGTTTAAGTAATTCTAAAATGTGCTTGGTTGTTTCAATGCAAATTTGGGAAAATGTGTCCATTTTTTTCTCAAATTTGGGTTGTAAAAACTCTGCATTTTTAGAGTGTAGTTTCTTATTATTGTGTTTTCTTTTTTTAGATGGTAGATTTTTAACTATATCTCAACTAGCAGTGTTAGAATATGAGTAATGGTTATGGTTAGGGTCAGTAGAATAACTTCACAGGAATTAGCAAAGTTACAGTCAATTGAAAATCTGTTTGTGGGACCATCAAAACAAGGTTTACCCATTTTAATATACTCTATTCATGTTGTGCTTTGCAAACATTTGAACAGACCTCTAAGTATAAGTGCTTCACTTTGACTTGCAGTAACTTCACCTTTATCGTTTTGTTTTAACTTCCAATGAATAAACTTCAATCATTCGCATAATGTTTACAAATCCACAATTTGAAATACTAATTCTACTTTCTTCTCCAGCACATCTGAAGGTCGCTTTTTCAGATATTGCATGTCTTACTCCAGCCTTCTCAAACAAGATTACCATCACACAATAGGCAGTTAAAGTGAAAAACGTCTGTCCCTGTGGGTATTGAGTAAGCCATCCAGTTTTCCTTCAGTTGTGTTTCCAAACGGCTGCCCCTCTGTAAATCAACCCAAGTCTCAGCACACGTGGCAGACAAACAGAGCACATGTTCTTACCTGTTCCACTGATTCCTTATTTATCTTCTCATCACTTCTCCTCCCTAGGGAGAGCAGTGCATTATCATGTGTGGAGCTGTCAGCAGTCCTCCTGATGGAGTAATGTCCTCTGTTAAAAGTGGAGCTGAACACACAGGTGAGCTCCTCCTCGGTGTCTCTCGTCCACTCTCACCTGCCTCTGTTTCTCCACTCTCTTTCAGCACTGGTTGTGAAAATGACACTGATAGGCAGGAACAATAACACGGCCTTGAGGGAGTGCCAGAGATGGGGGGCGGGGGTTGGGATGAAGAACAGCATATTCACAATATAACATTTCCATTCTTTTCATCTACCCATCCTCTTTTTTCTCTGTCTTTCAGCAGTCATTGACAAGCATGTTATAGGCCCTCTAGAAGTGCATTTTTTTGTATTCAAACTTTCAGGGATTTGGGCGAATCAAAAAAAAACTTGATTAACATTGATCATTTCAAGCAGACATTCTTTGGGTTAGCACTTTAACTAATCATTTGTTCCTTTATTTCCAGTAATTAAATTAAAGTGAGGTGGATAATGTCCATCGGGTACTAAAGTGAGGGAACAGAGCAAATTGTAAATGTAAAATTTACAAATATGGGGAACAAATTCTTAATTCAGGGGCACTTTGTGTATATACAGTATGTACATTCACTGCAAAAATGATAATGAACAGTTTCTGTATTTTGTGATTCACATGTGTTTTCCATTTATTTACAGTTATGAGACCTTGATCTCTGCTCTGTCGATTTGCTGTTGAAAATTAAATTCTGTGGTTTAACAGTGACTTTAATTGACATTTTAGTAGTATGAAACCATATATTGTCTAAATATAAATATAGGAAAGATCAAGGTCCCACAATGCAATTCAAAAACATAAATAAATGAGAAAAAAATGAATCACAAAATGCAGAAAACTACTTATTTAGGGATATATTACAGATACTGTGTGTGTGTGTGTGTGTGCGTGCGTGTGCGCGTGTGTGTGTGTGTGTGTACAAACCCATTATATATAATGAGTTAATCTATATAATCTATGAGTTGTCTATAATGGTCCCTCTTGAGTTTATAACTTTAGCATTAACTACACAGTGAGGGGTGGGATATTATTGACTTTTACAGTCATCCACCACTGCACTTTTGCCAAAATTGTGTTAAGGAAGTGATGTAAAAATTGATAATACATTGTTAAATGTAATTCTTTGGGTAAATCTCTTTTTATGACATTATGAGAAGTTGGAAATTGTCACAGTTCCTGCAACTTCTACTGGTTATAGAGTAACTCAAAAACAAACCAAACAACGTTTATTTTTATACCACACAATAATCCAGAATATCTGTAATCAGGAAGGGTTTGCAGGAAGTTAATAGGAGATGAAAATAGTCAAATATAGACCAAGGATCTCTAAAAGAGCAAGTAATGCATCATCTATTCATTGTATAATGCAAGTCGATCTGTAGAGGAAGTAAACAGACAAAGCCAACAGAGTACCTGGAGTGAGCCAAACTGATGGTAATCTGCTCATCTAATATAACCTAATCCCCAATAGTCAATATGAAGTTGTGCACTCTGAGCTGCTTGTCATTCCTCTGCAGTTCATTCAGCAGGAATGTGGAGAATTCGTGGCCGATACTTGGCTCAACGTCTCACATGATCACACAACAATGTCTGCCCAATTACCTGTGAAACACTGATGGGGCTAAATAAAGGCTGTTCTGACTCCAGATCTGACTCCAGATCAGAACCCTTTTAATGGAAGAAAATCATTCTTTCACAGGAGTATTTGTATTAGTAAGATCACACCACTGAAACTACCCCTGGAAGAGGTTTTAAATTCATGTGTTTGTGGGGTATTGTGGGTCGTTTGTTTAATTCTTAATTCTATTTCTTAAAATAAAAAATAGTTACATGTTGCTGGACCTGCACTTTAATTTAATTGCAATATGGCATTTGATCTAGGTTCTGATCTTTAGATGTTACAAATTTAATAGTTTATAACAAAGTGATTTTTATTGACATTTTTTAGAAGTTTGAAACAATATGCTGTCAAAATAATTTGGTCTGAGTAGAGATCATGGTGCCAAAAGAGAAACACCCAAAGAATCACAAAATGTGGGAAATTGGTAATTAATAGATTTTTTACTGTGATATTTAAGGATCAAACTACTAATGGTCTTTATACTTTGCCACTATCAATCAAACTGCTAGATTTTACCCATTTGTCAGCAAAAAGTTTTTAATAATTTAAATATAATACAGTTTAGTATGATCACGTAGTCAGTTCACTTTAATCATATTAATATGTTGCTTTATTTTTTGCATAAATTCCATGGATGATGGAAAATTACTTCACCCCAAATTTATATATACTATGACCTTTTTTCCCTTTTTTGACACATACACTTTTTTTGGAGTGTGTTGCAGGCATCAAAATTAGTTTATATTTCCAGAATACAATTCATTTTCTCATTGAAAACATTAGAAATCTTTTCTTTGTACTTTTGTTAATTAAATAAAATTAAAGATAATCAGCAAATAACATATTCTGGGTTTTTTTTGTTTTTGTTTTTTGCATTTCAAAAAACACTCCAACTTTTATCCCAACATATGTATCATGTATATAAATATTACTTATGATCAAGACTGACTCACAATACGATCTGAATATGTCATGTTCACCAGCGATCAAGGACTTCAGAGATCGCTGGTGAACTACAATTCATCATGAACTACAAATCATCACGAACTACAATTCCCATCATTCCGCCACACACACCCGGTTTCCACTTCCACTCATCACACACGCAGCTGCATCCTATCACTTCTCATTGTTTGGACTATTTATACACCCTGCACCCGTCTTGTCTTTGCTCAGTCGTTTGTTGTTTTTGCTTATGTTATGTCACAGTTCCCGATCATAGTTTGTTGTTTTGTTATTTTGTTACTTTTTGTTCCTGGATGTCCTGTTTTTGCTAGAGATCTCATCATTACATTGCACATGTATCCTATCTCTTGTCCCGTCTGCAATACCTCCCAGTAACGTGACAGAATATACATACAAGCCATTATACATTTTATATATATATATATATATGGAATTTGGTCTTTTTATACACATTAATTCATGAAATATTTTTTGTCTAAAAGATAAATGGAGAACATCCATAAATCAAGCTATGAGCAATTCATTAGTAGATATTTGGTCTTTAATCATGATGTCATCAAATGATTTTTTTAAATATGCCTGACGAGATTCATATATAAACTATATTTACACTTAAGAGACATTTTAGTAGGTGTCTTGTGTAAATAATGGTAAAAGATTATGCCAGTTTTTTGTTGTTGTTTGCTCAGAAAGAATTTAACAAAACCTGATCTGTTGTATGGGGGAAATTACTTTCATTTTGAACATTTTTCATTTCACTTTTAATAGTACATTAAAAAAAAAAAAAAACGTTCAGGAAAACCCCAGCTTATACTAATGAGGGGATAATATCCTCTCCCAGGAACTAATTTCACAATTATTGACCAAAATTAATTATACTTGTTTCCCAGGGGTCCAAGGTTAAGCTCTCTGTTTCCTAAATAAGTTTCAGCGAATGAGATGAAAGTGTTATATGGAGCACACTTTCACCTGTGTCATAGGAATAGACCTACATTACTGTTGGGGAAAGTGTAAGTACCGACTGCTTGTTTGTATGTGTGTTTGAATTAGAAACGCTGGTAACGGCTGTCAGCCTCAAACCACCACACAAACGACACATAATTCCGGCCGCCAATCAAGATTTCCGTTAAGATGCCCTTGATATGCTGACAGCGGAGGACAGGTACAACTGCTTTTGTCTTCAGTGTAAACCTACATAATGCTTCACTCTCTACGTGTGTAGACGAAGACTGATGTGACCTTTCTAGGGTTAATTTGGTTTTGTGGATGATTTGGATTGCGTTGCGTTTCCGTTGAGGTACGGGTATAAACCGCCGCGCACACAGACACACACAAACAGTTTAATTCGATGACAAATGATGACATGACAAAA
Source organism: Danio jaintianensis (assembly GCA_903798115.1). Classification (NCBI taxonomy): domain Eukaryota; kingdom Metazoa; phylum Chordata; class Actinopteri; order Cypriniformes; family Danionidae; genus Danio; species Danio jaintianensis. Next base: position 12,599,553 of record CAIGQV010019951.1, read on the forward strand.
CGCTTTCATAAAAGTAGTTCAAAAGGTCAAAGTTACAGTAGGTGGCAAATGTTGTGTTTTTTATACAGTATGCACTTTGTTCTTTTTTTTGTCTCATGAACAATTAAGCCATAAACTTTTTTGTTTACCTCAAGTTTGTTATTCAAAACAGTAACACTTTATTTGAAGGGGTGTTCATAAGACTGTCATTACATCACACCACATCACACATATGAATGAGATTTTATGCATGCTTATGATAACTGTCATTAAGTGTGTTTCACTCAGTTATGTCACATTAAATGCAAAGATGACATTGTTTGAGATCTCTTTTTGGTAGCTTGACAGACAAACACTTCACAACCTGTCTTTCTCGTGTCAACTTGACATAATCAAGACATAACTTGTCATGAATCTGTCAAAAACACAATTGTCATGAGGCCATTATAATTGTCATGAATATTTTTCCAGTCACTTTTTTCAATGGATTAAAATGAATTTGTTATTTCAAACAAATGTCTCACTAAAAGTGTCAATAATTTTATAGCAGTGTGATTAATATTTAATGACAAGTTCAATTTGTAACACTGTGGTTGGTCAAGAAAATATTAATGATGCTGTTATGAAAATTCATGACACAATTATAATGGCCTCATGACAATGTTTATGACAGATTTATGACAAGGTATGTTGTCTTGATAGTCAAGTTGTCACGACAACTTGTCAATTAATCTATGTCTGTCAACTAATATCAATTAATTGCCATAAAGACATCTCAAACAACGTAATCCTTGCATTTAAAATGACATAACTGAGCTAATAACAGTGATAGACAGATGTCATAAACATGTATAAAATCAAATTCATATTCATGAATTATCTTGTTATGATTTTAAAGGTTTCATGATTGTGTATTAGTATTATGAACACCCCTTAAAGTAAAGTGTTGCCTTCAAAACTTTTCAATTTAGGATAAATACATGAACTTATTTTGCTCTCTAAATATCAGCAAGTTAAAACCTACTGGTTATGAAAACACATTTTGAGGAATGCCTGGTAAGTAAAGGCTTTTATTAGAAACATGCATTATATAAAATGCACATAACAGCTTCAAAACGTCATAAATACAACTTACCAATTATAAAACCCCATAAGAAAATTATAGGTGAATTATTCTTCTGGGTTCTGACATCATTTTAGCACCACATCAATTTTTTGGCCACTTTTTCCACCAATATGTAGTATATAATATGTAATAGTAAAATTTTTCCTTGAGATCACAATTTTGTAAGGCTGCATATCTAAACATCTGCGTCATGAAGCTGTCGAAGGACGTTTCAATTTGAAGAATCCTTGCAGGCAGCCTTCATCTCATGTCCTTCATTTTGAAGAATGCATGAGGTGTACAGTATCCTTCATGTTCTTTGGTCACCCGTAATCATTTACTGTACACACCTTTCAGTTCTTTCTCTCTTTCACACGTGCATACACACACAAATCATTAAGTAATCCAATACAAAACAAAAGATTTTGAATATGAAGTTGTTTTGGTTTTTGTTGTTTTATTGTAAACCCCTGAAAGACCACAAACAAGTCAGACCAGTGTATGGTTTTACTCAAATATTTAAAGGGCTTTGTGTAGGAATATTTATATATTAACTGTCTGACTTACAGTAGAAGGACAGATGCAACTTTCCAAACACCCCGCTTAAAAAAAGAAGAAGTATATTTTAAGTTTTATACATATTATTAAGTGTACTTAAGTAATGCTGAAGAATACTGCAGTGAACATTTGAAGTGGATCATAAAAAGTGTTGTTCAATAGTTTTAGGACAACTTTGATAAAAGGTTTTGATCCACTTCAATTGTTAACTACTAAAAATATAAGTAATGTCTATGAACTAGTGATATACTTGTAAATATTCTACTTGATTACCACTAGGGACTGAATTGGCCCACTTTTTACTTTTTAGTAAACATTGAACAAGTAGTCCGCAATTAGGTTTTATATTTGTACTACAATTGAACTTATATATTAATAGTTTACTTGTATAAATAATTTGTTTGTAAAGAAAGGACAGAAAGTAATGACATGTGGCCAAGTATGGTGTCCCATACAAGTGCACACTCAGTAGTAAACACATATTCATATGTATACACGCACACACACAAGATTCAACTCTACAGTGTATTTTATTGACATTTTAGTAGTTTGAAATAATAGAATGTATAAGAAATAATATATTGAGAAATAAGTCATAACGTTAACGAAAATGTACTGGCAGTTTACTACAAGGCTTTTGTGCCGTAATATACAACAATAACCCAGATAGTATAATACTTTAAACTATTAAAAATGTTAATAAAAGTCCCGTTCTTGAACTTTTCAAAGTTAAAAGTTGTTAGGAGAAAGTTAAAGGTCCCATAATGCAATTCAAAAGTGTAAATAAAGGGAGGGGAAAATAAAATAAAAACATAAATCACAAAATACAGAAAACTGTAAATTTACGGATATCTTTACAGTGTATATTTCTAAGTAGTTAAAAAGTAGAATGTACTTTTTTATTTTTTTATTTTAAAGAACTAAAATAATAGCACACATGAATAAACTTCTTTTTCATAAGGGCTTCTACCAGCTTGTCACTTTCAAAAAAAGAAATTTTAGAAGTATCCATATCTGGCACAAATCTGAGACACCAAGGATAGAGTGTTCATTATAGCTAATTAAAAGAATAGCTGTGGAATAACTTTGATGTAATCCTGTTTTTGTTTTATCTTTATTTAGATTTTTAATTATTATCATTATATTATTACAGTTTATTTGTTAATATTGGTGCAGTGCTAATTCACATCATACACCTGATAAAGTATGTTTCCACACTAACAATATTTAAGAAAAAGTGGGCATAAGTCTGTAGTGTCATTCCCACATTCAGTTGGTACAGTTTTGACAGTTTTTTAAAAATTCCTCACAAACTGGTTTACCGGTGCAGACACTACAGTTGCATTCAGTGCTTTAAAAAGGAGTGGAAAAACTTGAAATATCCTGGTTGCAGGTTTAACCCCCAAGGGGAACTTAATTACTGTTTTACAGTTACTATCCCTTCAGGAATTTCACATAAGACTGAGTTCATTTGTATATTATATGTTTATATTTAGGTCTTTCTTAAGACCTAAAACAATCTATTTATCTGTCTGTCTGCTGGAAGCCAAACATTGACTTGCATTTTATGAATCACCGTCATACATTCATTCATTCATTTTCCTTCGGCTTAGTCCCTTTATTCATTCATTCAGCCAACTTATCCAGCATATGTTTTATACAGCGAATGCCCTTCCAGCTGCAACCCAGTACTGGGAATCATCCATACAGACACATACACTATGGCCAATTTAGTTTATTCAATTCACCTGTACCGTATGTCTTTGGACTGTGGGGGAAACTGGAGCACCTGAAGGAAACATGCAAACTCCACACAGAAATGCCAACTGGCCCAGCCGGGACTCAAATCAGCAACCTTCTTGCTGTGAGGCGGCGGTGTTAACCACTGCGCCACTGTGTTGCCCCACCTTCATATATTTTTCCTTTAATTTTCAACTGAAGAAAAAAAAAAGTGACATAGATCTTGGGTGGTCCAAAGTGTGTTTGGGAGTATAGCTACACTCTGTTGGAGTTATTAACATAACTACATTTTTCATTAGCTCCATAACATGTTAAACAATGTACCTTTTCCAGTAGCTAACGGCTTTTTCCAGCAAATCCGTAGCAGTGTATATTGACAACATTTACATTCCATTTTGTGAATCTGCAAATTACTGAATTAACATGCATTACAGTCATACAGCAGGTACTGTATATCACACATCTCATGGTTTTACATTTATTTGGTTATTTTAGTATTAATTATATTTTGAATGAAGAATGTTGTGAGGGCTTCAATATAATTTTGCAACTCTACATTTGCTGCAATTTTGTACATTTCATTCTTGACCGTCTGTTTGAGAAATTTGAAAAACCCTGTAAAAAAACATCAGAATTGTATTGCAAATATTTTACTTAAAACATTCCACATTATTCACTTGTAATATACTCATTGTGAAAATAATTTCAATAGTTTTTAGAAGGGTAGTTTAAAGCTCATCAAGCTACAGTTTCAAAGAAGCTCCCCTGCACTGGGTTTAAGAATGTATTACAGATGAACAGTGCTTTTAAATATAACTTTTAAAATAAAGGTTTTTGGTTTAAAATTGATTCAAAAAAACTATTTAAAGTAGCATTATGTTTCAACAATGATTACAAAAATTGAAAAATAAATACAGGAATGCCTTCCTTCGCATAATCAAGAAGCTTCATGAAAACGAGATGAACCAGTTTGAGTCCATCTGTTGTGCACTCTGAGAAGAGCAATAGCTTGTCTGTGAATTATAGTTTAGCATTAGCATACACCTGCTGCCATGTTAATATAATTTAAATTTAATCAAATTAGTAGGCTATGGGGCGAGAGGTTAAAGATGTAAACGATAAACAAATCGTACAGAATTAATCACCTTCGAAACAGGTCAGCATACAAACGGCTTTCTCAGGGTGGACGAACACTAACAGTCAGAGCGCCCTCTGTCGATGATAGAGCACTGATGCAAGCATACATACATAATCATACATACCTTTTTTTGGCCACTTCAGTGTATTGATAACTTTGATTTGGGTGTAGAAATCAGGTTATTAAAAGTAATGAATTAGCCTAATATTCCTATGCTACAGAGCCATTTAATCAGTTGTCAATTTGTTTCATGATTGCTTGCAATTTGAATGCACATAAACAATTTGAACGCACGTGCTTTTTTTTGTAGATAAGCAGGCATGTATGTTTCAGCACCGTTTTCATACACTATTCCTGCTACCTCAATCATCTGAATAGTAAGAATGGCAAGTTGGCAACACAAATGCTTGCAAATAGATGTACAGTAGCTGGTAACTATAGCAACAAGCTACTGACAAATCATAGGCCTAAGCAGTGCAGACGTACAGTACAGATTCACTTAAATTAGTTCACTTATCACAAAAAAAGTATTTGAAACAATGTGGTTATGGGCTTACACATATTTAAAATAAGTAAATAAATAATACCGCTTCTTCATTCATTCATTATCTTTTCGGCTTAGTCCCTTTATTAATCTGGGGTCACCACAGCGGAATGAACCGCCAACTTATCCAGCATATGTTTTATGCAGCGGATGCCCTTCCAGCTGCAACCCATCACTGGGAAACATCCATACACACTTATTCACACACATACACTATGGACAATTTATCTTACCCAATTCACCTGTACCGCATGTCTTTGGACTGTGGGGGAAACCGGAGCACCCGGAGGAAACCCACGCCAACACGGGGAGAACATGCAAACTCCACACAGAAACGCCAACTGACCCAGCCGAGGCTCGAACCAGCGACCTTCTTGCTGTGAGGCAAACGTGCTACCCACTGCGCTACCGTGCTGCCCAATACCGCTTCTTATTGTTACATATTGTTTGAACATATTAACATTTACTGTTGGTACAGTTGGTGCATCACAAAAACATAAATGCTGTATCTTTTTCATCAAGATTTAGCTAAATTGTTTACATAATTTACTCTTCAAGACCCTATATGTTGTTACACTTTAATGTTTTTATTTTCTTTTTCAATGCCAAATAATTATTTATAAAATTTTTAATAGATTTAACCCTGAAATTAATCTATTTAATTTTTCTTTCTACAATGCTGAATTAATACTGATAAACTGAACACCCGGTTATCCTCTTTGGCTTAATAATTTTATTATTATTATTATTATTATATTTATTATGTAATGCGATTGCTAAGACATGAATTTTTGAATTTCTCACCTTTTATAAATATTTATTTTTGGTCCAATGTAATGTTTAACTGTGAATATTTGACTTCATAAATATAAACTCTACTGAAAATAAATAAAATAATGTGAAAACAGGCCTATATTAGTCATCTTGCCAAGCTGGTGTTCACCTGGACTCCCTGCCTGAAGAAGTGGTCAAAACCCTTCTAAAACCAGTCTGAAAACAATATACAAGCAGGCAACTTCAAATATGTTGTAAAACGGTCTCTTAATCACAAATGTAATTTCTTACCATATACTTTGTCTTTATTGTTAAATGTACTGTATGAATATATGTATGTCATATTTTTGTATACATACATACATGCATTTTATTCATGAGTGAATGGATGGATTAATGAGTGAATAGATGAACACACGTATGTATGTACAAAAATGTATGTGTATTTAACCCTCACCCGAGATTTTAATGTTACATGTATTACAGTCAATAAATTAAAGTGATAGTTCACCTAAAAATAAACATTCTGTCATCATTTACTCATCCTTCACTTGTTCCAATCTTTGTGTTTTTTTGTTTGTTTGTTTGTTTGTTTGTTTGTTTGTTTGTTTGTTTTGTCTGTTAAACACAAAGGGAAAAAACAACCATTGTCTTTCACAGAATTTTTGTTCCTACTATGGATGTCAATGCCAACATTCTTCAAAATATCTTCTTGTATGCTCAACAGAAGAAAGAAACCCAAACAGGTTTGGAACAAATGGAGCATGAGTAAATAAATGATGACAGTTTTTTGGGGGTGAACTATACCTTTAAGGCCTCAGTTTTCTGTAATGTTGACGTGTTCCTGAAGGAGACGCTGTTGTCGAGTTTGACAATGGCTCGTGGAGCTCAAACAGGTTGTTTCAGGATCTCCTCACTGCTTCACCCTCATCTGAAAAACCCTCGCCACTCTGGTACAATAAACCAAGATGTCATCTGAAACCTACAGTACCAGCCCTCACGTGAGTCACAGTATTCAAAGTGTCGATATGCATACACAAATCCCATCCAGTATTTGATTAAAATAAACAAACAAATACAGTGCGTGGTGAATGAGCAAAATACTCGACTTGTCGTAAAGTTTGAGGATTGTTTTGAGTGGTTGTTTTCTTGTGAGTTAAGGGTGACCCGCAATATATTAAAGAAAAAAAGTATTCTGAAGTACCCTAAGTAAATGTACATGTAAAAGAGGAAGTGCAGAGCTTTTGTTTATGTGACAGTTTAGTGTAGTGAATGAAATTGAAAAACGAGTAATTAAAAATGCACTGCGTTTCGTTATTGCAGTGATTGCAAACATACGATATATATTTAATTATATTGAGGCGTAGTGGTTGTTATCTGTAAGGTAAAAAGGTAGGGTATCAGTTGTGTATAAGTGTATATATTAATATGCATGTATATGGGCAACTGCAGGGTATTATTTATATATTTTTATGGATTTAATGAATGTGTTATAGTTGTGTAGTTGAAAATGTGTGTAAGGATAAATGCATCTATCTAGCTAGCAAACTATCACCTTACATTTTAACTGTATGGAAACAAGCATCTTTGTCATTTTTTTTTCTAAGGGGATAAAATAATAGGATTTTGAGCCCACAGGTTTTGAGGGTAAATGATTGCAGACTTTTTCAGTGTAGAGCAATTTATCTGTTGAAGATGCAACGGTCTGTTGTGATTGTTTTTCAACCATTGTTTAGCATTGTTAAAACATTTAAGCATGTTTTTCACAGAGATCCTCAAGGACATGTATAGTGGTATTTATAAAAGTGTTAGAAAAACTTTTAAAAATGGCATTACATAAAATTCCTTACTGCAGGTTACTGCTGTCATTGCTTGACTTATCATATCATCTATCCTCTTCTACTGTAAGTCCAGCTAAACGTTGTTTAATGGTATTGTACAGTCTACATGTGTTTCCTTGCAAACGCTGCTGTTTGTGTGTGTGCCGTGCTCAATAGAGTGAGCCAGAGAGGCCTGGTTTCCATAGAGCACAAGCGACTGATGCAATGACTCTCACTGTCTGAAAGCTCTTCTGGGACTCACTCCTAAGACAACTGCTTATTTTATCTTCTACCATGGCTCTCCCCTGATAAATGTCCCTCTATTGTTTCCACATACTGTGCAGAGTGACACTTATGTCATGATGCTGAATGTACAACCTCAATTCTGAAAAAGTTGGGTCATTTTGTAAAATGCCATCAGGAATCTGTGAATTGTTAATTCTCTATAATTCTTCTCATGTCCTGGATTCTCTAATTCTCTATTTTTTATTTTAATGACAAAGGAGAAAGAAAAGATTCTTAGTGCTTTCACTATCCAGACAATTAGTATTCTGAAAATATAAGTAAATATTGATTTTGATGGCTGCAACTAGGGCATTATATTGAATTATATGCAGCATATTGAAGAAAAATGCAATATTCGATAGCATGCTAAAAAATGTGATGTTCGATATGCGATGCCATATTTTATATTATTTATTTTGTTATATTTCAGGGAAAAGAAAGCATCAAAAACTTCTGAAAGTGATTAGCTATGTTTTACTGTTGCATAAAACATATAAAGTATTTTAACAATGTAAACAAACAAAAGTAAATAAAAATAAATATCACCTATGATAGTTTTATCAAACACAAACATGAAAACAAAAACACATGAAATGCAGTCAAGTTGCATATTACAAGTTTACCTGCTTATTGTGGACTTATACAAATAAAAAGGTAAAATCTATGGAAAAGGGCAGCTGAATTTCCCCAGATCAGAAACTCCCCAGATCTTAATCCCATTGAGAACTTGTTGTCAATCCTCAAGAGGCGGGTGGACAAACAAAAACCCACTAATTCTGACAAACTCCAAGAAGTGATTAGGAAAGAATGGGTTGCTATCAGTCAGGATTTGGCCCAGAAGTTGATTGAGAGCATGCCCAGTCGAATTGCAGAGGTCGTGAAAAAGAAGGGCCAACACTGCAAATACTGACTCTTTGCATAAATGTCATGTAATTGTCGATAAAAGCCTTTGAAACATATGAAGTGCTTGTAATTGTATTTCAGTACATCACAGAAACAACTGAAACAAAGATCTAAAAGCAGTTTAGCAGCAAACTTTGTGAAAACTAATATTTTTGTCATTCTCAAAACTTTTGGCCACGACTGTATATATATATATATATAATGGTAAACTACTACTATTTCATTAATTAATAGTATTCATAAACCAATGTTTTAAAGTACAAACATCTACAAATTCTATCTTTGGTACACAGACAAAAACAACACCACAAGCATGTGGTGATGAGAAAGCCATTTGATTGAAAGCCATCACAAACAGTTCATTCACAAGCAGAGAAACATACTAATATATATATATATATATATATTTAGAAGGTGCTCAGTGTCATTCACATAATAAACAAACAAAGTATTGCAAAAAAAACATTATTTATCAAAGTTGGATAATAAATATACCTCTAATGTGCATCACTGATGAGAAAAAAAACTTAAAACAACCCCAAACAATTCGTGTCAGGCAGGAAATTCTGAGAAAGTAAATTTTACGTTTTTTCACTCTGTATGTTAAGGAAACTTACTGTTAACTGGGTTACAGATTTTTACAGTTTTTACTTTTAAAATCACAGCCATTTTTTAACAGTTTACTGTATTAACGTTTTTGGAGTCTGTGACAGCAGTAATTTGTTCATATTTACTAAATATATTTAAGTTTGTCCTTGGAATCCTTTTCTTTATATTTCATCGTTTAAAGAAACAGATTACAGATTCTTGATTTAACTGCATTTTACATCATATTCTCACACACATTTTCTCCCTGAAGTGTTGTGGGACTGTAGATTAATAGCGTTCACATAAGGCAGAAAGTTCCCTTGACTACACAAACACCTGTTATCCACCATCTTACGGATATTGTGGTAAATCTGCAGTAGGTGTTTTCTTTACCGTAGTGTACGCTATAATTGAGATGTCATCCTATGGACCATATGTCCTGGTGTACTGATGCAGATGGGCCTCGTTAACTCGGTCCGCTAATAATCACGTTGGAAATGATTCTGTAGATTAGGAGCCATTCGGGGAATCAAACAGAAGCTCAGAGCAATCTGTGGTCGGCTTTGTCTTTCATTTCTATTGTTGTCTGCTTCACAGCTGGCACATATTTTGCAGTGCCAGAGGACAGAGCCTACTGTATTGATTTTAAGTTTTAATATATAAGTTTATACCTGGGGTGTATGCAAGGGGAAAAGCTGTGATATGATATAACACTTTTTTCCCCTTTGCATTAATTTGTTTAAAACATGTCTCATGCAGAATGAATTGCATTAACATGTGATATGAGTATGCTTTCGTTTCTGAGTTAAAATACTTTTTCAATGTAGTTATATGTAGTGAATTTGTATTTTTAAAAGATTTCAAAATTAAAAAAAATACTTTGTAACTTTATAGGTCTCTGCAAATTTAAATAAGAAATGTGTATATATTTCAGAAATAAAATGTAAAAAATAAAAATGTAGCTGTTTATCATATATATATATATATATGACACACACACACACACACACGCACGCACGCATACACACACACACAAGAAATGGCTATAAAAGATCAAAATACTTTTTTAATGAATATATGTATATGGCTATGGATATATGCACATGAAATTATGTACATCATTCTGTATTAAAGTTAATTTTGAAAATAGAACAGTAAATATATTTTTGAAAAGATAATACAGTATTTTAACATTGCTTCTATTTGCCTTTCTATTTTATTAAAAATGCATCATATTTGGTAAAAAAAAGTAACTTACAGTATATTATATTTTCATTAATTTCGAAAATATAGAGAGTTGTATTGTTGAAAAGATGTTTGTGCTTTTTTATATTTGTATAAATATATAAATGTAGGAATACATAAAACATTTCTGAATTCAAAACAGTTTTGAAAAATATAACAACTTTTCTACTTCATGTTTACATATAAATGTAAATATGTAAAATTAGATGTAAAAAGATAACTTCATATTTGTTAAAAACACCTTTTACATATATTCAGGGGTTTATTGAACATTTAGGTTTATTTTTATTTGATTGTCATAAAAGAGGAGGTACATATATTATTATTATTATATAAAATCTGAGAGCTTCAGATTATAGAAAAGCAGACAAAACATTGTCAAAACTTTTCATATGACTTCAGTGGTTAAACTGTAATTGTAACGAATTACAAAAGCTCCAAGAACACTTTTGTGTGCCAAAAAAAGGTAAAATAAATGACATTGTTCACCTATGTAAGATTAGACGTAAAATATAACTATTCGTATTTGTTAAAAACACCTTTAACATATATTCAGGGTTTTGTCATTTCTTTTTAATTTGATTGTCATTAAAGAGTGGCATATAAGCTCTATGCATAAAGTACATATACACAAAACTAGCATGGATACAGTGAAGTACATATATTAATTCCAGTTAACAAATTTTATTTGATTTTATTTTAATATTATTGCATTTTATTTTCTTGTTTCTCGTTGCATTTTCGTTTCACGTCCTGAGTCAAGAACCACTGTACTCTTCCATTTCACAATCAGTGTTGTATTAGCAGCAGGAAAGCCAAACGGTCATGAGCAGGTGGTACAAATATATGACCTTGGTTATCAGTACAAGCGCACACAGTCCTGCAGCAGCCAGCACTCTGTTCTGTTGGAGATGAGCTTTGCATGTTGGTTTGGTTACACACAGGCAGTCAGAACAGCAAAGAGCACTCTCACCAACAGCATATACACTCAGACAACCCATGCAAATGTTTTTGAATATGAAAATAAAAGCGTAAGTTCTATTACTTGCAAAGTTTGCCTAAGCCTTACACTTTTTGACCTCATTTTCTGTCTAAATCTTGCATAGTATAATGTACATTTTGAGAGGTATAAAAGTCACAAACTTGTCTGACCAGTCTAATAATAGAAAAAAAAATTATTAACTGAATGCTTAATCTCATTGCCCAATATTTACCCTACAGTATGTATGTTTGACTTTGAATACACTAATGGCTTTTTGCATATTATTGGTGAACTGAGGACAGGCATTTCTCATATATTACAATCCCAATTCTGAAAAGGTTTTATCTGCTATTCTAAAATCTGCTATGACAAAAGTACAAAGAAAACATGTCCAGTTTTTTTACTGACTAACCTTAAAAGATTAGTTCCCCCAAAAATGAGATCGTTATTAATCACACACCCTCATGTCGTTTCAATTCCCTGAGACATTTGTTCATCTTCAAAACACAAATTAAAATATTTTTGATCAAGTCTGAGAGCTTCAAATGACAGAAAAGGACGCAAAAACATTCCATGTGACTTCAATGGTTAAACTGTAATCGTACAAAACTCCAAGAACACTTTTGTGTGCAAAAAAAGTAAAATTAATGACTTTGTTCACCTATGTCTTCCGCGTCAGGCCAGGGTGTTCGTTTACTACTGGAAATACGATGTAATGGCAATATGTAGTACTGCCTGTATAAACATAGTACATCATTTTGTGCCAAAAGTCATCAGATAAATGTCAAACAAATCAAAAATCACAATGCACAATCACAAAGAGTTTAGGTCTTTAAAAAATACCATGTATAATATTGTTAAAAGACTGAGGAAATCGAGAGAAATCTTGGTCTGCGTAAAATGTTTCTTTAGAAGCAAAGTTGATGTGAAACCTTGTTGAACATGCCTCTGCCTTGTTTGCACTTTTCAACTGACGCTTATTGGAAAAATGTGCCTAAGCCTATAATTTAGCGAAACGTGTTGCTTCGTGTACATTTTGTTGCACGCTTCAGATGATAAATCCACTAGAGGGCGCTGTCTGCATTTTAGCTAATTTGAAATACTTTACTTAGGGTGTGTTTTGTTGTATGTTTCAGATACACATATTTCTTGTACACATTCACGATAAGGCAGGGCTTGTTGTGCAGGTGTCTTAGCAAACCACTGACCTAAACCCTTGACTAAACCCAACCAATAGTGTTTCAAAAGCAAACAAGAGAAAAGTGCACTGCAGCCACATAGATTTACCTTTATTTTACATTGCTATTATCTACTTTGTAGAACCACGCTTCACTAGACTCGAACCAGAGCGTTCTGCGTTACAAGTACAACACCATACAAAGTGAGCGATCAAGGAAACCAACCACACAAAAACTGTTCATAGGAGATGATTGACTACAAATCATAGACACTATTAATTTGTTTTGTGGTATTTATTTGGTGTTGTGCAAAAACGGCACAAAAATAATCCTTTATTTGTGAAAAAAATGTCCATGTAAATATCATTAGCATAAAAAAAGAACATACTGACCCGTATGTGTTCATTTTATCTACAAACTGCAGTCAAACTTATGTTAAAATTTGTTTTTATGGTTTTACAAAAATGTAGGTTAAAGCATATATATTTTCAATCAGCTATTGTTGTACAATTTATTTGGTCAGTAAAAACATATTTTCTTTGTACTTTTGTCAGTTAAATTAAGGTTAAAGAGAATTAACAAATCACAGATTCTTGATTTTACTGCTTTTTACAAGAAACTACCTAACTTTGGGGTTGTAAATGAGCACACAATAGTGATTTGCTTGGGATGCAAATGTTAACTGAAGCTTTGTGGAGGCTGATGCATCGGGAAGACTCGCACACACACATGTCGGTGGGCGTATTTGAATTTTAACAAGCGAAAATGCACCTGATTTCCGTGCCGCTGGGGGAAGGGTGTCCGCCTTTGGGCGTGAGTCGTGGATGTCACCTGTTGACATATGACCCCAGTGTTTACTTTCTCATTGATTTCTCTCCATCTAAAAAAAATAATATAGCATTCATAAGTTCTTACATTTTTTTCAAATATGTATATATTATATATTAGAGTATTGTAAATCAAAATCATAATTTCATCAGCATGGGCCTGATAAATGCTGATTTGATCTAGACTTTGGGCGAGCGCTGGGCTTCGTGTGTGAGGCTAATGACAGAGTTATGGAGCAGAGTCTGCCACGGCGCTGCAGTCTGTGTCTCTATAGACTTTGAAGTGTGTATTTGTGTGTGTTTTTGTGCCTCAGGATACCGCGTCTGTCTCGCCCTACAGATGAATAGGACCTAAGCCCTGTGCAGTCAGCAGCTGCTTCCTTTGAACACACGGAAACAAAAAGGCTCTAAATCTGCTCAGCCTCTTTCATCTGAGTATTTGATACTCGTCTTCCTCACCTTACCGCCATTTGAGTTTAACACCCCCATAACCTCCACACGGAGGAGTTCAGAGTCACTGCATGTTTTTTATTCTTTAATTCAGTTTTAAACAAAGGCACATGAAAAAATAATAAGTGATTGCCTTGTGGTGACATTTTTGAAGTTCTCAGTAAAAAGTTCTCGGTAGTGAAATGTCCAGTGAGTAGAGCTTAAAAGTATTTTCTCAGAAACAAATACAGGTGACTGGCAGTGTTTTATTAGATGGGTTCATGGATGTACTGTGGTAGCTCTGAAATCGAATTCCCAATGAGTGAACAACATTTTTTTATTTATTTAAAAATAAATAAGAATAGATCTGAATAGATAATTCATAAAAATATTTACTTATACACTTGAAGTCAGAATTATTAGCCCCTGAATTATGTGTTTCAACACATTTCTAAACATAAAATTTGTAATAACTAATTTCTAATAACTGATATCTTTTATCTTTGCCATGATGACAGTACTTAATATTTTACTAGATATTTTTCAAGATACTAGTATTCAGCTTAAAGTGCAATTTAAAGGTTTAACTGGGCTTAATTAGGTTAACCTAGGCAGGATAGGGAAACTAGGCAACTCATTGTATATAGTTTGTTCTGTAGACAATCAAAAAACATATTTTCTTAAAGGGGCGAATAATATAGACCTTAAAATAGTTTTAAAAAAATTAAAAACTGCTCCAGTTTTTTTTTTTTTCAGACTTTCTCCAGAAGAAAAAATATTATAGGAAATACTGTGAAAAATTCCTTACTGTGAAAATGAAATGAAAATGAAAATTCCTTACTGCTCTGTTAATCATCGTTTAGGAAATGTATATATGTTACTGTAAATTATGGTAAATATTTATATAAATTAAGCTTAAAACTTGTGTTTAATTGTGTATATATTTCAGAACATGAAAATAATATATTCATATATCATTTTTACATCTATTTTAAGGAACGTTTTTCTATATTCTATTTCACGGCTGAGTCAGCAGACCTAAAATCCATATACATAAAATACAAAAATACAAAAATAAATCAAATACAGCAAAATCTATTTATTTATATTTTTAAAATTCACATTCTTTTCTTTTATTTCATTTTATATTAAAGTAAGGTAGCTACTATCCCTTACTCTAAATTCAACTGATAGTACATTCTAATGACCTTGTCTTTACACATTGCTGAACTCTTTTGTTAAACCATGTTTTGAGGTACCTAAAGACTTCACAAAGCCAAACACTATTTATTTATTTTTTTAGAAAATCCAGAAAAACACAAGGAGATACAAAACCCATTTTTAATATGATTGCATATGTGCACATCAGAGGTTAATGACATATAGATGTGTGCGTGCGTGCGTGCGTGTGTGTGTGTGTGTGTGTGTTTTTACATTTTTGCAAAAATGTTGGTAGAGCAAAACTTTTCCTATGAGTCGGGGTTGGTTTTTGCCTTTTCAGAATATTTCTGCCAAAAATGTTGATTGTAGGAGTAGGAGATTTTCAGTCAGTTTTTGACCTGAAATACTGTATTTCAAGTATTTTAATTGGAAACCGAAGCATTGTTCCTTGATACTTTGTATATTTTCATACTTTATGTATTTTTATGTAGTTTCATTCTGATACTAAAATTACCCCATCCATCCTATATGTTATTTTTAAGATATTACATCCTTTTTATGTCCTATAATACCTCCCCTATCAACAGATGCCCTCAGACTCAGGGAGGGAATTAGTTCAAACCCAAGAATAGTAAGCAAAAAAGCTGCTTGTTTGATAACCTAAGTGGTGCATACTGGGTGAGCCTGACAGATTCCCGCTCAGCAAGAGCAATTAGGATTTTGAAGGCAGGATTCCTTGGCCATGTGCTGCAGAAGCCCAGCACTGTACCAGGCAAAGGTTTCCACCAAACTATTCTTGCATAACCTCCGGTGATAACACTCGAGCATTCTTCAAACCAGCCATCCTAGACGCCCAACATCATTTCCCCCCGCTGCAGTCCACGCACACATGCAGTTCACCGTCTCCAACAGATACAAGATACGTTGGCTGATTTGGAAAAGCGTCTGTTAAAAGGTTCAGCAAGTTCAGGGCAGTCACCATTTCGCTATCTGGATTTTTCTGCATGTGTTTTTGTAGTGCGTTAAAGTCCAGTATCATGAGGCTAATGATCTGGTTTTGAAGGCCTTGTGCTGGAGGGCTGCTCTTGAGGTAGGTCATCTGGGGTGAAGGTTAAGCAAGTTCTCAAGATGCTAAATTTGTTTAAACTTCTGTCAATATTGTAGTCAATGATCATCTTTTTTATTATGCCGTTTAATTGTTTTATTACTATGACTGTAAATGTTTATAAGCATCCTAATCTTATTTTTTATTCAATTGGCATTCTTTGTATGACAGATTTATTTGAATAATATGCTAAAATAGATGAATGAAAAATGGTTTTAAATGTTAAATGTTTTTGTGGTTTTTTTAGTTTTAAGGATGTAAATGTGCACGCAGATCTGCAACATTAGTTTTAATAAAATAATAAAGAGATATTCCTATAAAATTCCAATATTCCAATAAAATTATTGCTTTTTTATTGTGTTGCATTGTATTAATGCAACACAATAAAATGCATTGTAAATTGTAAAAATTGTAAAAATGCATTGCATTGTAAATGCATTGTAAATGCATTGTAAAAATATGCTGTTACTTAGTACTTTATAGCCATGAACTAGGATTTTGGGAACGTTACAATAGTTGTAAATCTTGAGAACTTGCACCAGCTTGTGCTTTGCATCTGAACAGCTCATGTTTTTTTCTGGGACATGGTCATGAATGGCCTTTGAGCCTTTTTTCTGTGTCTTATCCTTCTGTTTTTATTTTATTTTTATTTCATTGCTGCATTGCACAGACATCTCTTTTTAATTTCAGATGAACTTGTATGATTATGTTTCATAATGCCGCAGTTTGCATACCTGAACCGTGCTATTACTGTTATATTCAGCAAATGGAACTTTAAATGTTAGAGATCAGATCTGATCTCCGTGCTCATGATAGTATTGGGGGGAAATCCATGAGATCTGTGACGTTATAAGAGCACTTGGGCTTGACTTTCACTTTGCCTGTATGCTATTTGTCTCATGGAGACAGATGTTGCTCGTCTGGCACATGCTGAAGTGTATACAGCATATAAATCCACCTTAGTTTAATCCGTAGGAGTAGGCACTGCCCTCATAACTTGAATGTATAAACATCCATTTTTATCCACTTACATAAATTTTAGCTTTATAAAACATTTCAAGATATTATTTTTTCTTATCATATTATTTCAGTGTATTGTGATGACTATAACCATACAGTCAGTACTGGTTTGAAAAGCAAACGAGTTTACTTCCATCTGTTATCCTCCTTATTTACAGTACCTAAAAGTCATGCACATTCACATAAAGAGAATAAATTACATTACATTTGGTTACATGTGTGCTATTTGTCCTAATATAGACCACAACTTCCTCATTCAGCCCACAGCATGACTTGCTGCATGTACTTAAACAAAAGCTTTGGTTATAATCACAAAATCGGCCTAAAATAACTTTTACTTGCATTGTATCCGCATTGTATTTATATGTGTATATTTGCAAGTTTTTATGCATTTAACAACTCCAGCGTTTTTACTTCTGGCTTATATGTACTGTATCTGACTCGCCATTGTGTCTGTAAGCTCAACTGAAAAGTTTGTGCGGTTGTTTTTCTCTTAACTTCCCACTGAGAAAGTTTGAGTTCATCAACTAGTTCTGCTAATGTTTCATCACAGGACTGTGGCCTGAATTGTCCTGCTGTAAATACTGCGAGGACTGAGAAAGCTTGCAGAGCTGAAATTTACATATGGTAATGGGTGTATAGCTGAAATGCTGCAAACGGTAGACCAATCACAACAGACTGACCTTCTGACCAATCAGAGCAGAGCAGGCACTATGTAAGGGCTTAAAAAGAACAACCCTTCAGACAAGTCATTTCAGAAATTAGGTGATGTGAAATGTATATTATAATACAATGTAATGAATGTAAATAATATGAATGTGAAACGTTTTGTAGATCTGCAAAACAAATTAGGAACCTTTGAAATGATATTAAGGGCACTTTAAAAGCTATGGGCACACTACAAATATTGGTCACGTCTGGCTTTATTAGAAATTTGTTAAAGATTACACTAGGTAGTGTATCAGCTCTATATTGACGTTAATTAAAAGCGGTTTGGTTCCGTAAAAATTAAACTTCATTGAAACCATAAAATTGAGCACAAAACATTCAGATGAGTCATTAATAACTGTATTGCAGCTTGTTGGGAACTTGGGATCACATTGCCTGACTTATAGATTGGACTGTTCACTTATTTGTATTCATTCCTTAACCTTCAGATATATTTATAAATCAGGAGTTTTCTTAGCTAAGGTTTGAGTTTTTCTCTCTCTCTCTTCGTTTTTTTTTTTTTTTTTTACTTTTTGCTGCAGAAGCAGGTTCTTTATTGACAGACTGGCCTGCTGTGCTGTATTTGTGCAGCAGTAAAACTCCCCGACCCTCTGATAGTGCTGTGCTATTAACATGGACAAATGTGTTCAGTGCGGCTCTCTGGCATAGAGACAGTATTTGGAGAATGTTGTCAGCTGCTGTTTACAACATTGAACTTTGATTCCTCACAATTCACAAAAAAAAAAATTATTTGCATGATGCGAAGCAGGCTAACATAGATAAAGTCTGCCGTTTTTTTATTTAATGTAAATATATATTTACATTTCCACTATATATTGGTTTATCTTGCACCTTGTGGCTTTAAGTTGATTTTTTCCATTTATTAAAAGAAAAAAAAAAACATTTTAGTAACAATGATTGAAATTTTGTATATAAAGTGTTTTAACAATTCACAATGGCCCCATTTTATATTAGGTGGCCTTAACTAATACTGTATGCACTGAAATAAATCATTTGTTACAATAATTACAACTGTAAATTTCTGTAATTACATTGTTGACCATCCCTTACGCCTTAACCCACCCTTAAACCTACCCATACCACCAAACCTGTCCCTAACCACCCGAATACCACCTCAAGACCACCAGAAGTGTTCTGCAATAAATTATGAACACAGTAAGTACATTGTGTGTTTTTTTTTATACAAGTACATAGTAGTTAAGGCCAGCTAATATAACATTATCACCCAAAACGTTGTGCAAATGCTTTTCAAGGAAAGAGTCAGCTGATTGCCATAATGGCATTGGCTGTCATTTAAAGTTCAACACTCCCTACTATTAATTTCAATTACTTACACTTTTGTTATCGCAATGCTGAATTTGTAGTAATTTTGCACTTGGACTTTCGACAGTTAGAAATATTTGAAAACTGCTTAATGACTAACGCAATAGTCATTCATTCATTCATTCATTCATTTTCTTTTCGGCTTAGTCCCTTTATTAATCTGGGGTCGCCACAGCGGAATGAACCGCCAACTTATCCAGCATATGTTTTATGCAGCGGATGCCCTTCCAGCTGCAACCCATCACTGGGAAACATCCATACACACTCATTCACACACATACACTACGGACAATTTAGCCTACCCAATTCACCTATACCACATGTTTTTGGACTTGTGGGGGAAACCGGAGCACCCAGAGGAAACCCACGCGAACACGGGGAGAACATGCAAACTACACACAGAAACGCCAACTGACCCAGCCGAGGCTCGAACCAGCGACCTTCTTGCTGTGAGGCGAATGTGCTACCCACTGCGCCACCGTGACGCCCACGCAATAGTCATTGCATTATAATTGGATTTGATTGTTGTTTTAAAAACCTATAATATTTCACTTCAAAGCTTTCCCTTCATGCTCAAGTTATTTGTAAGATGCATCAAAATATCATAATAATAATAATAAAATACATTTTTTGGTAGTGACTTGTAGTTTAGCAAACATTTTGTTTTCAGAATGGAGGCCTGACTGTAGCACCTTCTTATTGCAATAATCACAAGAAGCTTTGTATTTTGTTTTTTGCAATGGGAAACAAAGCCTTGTCTTTTAAATCAGGAACTGCAAACAATAAAGTTGATGCTTAATGTGTTTTGGCAGATAGTTGTATAAATGCCTTAGTACAAACGGCAGCTATAGTGAATGCAATCATTCCTTCAATTTTACTACTAGTTATAGCACCAAATAAACATGAGCGAACATACAGTGCTCAGCATATATAAGTACACCCCTCACAAATCTATCTTTTAAATTCATATTTTTAATAAGGAGCTATACAATATTATATTTGTGCATATACATTAGATTAGTCATTACTGAAGCCAAATCTGGAGCTTATCTAACAAAATAACTTACGATAACGGTCCAAAAACTAGTACACCCAAATTTACTATATGCTATAGAAAAATGTTAAATACAAATTTAAAAAAGAGGAAAAATCAAGAGAAGCAAAAAAAAATTTGTTGAAATTTTATAGGTTGTAATTTGTTTTTTGCAATATTTTGCTTGAATTTAATTGTATTATCCTTCAATTTCTAAATATGTTTGGTGACTGAAATATTATTTTAATAAATATATCTGTTTAATAAATCTGTTTTGTTTAAATGCATCAAAATACATTGCCTATATTCACTGAGAAATTTTCAAAATGGGTGTACTCAATTACGCTGAGCACTGTATCAAGTCTTGTGTAATCACTTAATCTGTTTCAACTACAGAAAGATGTCATTAAAACAGCTTGTAGTAAAACGTAGCATTTAAGAAAATGACTTTTTTGTGTACTGTTGCACCCTGCACATATATTATATGAATATAGTGAAAAGAATTCATAAGTTACTTCTGGAAATAAAATGTTATCAGACATCTGTTCGTTAGTAAAATCTATGTTTCAACAACATCAATTTTTGATGTGTTCGTGCTATTTCTGTGTGCAACTCAAAAGTTCAGAGACATTCATACTAATTGGTTGCTAGCCATTTCTTCCATATTTTCCGAGTTTGGTTCTTAGATCACAACTGTAAATCACTTTTAATTGGGCCTGTAGGTTCCCTGTGCTTTTGAACTGTCTAAATCACTGATGATAAGGGACTGTTTGAGCTGTATAAATTTCCTACTCATGAAAATGACTCATTATCATGCTTTTTTTTTAACCTGAATCATGCTTTAGCTATGCAATGTGCTTGATCTGTATGTAAATCAAGTTTGCAATCGAGTAATCGTGTTGCATTTGTCACTCAACACCACTATCCCGCAGTGTTGTGTTGGTTTATTTGATTCATCAGTGAATCATTGATAGATTCACGCCGAGATTCATTAGTCAGGTAGCAGATCTGGAGGTTTATATGAATGGCATTTCCATCGGTCTGTAATGAGGATCCTTGTATTTCTCACTGCTGTGAATATCGATATCACCCAAAGGAAAGCAGCATCGGCTCTGGGGATCTCTATTAATGCTCTGAGAAATGGTCTTGATTGAAGACACTCTGCTTTGTGTTGTCATACTGTTTCTTTGCGCCTGGGGCCAGTCAGAAATTTGTTAAAGGAATTTAACTTTTTTATAATTTGATTGTTATTTTATATATATCAACATTTCTTTCTAAGGGATATGTTTAAGACACAAACTAAGCCTAAAAGTTTCTAGCACACAACTGCCAGTGAGGAAAATATATTTTTTAACTGATCATGAAACAGACAGAACAACTTGGGGAAATGTTTATAATAATAATAATAATTATAATAATAATTATTATTATTGCTGTATTGAATTATTAAAATTAAATTAAAATAAAAAATATAACAATAATAATACTCATAACCATAAAAATAATAGCACATTATAGCACATGTTTTCTAATCAATATTGTCATTCCTTATTTTGAGGTTGTTATATAAAATAATAATAATATAAAATAATAATGTTGTTTTGTTAATATTTCTATAACAATGTTATCATGTAGTTGTTAAATTAGATTACAAAAAATAAAACATGGTTGATATTTCATAAGAATGATAATAATAAAAATAGTTAATTTAGTTTTCTAATTTCAATAGTTTAATTTCTATTTTTCTAATAATAATAATAATAATAATAATAATGGTAATTATTATTATTATTATTAAAGTAATATTATTGTGTTAAATCCAATTAGAAAAAGTTCATAAGAGGAATATACAATAATAATCGTATAGTAATGATAGCAGTAACACATTTGATATAATTAATTTTGTTTTTAACTAATTGAGTTTAAAGTTCTAATTTTGGGGATTTCATATAATAATAAAAACTAAATACTAACTATATAAGAACTATTAGCAAAAGTAGATC
Source organism: Danio jaintianensis (assembly GCA_903798115.1). Taxonomy (NCBI): domain Eukaryota; kingdom Metazoa; phylum Chordata; class Actinopteri; order Cypriniformes; family Danionidae; genus Danio; species Danio jaintianensis. The sequence goes on from CAIGQV010019951.1 coordinate 12,622,022, forward strand.
AAAGAAATATCACTGTAATGATGTAAAAAATACATTCAATGCAGTTTGCAAATAGTTTAATTTCTAATTTTACAGTCTTTATCTAATTACAATAATAATTTGTTTATATAAAATAGTCATAATATTAATAATAAAACATTACATTTACTGTACAAAGGTAATATTTATGGGCATTTTTTCCCTTGCTTTCATCACGTCAAACTGAGCCTTTTTTTTTGGGCAAAAAACATAACCTTTCTTTTGAATGCTTCTCTTTTTTACAACAGATTTTTATTATTGCAAACTGACACATGTTTTTTTTTTTTTTTTTTTCAAATACACGTCATATAAGTGACTCAAACCCTTAGCTCTTGCAGAGATGGAGCACATATGGATCATTTGCAGTACCACACAAGCTTAATTTTACACACATTTCACTCTTGGTCTTGGTTAAAGATATTCATAATTTTAATTTTTAAAATGTCACAGCGATTTAGCTTAACAAAGTTCTTCTCATATGTTTCTGCATTTACTGTCTTGCCTTCAGCATCCTCCTAAGTGACCTTTTCATTGTGATGAGCATTGCATTGGGTGTTTCTAATGTTTCTGAGCCTCTTCTACTTACACATGCACATGTCCTGTACCGCCAGTGTCGTCCATGGTTACAGGTCCAGTGGGGCCTGTGGACGAGTCTGTCTCCTTGCATTCAGAACTCCCTGTGGGCAAACAAACAGTCTCACAAACACATCTTGCATCATTATGAGCCCTTCTGCTGCTCCTCCATCTGTGAGCTCACAGGCTCTTCTCAAGCTGAAACAAACACTTACATTTCTGATATTCGCTGTAATCAACCTTGACGTTCCATTGATCCATAATAGCAATAAACTGATCTTCATTTTTTCACGGTTAAGAATACCAATGTTTTTACAGGCAAATTGACCAATTACAGTACAGATTTCAGTTTTTTTTATTATTATTATTGTTTTGTTTTAAAGCTAGAAAAAATCCAGCCGACACCTTAATGTCACAATTACATACAACAACGATTTTATGCAAATCGATTTGACGTCAATTGTATACCTTGATGTCAAAACTACCTCAAATTGCCATCTAACATTGGCATAAAAAAAAACATAAATAACAGGACTTGATTTTTGGTGTTTTTTGACGCCAAAGTGTAAGATGAATGGGATCGTACAAATTAATACGAACAAGCCACTAAATCAAAAAGTTTTGAATTGCTATGAGATTGCCTTAACAAGTCCCTAACAGAGATTGACAGAATTCTAACATACATACATACATACAGTACAAACATACATACATACATACATAAATAAATAAAAACAAATACAATAATAAAACAAATTACAAAAAACTATTTAAAATAAAACAAATGGCGATCATCAATGTGAAGCAGAAAACTGGCAATTTCCGATTTCTGGCAGGTTGCATTTCTAGCTTAAATGAGCCCTGACGTTCAGTTGATCCCTCATCATTATAAACAGAGACACAAATGCAGCATCATACAGCCCAGTGGCCTCTGATGTTGTCTGCAAATACAATAAAGCAAACACTCTGTTAAAATGATTGTGCCGGCAGGTGTGTAATAATAGTAGTAGTTTGTTGTAATGGCTGATCATAGCATCGTCCCCTGAAAAGCACACAGAGTCTGACAATGCAATGTGTGCCTAAAAGCTGAGCGAGCAGACAAGGCTTTTAGCCAAAACAATATAAGAAGAGATCTGCAGGACAACAGCCAGCCTCGTTTTACAAATAAACTCCTTCGCTCTTGTTTTTTCCTTTTTATGTTAGTTGACATAAAACAGGCCCGACACAGGTGTGTTTGATGGTCTGTTGATGGTCAATACCGGGAAACGGAGGCTTCTTTTTTTAGCTGGATGTGTGCATGGAGTCAATATAATATAGAGCTGGGTTGCTTTGAATTTAAATGGAATTGTTTTTATCAGGTGGTGGGTGAAGTCTGATATTTAAACCTATTTGATTTGGCATTATCCAGTTCATTGCAGTATGCTGGAAGAGATAGAAATGACTAAAACGGCTATTGTTGTAAGCCAGACTGTTTGTTTTGCTTTTAATGAGTACAAACATTATAGCAGTACGATTTTATTATTATTATATTGAAAGAAGCGTACAGTGCTCAGTGTAATTGAGTACACACCATTTTAAAAATATTTGAATATTTTTATCCATTTCTCAGTGAATATAGGCAACGTATTTTGGTGCATTTCAACAAAACAGATTTATTAAACAGATATATTTATTAAAATAATATTTTAGTCACCAAACATATTTAGAAATTGAAAGATAATACAATTAAATTCAAGCAAAATATTGCAAAAAATATTACAACCTACAAAATTTCAACAAAAATGTTTAATTTATTTGCTTTTCTTCATTTTTCCTTTTTTTTTTTTGTATTTGATATTTTTCTATAACATATAAATTTTGGTGTACTAGTTTTTGGACCGTTATCGTAAGTTATTTTGTTAGATAAGCTCCAGATTTGGCTTCTGTACTGACTAATCTAATGTATATGCACAAATATAATATTGTACAGCTTCCTATTAAAAATATGAATTTAAAAGATAGATTTGTGAGGGGTGTACTTATATATGCTGAGCACTGTATAATGCTCACGCTGTTTAGTCAAAAATACAATAAAAAAGACAGTCTTCTAATAGGCTAAATTGTAATATTTTAAACTGATACTCAAGAAACATTTTTTATGATTAAATTAAGTGATATTATATACATTGCAAGCATTTAAAACAAGTGTCAAAAAAGTTTTATATAAATTTTGTTAACATTTTTTAAAAATATATATGTATATACAGACATTTTTTTAACATCAGTGGGTGAAATGATGTCCCATCATTGTTCAGTTTAACAGATATATTTATGTAAACATTAATCATACACACTCAAATAATCATGTTTGCCATTTGTTCAAACTACTTATTTAAAATTAGCCGAAACAACACAATTATTGAGTTTTATTTTGGGACAACTTAATTGTTTTAGGTTCAATCCACTTAAATTTGTAAAAATAAGTGAACTTCATTCCTTCATGTTGTCCCAACACATGTTGTCGATTGTGTGGAACCCAGCATTTTCTAACCTGCACTTATTCCTTTAAAAGAATAAATGATTATACTAAATTTTATTGTATTTTAAATTAATAAAAACTTCTTGCCAACAAATCAAGGTAAAACCTAATGGTTTAAAATGACAATTAATTAGGATTTTGAGGATTTTCCTTAAATATGTCAATTAAGAATGCTTGATAATATAAATATATATTTTATGAACCCATATACATTATCTGCTATTCACACAAAAATTCGATTTCTGTTCTCCTATCTCTTTTACAGGCCAATATTCCATTAAATCTGTTACATCAGCAGAAATTACTAATAATTCAGTTTCTGTGTTTTCACTGAAACTTGTGAACAAATTTTGACATCCATTTGGATGGAAGGAAGAAGTCTGTTTCGACACCTGTCTAATCTGACACCCGTTTTGCCTAACATCGATCATGACTGACTGCCAGCAAAACCTAAAATGAATCAAGGCATAAAAAAAATGACATCAGTTTCTTCAAAACTTTCCATTTAACTCAAACTCTTTGACAGCAAACGTGCATCATACATGCTCAAAATAACAAAAAGGCTTGTGCTTTCTGAACAGATTAATGCTGACACTAATGAATAATATTTGCTGAATTATTTCTATTGTCATTTTGTGAGTGAGTGGTCAAGCAGTGTCCGGTTTGATGTGTTAACCAGTGTGTTGTGAGGGAAAAGGTGCATCATTAATTGGTAGGTCTGACTTTTTTTTTTTTTTTTTTTTTTTTCCCTATGGCAACTTTTCCTTGGGGACACACAGACAGACTCAGTGACACACACACGCACTACACCCACAATCCATGGAGGCCAATTACCCAATGAAGGTAATGCATGGCAAGTCAGAGCAAGGCTGCGGTTGCTTGCTTGCTTATTCGTTTATGCCTCCCCTCAAACCTCTATCCCCTGGTGAATTTCCACAGGGGGAGAAGCTTTTCAAGGTGCAGGAGGGGAAGTTTACGCTCCAACTGTAGAAATCTGACAATGCAGCTCAAGACCATAAACATTACTTTGAGTTGAGACATTACAGAGAAAAACAAACAGCTCTTTTTTTCAAAATGTTTGACTTGATAATGATTTCTATTCTTTTTTTCTGTTTTAAGTGCAATACCTGAAGTTAATGATGCATATATGACTTTTTTTATATATATAACAATCTTTTCCTTCATTCTATACATTCCGAAATATTGTAAATAATAAATAATTAATAATAAAATAATTTTAATAATTCAATAATTTTATATAATGAAAATATTTCTAAGACAAAATGTAAACATTACGTTTTAGGGGTCATCTTAAACCAGTAGTTGGCATGAACTGTTTTGTAAAAACTATAAGAAAATAACTTGAAGTTTTTCATTTTTTGTGTTTTTGAATAGTTTTGCGTACAGTCGACGATGTTGTTTAAAAGATCCTTGTTCACACAGATCAACGAAAACAACGGACAGTGCTGTAGTGCATGCCAGGCCAGTAGTTGGTGCTGTCGCATTATAATGAAACATTATGTGACTCTGCACAAACAGTACAGTTCTGTAGTCACGTATTACTGACAGCCATATTGTTTTCAAAAATGACCTTTTTGATATGACTTTATTTTGATGGCATTGATGGATTTGCTCTTCAGTGTTTGGACTTTTAGTGTTTGGAAAATTTAACCACACCACACTGAACTGAACTAAACTGAACTTCAACTCTGAAAACTGGACTGACAGTTTCATTTTACTAGAATTTCAATTTACTATTTACTATCTTAAGCTGCTTTGACACAATCTACATTGTAAATATATAAATAAAGATGAATTGAATTGAATGGCCTCTGTAACATATTTTGTTGATTATAAGTTATGTTCCAAATCAATGGCAACTAATTTTCATTAGAGTATTTGTAGACTTTAGGGTTAGGGTTAAGTGGACATACATGGAAAATTTCTTATAGTCAGGAAAATGTCTGTTGGTGGAGCGATATCAGCACAAATTAAGCTGACTGTTTGGTAATAATCTAATGAGAATTATTGGCGTGTAGTTGCAATGTAACTTGTTGACAACAAAATGTGCAAAAGGAACTATCAAAATAATGTGCTACCGCTTTTTTAGTCTCCCAAAATGTTGTACTTGAATAACCAAAATACCTAAAATGTTTTTGTTTAATTGTAAATGATTATAAAATGATTTTGTTTTCCGTATGTTTCCTGATGTAAACATGCGCTGGACAGACATTTTTAACTGTGCATGTGAATTTCTGTTAGTATAGCAAAATCAAGGTTAATTTGTGGTTGCCTTAGTTTGATCCTAAGAGGTACGTACATTTCTGCAATGAAAGGCACACACCAAGCAGAAAATGTGCATGTAGTAAGAGTATCGATGGTAGTTCAAAATATTATCAGCAGTTACAGACATTTACGTACCAATGGGTTTTCACTGAGTTTGCCAAAAAATAGTAGGTATTTGCTCTGGAATTATTAATGAGGTTGTGTGATGAACAACAGGGTCAGCGGATTGCAGACAGATAAATAGTACGAGGTAAATAGTAAGAATCATTTAAGTAGTCTATCTTGGCTTTTTTTATTCATTACAGAGGTGTCGAAATGTAATGTTTGCTAATATTTTTATTCAAAAATGTAATTTCTCGTTTAAAAAAAAAAAAAAAAAAAAATCATTGCATTTGCAATCACTAAAATTTAGAAAAGTCAACCAGGCAGATGTTCTTTGTTTCAGAACAAAATAAATAAATTTACTGAACGAGAGACTTATGCATTGACCCATCTGGGCTAAGCTCTCATTTCCCGCTTAGACAACACACACAACTCTGTAATTACACAGGAGTCGAACTCACCAAAAAACAAAGGCAAAGCAAATGGAGTGTGAGAGACTGAGATGAACGAACGCAACAGGTGTTGATCGAAATGGAGCTGGTAAAGAAAACAATCACAGTACAGCATTCATGCTTGTTTTATTTTGCGCGTTTATAGAGAGGAGACAGGAAGTTAAATGAGTAGGAAAAGACAAATGACATGAGTCAGACTCAAACTGACTTATCCAACTTTTGCGGTAAAAAAGTTGAATAAGTTTCTATTTCTGTTGAACACAAAAAAAGATAATTTGAACAATGTTAAAAAACATCCATAGTATGGAATAAATGCTATTATATGTAAATGGCTACCAGTTTCCAACATTCTTCAGAATATCTTCTTTTGTGTTCAGGTTCAGGGATGGAACAAGTGGGGAGTGATTAAATACTGACAGAATTAAAACTTTTGGGTAAACTATTCATTTAAGCCAGTGCTTAAATATTTCTTCAAACATTCTATAAGAAACATTGAGTAAGTTGTATATAGAAAAAGTACAAACTAGTTAAGATCTAACTGGCCAAGTCAAACTAGCTTATTTTCTAGTCAAACTTTATTTTAAGGTACAATTATAGTTATTAACAAACCATTAAATATGACTTTTGCCTCAATATACTACTAATTTGCTGCTTATTTATATTTATTAATGTAGTAGGTATTAGGTAGGACTAGAGTATGATCATGCAGAATATGTAATTATAAGTACAAATAAACAACCAATATCTAAATAATGGGCAGGTAATAAGCCACTAGTTAAAGGTGCGATACGTGATTGTCTTCAGAAACCATTTTTGTTATGCTGATAGAAAGTCTCTTCACATCCTGAAAGCAATCATTAGTGGTCCAAATGTATTTGAATATTCTGTGGAAGGTGTAAGAGCAAGAAATGTTTGTCCAATCAAAAAGTTTGGTTCTAACATTATGATAGGTTGTACTACCTGCCGATCAAAATATGTAATTACATACCTCTGCGCACCCTGTTCACGCAGAAAGAATTACATTATAGGCTAATAATTATTAACTGTACTAAAAAGTTTTCACTCTGGTCAATGTTATGTGATTGTAGTGATGTTGTCTAATGTTTGTTCATGTGCTCAGGCTATGGCTACGTCTTGCTTTGGATGACGATTTGCAGTGCAGGATGTAGGCTTTCAATGCTATCAGGCTAACATTAGCATTTTCCAAGATTTCCTATTGCACCTTTAAACTAAAGTGTTACCTATTTTGTTTGTTAATTTTACATAACTATTAACTATTTTAACATTTTCAAAAACTATTTTTACGTACATAACTACTGTATTATACATGAGCAGATTTGACTTTGTTCTATAGATGTGAAGTTTACTAAAACATTTTTACTTATTATGTACTTGTTGAATGATAGACTAGGTTTTTTTTGGAGAAATCGTGAAGCTAAGAGTCATTAATTTACCAAAAGTGTGACAGAAAAATATAGATTTAGATCTAGTGTGTAGAATACTTCCTCATCAACAGGTCCTGCCATTGTGAGTGTGAGACATTCAGGTCAAAAGAAGTAAAGCAACTTAATGGACTTTGTGGAGTCATTTGTTGTTTTTTTTCTCCAGCGAGCAGTGACTAAATGCAAACCAGTATGAAAAACAGCAAGTCACTACACATTTACATTGTTTATGTTCATCCGCTGTCTGTCTAGCACAGAACATCTGTAAGTAAATAAGTGTGTGCTTCTGCCAACACATCAGCTTTACCATGTGTCATTGCTGTAGCCAATGATTGACGTGTGGTACAACAAAACATGAAATTGAACACAATGAACACCTTGCAGTGATTGCAGAAGTCTATAATTCTTCTGGAAAAGGAGCTGAAGTCTGTCCTCACCGCTAGCCTTGCGTGACAGCCGTGGCTGATATCTATCTCTACCCAAATGAGTTTTGGTTGTGCCTGGCCGGTTCACTCTCAAACCTCATTTGGAATGCAAATGAAAGAATGCTAAACAAAGCAAACCTTTTAGACAGGCCAATTTCCTTGCAGTCACACCGGGGGCCCTCTGTAGCTGGACGGCCGCTTAATGGATTCGGCCCTTTGTCCCCATTTACCTTAGTGCAGCACTTCTCTGCTCCGCTGATCAAGAAATACTGTATCACAGGGAACATGGTATGAGAGTCAATGACTAACTAGAAGTTACATTTACTAATTCTGTTCTTCCTTTGAAACGAAAGTGTATTGCATTTGTAGTTGTACCTTGAAAATGTATGAAATAAACAATACATAAATAGTGGCCAGCAAAAATTAATACACTATGACATTATGCCCTCTCATCTGTACTTTATGTGGGATGCTATGCTATACAATGAGATATTTGTGCAAATCTGTTTTGTTGGTTTTACTTTCGATTACTCAGTATCAAGGCCAAAACTGGAACTAATTTAACAGCATAATTTAAGATTATGGTGCAAAACGAAGTATACCCAAATTAATATGTAAGGACATATATATACATACATATTCCTTACATCATTGTGGGGGGAAAAAAAATTCCCAGCTATTTTTAAATCAATCAAACTATAATTGCTGACCAGCTTTTTGCATGCCTCCACTGGTATTTTTGCCTCTCTTCAGGTTTTGAACTCTTTCAGGTTGGAGGGTCTCCTTGCCATAACGCTGATCTTTAGCTCCCTCCACAGATTCTCAACTGGCTGGGCCACTGCAAAACGTAAATGTTTTTGTCTGCTAACTGCTCCTTTGTCATGGTGCTGTGTACTGTGATTAGGTTCACTGGTCCACTGGCTGCAAAACACACCCAAAACATTATGTTCCCAGCACCATGTTTGACAGTGGGTATGGTGTCTTTAGGGTTGAAGACTTTTCCTTTTTTACGCCAAATGAAGGCTACATCATTGTGGCAGAACAATTCATTTTTTGTTTCATTTGACCATAAAACAGAAGACCAGAAGTCTTTTTTATCCCAAAGAGGGCTTTTGTGTGCCTTTTCTGGAGAAGTAGTGTCCTCCTTGGTCTGCATTCGTGGAACCGAGCGGTGTGCAGTGTCCATTGGACTGTCTGTCTTGAGATGTTGCCACCAGCCAAGATTCATCAGCATGGCCTTGGTGGTGATCCTTGAATTCTTTTTTTTTTTACCTCCCTGACTATCCTCCTGGCCAACACAGGTGTCACTTTTGGTTTCAAACCACATCCCCTGAAATTTTTCAAAGTGTGGAATGTCTTGTAATTTTTAATAATACTTTGCACTGTAGCCACTAAAACTTCACAACATTTAGATATTGTCTTGTATAGCTCTTAGATATTGTCTTATAGCTCCTGACTTCCTCACTGAGCTCCTTTGTCTTAGCCATGACTATCCACAAAACCAACAGCAGAGAGGCTCTTTTTTTCACCTCTTGAGTTGATGAGAACAGTTTTGCAACACTTCATTTGAATTTAAATGTATTATTTGGGATTTTTCTAAATATGTTAGGTGGCAACACTCTTATTATTATTATTATTATTATTATCTTCGTTGCATATTATTTTAGCAGAGTTTGTGCTGAATAAAACTTAATTAAATGTTAGCCCAGAGGTATGTTATTAGTACAAGACATAAGAATAAATGTCAGAGCATATCTAAAATCCCTAAGGGTTCATTAATAAAACTGTTTAACAGTTTTGTTAACAGCGAGGTCTAAAAATATTGATCATAGGTAGTAATATTGAAAGCTTGGTCTTCAGTCTGAAAAGATGAATGTGCTCTTGATGGCAAAGGTAATGCAGGTCAACCTGGTCCACACCTTGAAGTATCGGGTTATCATGGGGAAAAACTTCAGCCTTTTGTTCTGACATGATGCTCACACACAATCAGTGATGGCTGAGGAGTCGCCTGCCCATTAAAGCCCCTAAACAACATCATTAAAATATGCTCCTTTGTACCCCTGACACTTCCTATGGTGGTAATGCTCTCATTATCCTTCATATGATTACCTGAAAGATGACTCTGTCTACAATTATGCAACTGATCATATAGGCTATTATATTATATTATATTATATTATATTATATTATATTATATTATATTATATTATATTAT
>CAIGQV010019951.1:12632062-12653448 GCA_903798115.1 Danio jaintianensis
ATATTATATTATATTATATTATATTATATTATATTATATTATATTATTGCATTAGGTTTTTTTATTGTATTTTTATTGTATATAAGTGTTATTTATTATTTGTTATGTAAACTCATTAAAGAGTGAAAACAATGGAACATGAGACTGTTTTAGGCTTGATCTGAAAGTATAACGTCTCTGATTTCATATGCAAAAAAAATTATTGCTCTACCCATATGCTTTCGGTTTTTATTGGCTTTTAAACAGAGACACGCAAACGGGAGCGGGGACGCTCCCGACGGTTTTAAAGGGTTAAGTAATTCCATGCAAACTATTATTTTGTGTGTTTATATGCATTTATAAATATACAGATATGTACAAAATTAAGATGCCACTTCCAAATTCTCAATCTCTGAATTTACTGAATTGATTTATTCCAGCAAATATTAATGTATAAACTCTTCTGAAGTTAAACATTGACCATCTTGTTTGCTATTTTGAAAATTTGTCTTTAAAAAATGGCAAAACAAAACTTTAATTTAAAAGTTGGAAAAAATGTCATTAGTAGTTTACATGGCAAGGTTGTGGGTTAGGTTTTACTACAAAGTACAGGTTATGTTTTGCGCAAATACATAATTATAAGTCATAAATCCAGTGAAAAGCTTCAAGTGGTCTGTTAATTTTTCTAATTATCTCAAGGTGAATATTAAACACACACACACACCAATATACCATATATATATATATATATATATATATATATATTTTACCCATTTATCAGCAAAATATTTTTACCAAATAAAATAATATTTAATAAAATCACTTATTGGTTTTATTTATTTTAATAAGCACCAGTTAGAATAAGCACTTGATTTCTATTTTACTAAACTTGACGTGTACACCAAAACAGCACCCAAACATAACTTTTTCACAAAGAGCAGTTAACTTATTCAAAATCCTCTCCTGAAGAAAAAGCCAGTTTCACAAACAACAAAAAAGACCAATATTTGCCCATTAGGCCATCTCCAGACTTTCATTGACATTTGTCAGACACAGGATTAGTATCAAGTCAGTTTGCGTTGTTTAAACTAATCCATCCATTACATCGGGCCTCAGTGTGCAGTCGGGCCCAGCAGGCTTCAGTAGACAGGATTACAGCAGATGTCCTGAGGCCCGATGACAGTTTACCTGCATCCCCTCGTCTCATAATACACAACTTGCTGTTAGTCAGTTTTATATGGCTTAAAGGTTATAGTTCAGAAGGGTGTGGGAATATGAACAGGGTGCAAAGGGCAGTTACTCCTTGTTTTTTTACCTTTCTGTTTTGCACAGGCCGTATGTCATTTCTATGATACAGACAGAATAGACATGAATGGAGTGTTTCTGTTGAAATAGGAAAAGGTTCAATCACGCAAAGCTAGAGATGACATCATAAACGTACACAAAGCAAGTTTAACGGGGGCAGGTGCCTAGAGAGGGCTCTCCTGGGCGGGACGGACCTATCATGGAGTTTGGGACACACCTGCAAGCGCTAGAGGCTAAAGAGATTGGCTGCGGCACGAAAATTACACCTGTGGGGGTGGAGGGGGCCTGTTAGATGTAAAGCAAGCTCTTTACAAATTCTGCCTCTCTTCTCGAAGAGGTTAAACAGGTAGCATCACCTTGAGCTCTTGTCTTCATTGGGACAAAGACTCACCTGATTTGCCGCTCCGTTCATTTCTCCGCCCGGCGTCGTGTTGGGAATCCGGTTTCCCGCCTCAAGATGGTCTCCTTCCTGGCTTTCGGTGGTGAAAATCTTAAAGGGCGTCGTTCAGCTGTAGAGAGAAGAGAAGGACGTGCTTGAGAACTGACGCAGTATCCAGTGGATCAATCAAGTAACAGGTAATTTTATTTCATTTACTAGTTTTTACTTTGTATTGCTTGGTTTTCTTGAGTTTATGTCTGCGCTTAACGTCCCCGCCCTTAGTTTTTTATTCCTGTTTGCTAATGGACCATTGCATTTTAGCTACGTAGTGGTATTTTTTCATCATTTGTTTGGTACAAATTAAAGATGTCAATCGAGGAAAGGGGGATTTTTTTGTTGTTGTTGTTGATTGAGCCACTCATAGTCTGTATCAAATTCCAATCCATTTAAACAGAAAGAAAAAGGGAACACAATAGACACAAACCGTCATTCCTTGACTGGATAGACCAGTTTAGGCAGGTAGAGGCAAACCGCCAGACTTGTCAAAGGGGATAAAGAGGGGGCTTTGGAGCTCTCTTTACTTTTGCTGGAAATGCAGCTTTAGAAGGACGCTTACTATTATCTAATGGCTGTTAAAAGGCAAGGTATTGTTAAGAAATTGATTTTTAGAAATATTTTTTAAAAGCTTTTGACAGAGAAAGAAACCATCCAAATAGCAGCATTTAATTTTTATTTTCTTCGAAGCAAGCGAGCAAAGATGAATTGCATCTGCTTTCCTGATTGCTAGTAGTAAGACTTGTCTTTGCCTGTCGTTTTGGCATGATTTCAGAGGAAGCGAGACAATGACTGCTGTTTTTTCGGCTTCGGATGCGAAAAGCAAACAATGTATTAGCTTAAACGCACAGCTTATAAGCTGTCGTCTGCTCTTTTATCCTCTCTTTTTGATAGTCGCAACCACTGCTTTAGATGAATAAAACCTCCTGTACTGATGTCTTGATATAGTTTCTAAAGGAAAGCTTATGTCATCCAGTCACTTCATTATTGCTGATAAATGCATTTTAAAAGCTTGTCTGACCTGAAAAAGAAAATGTCGGCTGGGCAGCACAATGGATGCACAGTGAGGTGGAGGGTTTTGATTGGTGGATGGAGGAAAAGGAATCTGTTTCATTCCCTCATCTGAATGAGTCATTTGTCACAGTTCTATATCCCAGCCAGAGCATTATGAGAGTTAAGCTCTCTGCGGGACAATGTGGAAAGGTAACAGATCTCCACATTTGGAGGCCGATGAAGCCTTTATTACAGAGCCGTAAGTGGGCAGCGGTTTGTGCCGTAGTGTTTGCTCCTCTGCATGAGGGAAGAAAATGGCGTATTAATTACCATGCATGGGTGAGAGGTCACGGAAGTGCGGCACATTGAACTTGTGTACTTAAGAGCAGCAATCTGCCTCAGCGCACATTCAGGGGTGCTTTCTATTAACAGGCGTGCATCTTTAGAACATTTTAAGAAGATTGTTTACACTGAACAATTAAAATGCTTCGCTGGAAATATTTGGATGACAAAGAAGACACCTTGTATCCATATGCAAATGACCCTCATCCACTTCCTATTCCCAATAGGAATAATAATACTTGTAAAAATAAAACTTAGAAACTGAAAAGGGGAATGTATTATTTACATATTTATTTTGGTACATGCATCTAGTAGGAAACAACACATCCATTTAAACCCAATGGGCAATTATATTCGTCGGAGCGAAGCCTGCCTTTAAGTAAGGTTTAGGGTTTCCTCGTCTTTGTTCTTCACAAACTATTGATTAAGGCCAAGCCTAGTTTACCCCTCAGGTTGTCCGTTTCAGCATGGAGTCACATTCCAACCAGGAGGGCAGGGTTACCTGATCACACCTCACTCTCAGCGCGGAGACCCGAGCAGACAGCCAGGAAAGGTTAAACCTGCACCTGACGGCAGCTGAAATGTGAGGGAAAGAGAGCGAAAAACAGAACAGGGGAGACCTTTTCTTACAGATGGATATTGATGATAGACGAGAACGCTCAAGTATGTGCTTTAAAACGTTTTCTTCATCTGACTTTTGATTCTCTTTTCCTGTTTCTCTCTCTCTCTCTCTCTCTCTCTCTCTCTCTCTCTCTTCCTGTATTTCTTTCTTTCTCAGAAGGCCTGCTGCACTGGTTTATAATGCTGATGATTAACCAAATAGAGGCTGCGGTCTGGGCGAGCAGGTCTGCTTGGGCTTTTCATTGCATGAGTCCTGACTGAACAAGAGGAAGCTGAAGCCTTTTCAGGCACTTGCTGGACATTTTATGGCTTTTTTGTCTTTCTTTTCCCTCCTTACTAGCTTTTTTTGTTACTTTAGCAGGGTCTCTTTCATGACGGTAAGGTTACAGGCACTCACTCACTCTCTCTCTCTCTCTCTCTCTTTTTCCTTACGTTTGCACTCACTCTTTCTCTTTTTTTCCTCCCATTCTCTCGTCTTCTGCTCCCCCTCACGGTCTCCTCCTTTCTTCTTTTCTCATGAGATCTATCAATTCAGTTCTTTGTAACAATAATCTAACACTTTTATTTGCTTGTGGAAATAATTTTAGCTTGATTTTGAGTTTGTTTTGTTTAGTTTTTGTTTGGTATTTTAAAAGAACTGCTACTTCACAGTCATACAATATATATTTAAAGAACTAGCCATCTTAAAATTCATTATTAAAAATCATTTATTTTACCTTATTTCTGTTATGCTAACATTTGTGACAGAAAGATTAGGAATTTCTTACCTTGTGGAATAATTAGCATGATTTTGAGTCACTTATAATTAGGTTTTTCAAAAGAACTACTACTCTATTTCACAATCTTTTAAAATTATTTTAGGTCTACTGTATGTTTACCACTTCTCTCCAATTATTAGCTATTAAGCTAACATTTGTGACTGAAAACAGCAAGTTTAGGAGTCTCTCACTTCATAGAATAATTAATGTGATTTCTTGTTAGGGTATTTGAAAAGTGTCAACAACTACTTCACTTTAATACAAACATACTTTTTAGGCCTAGTCTATTTTTATCATAAAATGTGATCAATATATTATTTTCCCACTTCTCTCCAATAATTAGCCATTTCGCTAAGATTTGTGACAGAAAACAGCATGTTTATGATAGACTTTCTTGCTATGTGTGCCACAGATGTTACTCAACAAACAAGAAGTATTAAAATCAACCTTCTCAGTCGTGAATCTGGTCGCAGGTCAATCGGGAACAACATTCCAGCTCACTGTTAGCACTACACAGTGCGTCTACTATCATTAGCATCAGTCAGCCCTTCCCACGCTTGCTGTTATGCCATTTCTCCGATTCAATATACAAGAGCCTGGTGTTTAGTTTTGTGCTACAAACTGTAAGGATGAGCAAATCTTTCAACACCCCCCAAGAAGGCCTTTGTTGCTTTTAACACAAGATAGTTGGGTTTGGCGGGGCGTTATTTGGCAGAAATGTATATCCCCCCTTCCTCATCATATTGTTAAAGCGAACAGTCCTCCCAGCCTGGCCATGATGTCAAATCAGACCAGTCAGAACAGGTTTGGGCAATTATTAACAGTCTTAGTGGCCCACTCTTTTACCTCAGCTGCAGTTTCAGATGGAAAAAAAAACACGTGCCGTACTAGCTCTACCTGTTTTCAAGCAGGTTGTTTTACCGGCATACCCCTTTGTCTAGGACAGTTGACTGAGTCAGAGCTGTTATCAAGTCCTGTTTATTCTAAGTGCAGTTTCTGTTGTTGACTCCCCAAATTATGCTTACCATTCAACTTTAAACACTCAAATAATTAATATCTTACAATACTGTTAGTATTATGTTCCAAAAATGTTTTAGCCTTTGAGATTTTGAGTTGTTTTCTGCTTTATAAGACTTCTGATTTGGGTAGTCGTCTCCATCTTACGAGGCAGCATTGGATTTCATTTCTTTTTCTAATACTGCCTGGTAATGATGATGATTGCTGCCCACAAGCTACAGATCAGGATTGTTCCCGGGAATATTAACTCTCATCGCTGGCACTTAGCAGCCATCTTACCGGACAGTGCTGGACTGTATATCTGTTTTCTAACACTGTCTGGTAACGATGTTTGTTGGGTGACCTCATCACTTCAAGAGGAAGTCCTCATGTTCGTTCATATCTAGGCTACTTGTATGTGCTTATATATGACACGGTGGGAGAGGTTTTACTGTTTTAATGATAGCAGTTCTTATCAAACTGTTCAAAGTGTTCGACAGTGTTCGCTTTCTTTATTTTTAGTTTCACCGTTGGGAGGAGAAAAACCACATCAGGGCTCATGTTTGTTTGGGAAATTTGCTTAATGCACATAGGCCACAGAAATTTTAACAGCTTTATATCTGCACTTCCTGGAGTGGTGTTAATATGAGCTACACTGACCTAGATATCTGCCTTTTGTACTGTAGGTTGTTTATTGATGGGGAAAAATGTGCTTGTAGAATAGTACCTAAAAATTGCTCACTGTAAAAAATGTTTTGCTGCTTTAAATTTTTAAGTTGAATCAAAAGTCATTTCAGCTTGCATTAAACTGACTTAAAACATGTATTTAAAAGTCACAGGTTTAAAAAATCAAGTTAAACTGCCAATAGTTAAAATATAGTCATATTTTTACTGTGTGAAAGCAAGTAACACATTTAACGGAATGCTACATTTTTAAGTATTTCCTTCTAAAGCATACTTCAAAAACATTTTTAGTGTACAATTACAAATGTAAAAGTATCAGCATTGCGAAGGTGCGTACAAAAAGGACGAAAAAGCCTTTAGAAATCATTGAGGGGCTTTGTTTCATGAATGTCCTTGTCCCATTCTGTGTTTCAGACGTCTGAACCCCACCCAGCATTAGTTAAAGAATACCAGTCGGTTGACTGTTAAACCAGACCTGCTGAAAGTTTCCTCGTCCCCTCCCCCCTCTGCTATTCTCTGTGTGGCTTTTGTGATAGCAGGTGAGCCGTGATTGGTCGAGCACGTTTTACCTGCGTGGCACATCCTGCAACTGACACATGAGCTCAGCGTATCCCTAATGATAAAAATAGGCATAATGACATCCTCAGCTCCTCCTCTTCCCTTTTCTCCCTCTCCGTCTTTGATCGCTGAATATATATTGTCCCACAGAACGTCACCATGACGAGAGTCCATGTGAAACATGTCTTTCAGTGGTACATGATAGCACAGTTTTTGTTTTCTGCTTTAAGGTAAATTTCCTTAATTTATAATGACCTTCGGTACTTAAGGGGACAGAATTTTTTCCCTTGATTATGTAAAATATGATGTGTGGGCAGAAGCAATGGTTGTAAAGTCACTAAAGCACTGAATGTTTGTTTAAGGTGGGTGAATCGACTCGCAAATACTAAACCGCACCCATATTTGCTTGTCTGGGGTACTATTTTTTATTCTTCGCTTGTGTATGTATGAACTAAACCCGTTTGTCATTGACCACCCCCCCCCCTTTTTGTGCTTTTATTGCTCGTATTTACATAACCACGTCATTTAGGTCCCTTAGGCCTTTTGAAATCCAAGCAGTTCTTTTTTTGGGGCCTGTAAAATTCAAACCTCTGCAAATGTTTGTTCTGAACAACATTGTTTCATGATCAAACAGTTTTGTTTTTTTTTCTTTACATGTTTTCTGTTCTCTTTTTGTTTACTAAGTTAACATCATTTTCTCTTTATCAGGTGTCACAGAGTCAGGCTTGTTGATGGACGTCTTACCAGACATGGTTAGATGTAATAACTTGTGTCTAATACTGTCTGGTAATGCCGTCCATCACATGCTAATGCCGTCATGGTCCTCTTGAAGATGTTGATAGAAAATCTCTCATTTTCCTATCTGTACATGCAAATTACATGGTAGCTTTTATCACCGTTTAGTCGTTACCATGCAAACCTGACCTACAACTCCCAACAGTCCTTTCATATGTTTTTAATAGGCCCTATTTTTAATATATGTAGTTTTATAAGAAACAGTGAATCCTACACTGGAAGGTTGATGTTTTTACAGTTCTCTTCCAAGTGTTATGAGTCAAAGTTTCTGCAATAAACCTGCAAGAAAAGTTTTGTTTTTTGTAAGAATACATGTTTTGTTGTTATTGTTTTTCCATCAGTGTTTCATAGAATTTGATAAAGAGACCACTTTAATTTTTTTCAGATAATGACATTTTAGCAAAATAACAAATGCTTTAATTTTGTGTGTGAAATGGAGCGACAACAAGTGAAAATAACGCCAATTGTAATGTGCTGAAAGGTTCAGAACTAATGAAAACAGTTGAGACTTCAATTGAGTGTGTCTGAGACATTTCTTTCGATTCTATCGGGTCAGTCAGGCATGTTTTGAGCGGTCAGGTAAGGTGTATGTTAATGGCTGTCAGTAAATCTGGGTCTGGCCTGGTCATTGTGTTCATGTGACTCTTCAGTGGGTCGACCGGAATGCCTGGCCTCAGAGCAAAGCCAGATCCAGTTACATGTGAACAGAGCTCCTTTTTAACTACCTCAATTTGCCCTGTTCTGCCAGGACCTCATTGTGTTGCTGTGGAAAGCACACTGCCAATGAGGCCCCCGTCGTACTGAGGTGCAAGGACACCAGGACAATGATATGTAAAGGAGCTTTTTACCTTTACACACTCAAACGAATGCAAACCACTGTGAACAGACATGAATGATTCAAAGAAGTTCAAATGTACAATAGCACAATGGCTCAATAAACGTCTGATACAAAACCAACACAATGGCCTTTTATTTTGCCATTTCTGTTATCTCTGAAATATTAGTCTGTCACAGAGGGGTTTGTCTTCTGTTACAATGCAGAATTTGGCACCCAGCTTTTAAATTATGGCAGAAAGAGGCTTATATCTCTTTGTCATCAGTTGAAGAAGAGTAGAGAAGAGCCACTAAAAATAACCTTGTTTGAGATTACAAAGACTCCTTTGCTCTCTGTCTGAATTGATATATTTATGATAAATTGTATGTTAATTTTCTGTATTTATTTGATCAAAACTACAATAAAAAATGTAACATTTCTTATATTAATGTATTTTTATGAGAAATCTTGTTCTTATTATGATACAAAAGTGAATCTAACGCAGCCATTACTCCAGTTTTTAGCATCACATGATTTTTCAGAAAATCATAATAATCTGCTGATTTGGGTCTCGAGAAACATTTCAATGTTGAAAACTGTTGTTTAATGTTTTTTTTTTGTTTTTTTTGCTTTTTATGGAAACCATTTATTTTAAAGTATTGCACTCTAAAATGCTGGGTTGTTGTAACCCAATGTTGGTTAAAATATGGACAAACCCAACCATTGGGATCAAACTTAATTGAAAAAACAAATCAGCACAACACTGGATTACAACACAGCATTTTGCAGAGTGTATACATCAAATAGAAAGTTTCAAAGAATAGCATTTATTTGAAACATGTTTCTTAAAAACACAGACACATATTTATAACTATTTATGAACAATTTTGTTGTATCAATATACGTAAACTTGGCTACACTTCATTTTAGGATCCTTTTTACATCACTTATAAATATACTTAACTATATATTTTATTACTAGTATTACTATTACTACTATAATATTAGTTATAACAACTACATTATGTATTTCCTATATAATTAAGGGTTAGGAAGAGGTTTAGGGCTAGTTGTACAGTATGTAATTATGTATAATTTATTGTTACTATGTCTAATCTATTACATTCATTCAAGTGGTGGACTGTAACTAAGTATTTTTACTTCACTATTGTACTTAAGTACATAGTTAAGTATCTGGACTTTATCAGAGTATATTTAATTTAGGAAACTTTTACTTATCTTAAATAATCTGTTCAGAGTGAGTCTCCAGTAAATAATTCTCTGATTTAAATGATTCATTCAAAGTGAGTCTCCAGTAAATGATTAATTTATTTTACAAATGAATCTGGATGGGGTTCAGTGGGTGAATATGGTTTCACGTTTTCACTTGAATTATCATAGATTATCAGTGTAGTTATTAAACCATGACGCGTTTGCTTTAACTTTTTTTTAAACTTAAGTATTTTTGCACTTTGACTGAAGTAATGTTGAAACGGAGGGCTTTATAGTTCTGGAGTAAATTTTTATTAGGGTATCTTTTACTTAAGTGCCTAATCTGTGTACTATGTCCACCACTTGTCATTCCATGTAATGTGTAATAACAATATTTTAAAATAAAGTATCATCATATATACATACATATATAATACAGCATGCATGCATACTTTTTTATATATATATATATGAGTGCCAAACATAATCAGAAAAATATAGAAAACTCATAACCGCTGCATTCTACGGCATCACCAGAATCTCAGGTATTTTGGCCTTATTGGAAATTTCAGAGTAATGTCAGTTTTGTGAAAAGTCACATGCTTTTAGGGAGAGATCCCGTTGAGTTTCATCCATTTTTAGCTAATGGATAAAATACACCCAGACAGGATGTGATATCTTGTTCTGCTCAAGTGACTCATTCAATTAGATTCATTTTTTAAAAGCACCAAAGGTGTTTCCCGGGTGTTTTCCAAGAAGTTACACCTTCTGTAGCATTAATTCTTTAGTATCAGCATTTTCATGTAGATGTGTATGAAATGTAGAAATATATGTATTTACAAGCTACAGCAGAAATCAAATGTTTATGAACACTGCTGTGAGTTTAGAAGTGGAATAATCTGCCATCGCGTGACATCATGCAGAATTCCAGATTTCCGGAAACTCTGTATTGAATTCCAGCACTGGTCTATGCTTGCTCACATGTAGTCAAACTAGATTCCAGCCAACAGAGGGTGAGGTTTACCTAGGATTGCCAATGAAGCGGAACGGCTGTCAAGACGAACACGTGTTTAAACGGCTATGACATACCTCTAGGGTGGATAAGTAGTAGTCACACAGATAGGGAACTCCCGATTAGCTTGCAAAAGGGTTTTTACCACAACTCTAACCACTCATTCTCAACTATTAAGATTTTTGTTCAGCTGCAACAGACAGTTTAAGAAAAGCCTTAGTGGTGATGTTAAGTATTAGAATGTTGCTGAAGGCAAACGCCTGAAATACTTCTGGATTTTTTTTTAAGTTGGCATATGCCAGTGGTGTAAAGTAGCGAACAACTAATACTCAAATTACTGTAATTGACTAGTTTTTCTCAGAAATTGTACTTGACTAAGTAGTGTCTTCATTTACTTGAGTACTATATCTGTACATTTACTCCACTATTTTCCTTCAGTCACTACTTTATTTTTTCTTGACTGCTGTGACTGGCTAAGTAGAATAATCATAATCGCATAGAAAGAACGCCTCAGATTTGAATCAATACACGGATGCTTTATAAATGCAGAAACATGTACAGTGTGGAAGCATTAAAGAATCCAGGAAGATGCAAAATTGTCACACACAGCGACCAAGAGACTGCTTAGACATCTTGTCACTGATGAAAAGATGAATGATGCTTACTGTACAATCACTGAAGTCACCAAATAGCCTCAAAAAATAAGTAAATGCCATATTATGCTTGTATGTTAAAGTTGCTTTAAAAAATACAACTCAATTTTATTTGT
Organism: Danio jaintianensis; assembly: GCA_903798115.1. Classification (NCBI taxonomy): domain Eukaryota; kingdom Metazoa; phylum Chordata; class Actinopteri; order Cypriniformes; family Danionidae; genus Danio; species Danio jaintianensis. The sequence goes on from CAIGQV010019951.1 coordinate 12,643,334, forward strand.
TATTAACTCCATTTAATTAAATGATTCCGACTTTTGATTTAAATGTGTTGTTAGGCATTAACTACGAAATTAACATCAGCTAAGATTAATAAAAACTTTTGGAGTTTTCATAACCTTGACTTTAGTTAAAATAACTGTTGTTAAGAAATATAAACAGTTAAGGAACAAAAGGGCGATAAACAGTCAAAGAATATTCAATGTCGTAGGCCAGAATAACATGTGAAATCTTATGAATGTTTGAAAATAAATCACAAATTAAGTCTTCAAGCATGTGGTGCTGTTATGAAAAACCAATGTTAAAATATAGAATTTTGAATATTCTTACAAGACAAAAGTTGAAATAGTACAAAATTATTCACAGTATTTTGAAGTGCCTAAGATATTAATATTGGGCATGTTCATTTTCACAATTTATTGAATCACTGAATATCGGCATACTTGTGTCTACTTGTGAGCAAACAAATCAGTGCAAACACTATTCAGCCTTAGCATACAGTACGCATATAAACCAATGAAAGGCAATGAAGTATTTAAATGTTTCAATACAACTATTTTGAGACTATTTGCATATGTAATGCAATCATATGATATACATGTACAGACATCAAATGTAATGTTATTCATACAATATATTATATTGGCACATACGTATGCAAACATAAGAGGGTTTATCGCAATTAAAGTTAAAACACAGTCAAATAGTGCATATCCAACGAAAACCTTCAATTTAAAACAAGACAAGCAGTGTGTGTCTATGCATACAGAAACAGTTTCAAAATTGTTGCATTGTGTGTGGTGACATATCAAATTGAAAGTTTCTTTTAAAGACTTTTGTCCCCGAAGTTAAACATAGCTCCTGTGTTCAAATTGAACCTCTCTAGCATTTATTATTTTGTCCCCGAAGTTAAACATAGCTCCTGTGTTCAAATTGAACCTCTCTAGCATTTCTTATTTCATTAATGCTCCTCCTCTAACAAAATAACAACGTCACCCCTCATTTACTTTACTAATGCGCCAGTTAATCAAGTTCTGGTGACTGAAAAACAAGTAATTGTTAGCACGGCGTGATGACAATAAGATGACGTCACTCTTTCACCGACTGTTAAAGGCACGGAAATGCATTGTTTAATCAACTCCATCACACTGCATTGTGTCTCAAAGAAACTGTGAGAGAATGTTTTGGTTAACTGTATGAACATAAACTATTCATTACTCCCTGGTTTGTGGAAAAGGAAAAAGAGAGTTCTTCAGAAACACCTTAATACAGATACAGTCTCTCTCTCTCACACACACACACACACACACACACACACACACACACACACATAGTTGTAAGCAGATGGTGAGCCAGGGGAGTTACATGGCTGTAAAACAAACCTGTTTTCTTTGTCCTACACAGCTCTCTGTACACAGCGTCTATCAGATTGCAGCCTACTGGCAAGGTGTGGCTGAAACCAGCAATGTACTAACAAACATAACTACAATATGTGACAACATGAAGCTACTGCATTAAAAGCTTAGAGCCTCAAGTAAAACACAATCCTATACACATTCTTGTGATGCAGACTAATTTACTTTAGACGATCAGTAATCATTTGTATAAATGCAAACATTATAAAAATACTTGAAATTAATGATATATTTAAAATTTATATTAATTAATCTTAATCATATATTTCAGGTTTTGCACAGTTAAACTTCACTTATTTTGCTTTTTTTTTAATATATTGTCTATTCTATATAGTCATTCTGGGCATGCAAAATATGAAGTATATTTCATTTTGGTATATAAGTCAAAAACAAAAGGCATTCAAAACCGTAGAAATGTAATACAGCTTTAATTTTTTTCTATACATTTCTACATGAAAAAAACTATAGTAAATACTATAGTGTTTTTGAACCATATGATATAGTTTAGTATTTACAACTAATGAATGCCGTTAATGAATGCTCCAGTATACAGTGAGCAGATAAACTGTAATAAATACCGTAGTACACTTTAGCTTTTACAGTTCTACAGTAAATTGGTGTATTATAGTATAATATATTTCCTATAGTTGAAGAAAACTACAGTATTTGGTCATTTGTCTATATTACTATAGTTGTTGTGTTACTATAGCAACTACAGAATTTCCACAACAGTTTCAAGTACTTTACTATAATATGGTTCAAAAACATTGTAGTATTTACTATGAATTACTATAGTATTTTTCATGTGGGTCAGAATTTGTTTTACATTAGAACTCCTCATTGTTCTACATTCAATTCTTGTAATTTTTTCAACACATTTTTAAACATTATAGTTTTGATAACTAATTTCTAATAACTCATTTCTTTTGTTATCACATTTATGACAGTACCTAATATTTCTCTAGTTATTTTGCAAGATACTAGTGTAAGTACAATTTAAAGGCTTATCTAGGTTGAGGAAGAATCAACTGTAGAGTGTGTATATCTATGAATGATGTTTGAAATGGATATACTTTGGGTCAGTTCTTTTCCTCCATGAATGTTTAATCACACTGGGTTCTAGCTAATGGTCAAGACCTAGCAGAAACTATAGGTTTGGAGGTGGGGGTTTCGGGGGGTGTCAGATGAGTGTCAGGAGTGGGATTACAGTTAACTGCCACTGGTGTCTGGGTGTGTCTTCCAAAGTCAGTTGTTATAAAGAGCAGTAATTTTCACACTTTCTGCAAAACACACTGAAATTTATGATATGTGAGAACAGACTAGCGCCTCTTGATAAAGAACATGATTTTTTTTTTTTGTGTTCTCATCCAATTTGGTTGAATTGCCGTTGACTCCAATGTGTACAGACAGATGCCGTTGACTCCATTCAGTGTACAGATAGATTTATGTAAAATTGAAATGTGTACTTTTTAAAATATATAAAAGGGATCAAACTAGATTTAATTCTACTTCAAATGATTAAAACCACCTTTTTGACACAAATGGAGGAAAGAGTGGATGATTTGATGGATGATGGCAAAATATAAAGATTTAAGAAGACTAAAAATAAAAAAGATTAAATAAAGATCAATTATAATTTTTATGCAGCACTGTGGTCCATACACGGGTCATCTTAATATGTCTTTTGCTGTTTTTGGCCTTTAAAAGTGAAGACAATCTGATTCCTGCAATGCAGAAATAAACACTTTTGCAAACTCCCTCATCTCACTTATTTTTCACTGGCAACTTGTTAAAACATGTTTAAAACTGCATATAATGTTGTATGTCTTTTAATATGTCATCAAATAATTCCTGTTCTAAATATGCCTGAAATGATTATTTGTTATATAAACTACTGTTTCACTGAACAACACTTTATTGGGTATAATATTAAAATATATATGAAGAAAAAAATGTAAAGAGGGCACATTCTGATGCATGTAAAAGTACAGCATTCTAAAATGTATTACACTTTTATTGTTCTGATGCATAAAAAAAAGGTTGTCTTAGACTGATGATATGTTAGCAATGTAAAAACTGTGTTATATTATTTAAAACAAAGCACTTAACAACTATTTTACAGATTTTAAAAAACAAGTATATAGTGCTGTGCAACACTATATGGTTACACACAATTAATATGTAAATAAGACATGTCTGTTTAGGCCTTTTTAACGTCCATCTTTCTTATTAGGGTAATTGCATAGAGACAGGTGTGTTTGGGACTGATATTTATTGAAGGTTTATCTTTGATGTTTTACCTTTGTGTTACTCATGACAACACAAACCTGAAAACATGGAGACAGGCTTTCCACGAGCTGAACAATTAAAGCCATTGACTAAAAGCTTTTTATGGAACATTGATCCATTTTGAAAGTAGTATATGTCATGCAATAACATAAGAAAAGAAGAACCAGTAAGGATTAAGTGTGTTTTGTTTTTGTTTTAACCAATAGATCTAATTTCCCTGTGGCTAATATTATTTTACACCTAATTAAACACAATAGCTGAAGACAGATAAAACAAGCGGCGTCAGTGCACTTAACTCATTGTGGTTGAAAATACATTCTCACATTACGGTAATGCCAAAACAGTGATGTGTAGGACAATTAATAATGAATAGTGTTAGGCTGGAAATACTGGGAATCGGTTCCTGGAGTGATTCTTTTGTTCTGAGATTCTAACCTCCAGTCCAGTTGAAGCTGTTGCTAAGACACGCATTTCCTTGGTAACTAGTAGTTGTTTACTTTGGTCTCGCTAGTTCGGCACTAAGTTAGCATACATGCTCCAAAAGTTAGTTGAGTACATGGACTGAATAAACAATAATATCATACAAACACAGCGTTTAAATGTTCCCAGTGGAGACAGAAGCTTTTTGAAAAGAGGAACAGAAGAATAGACATTTTTTGTGATCTCCAACCAGCGTAAGTTTAATCAAAACTGAGGTTACTAAATTCAAAGTAGCTTCTGAGCTAATAGATCACTGCTTAAATATTTTAACATTTCTTTCATTAGTTAAATACCTAACGTCCTAAAAGGCCATGATGTGCTCTATTTTTTTTTTTTTTAGCATAACACTGATATTTTCTTTAAAAATAAGTGTTAAGTTTATTTCAAATGTTTTCTTTGTTAACATTTTTAACAATATGTATCATACATTATGTGTGTTAACATAAAGTGCTTTGAAGTCAAATTAAACACCAGTTAATAATTGTATTTTCATTAAATATAACGTTAAATATCAAAACGTGTGAAAATATAGGATACTGATAAATTCATCAGTTTATGTTGGCTTATGCTGTAAGTAATGGTAATTGTTATATAAGTAATGGAAAATAATGCACTTAAAAATGATTTCAGATTGATTTGTTTTTTCTTAACAAATCGCTTAACCTTCTTAAATCATAGTAGACTACACTGATATGAGAAACCAGTCTTGTTTACTTAAATATATGCAAGAAGGTAAGTCAGTAAGTTGTACAAGTTAGCTTTTTTATGTACGAATTTTCACATAAGTTATACCGTATTGTACCTAAACTTACAAAATTAGACGTCCCTCAACTTCCTATAGTTATCTATAAAAGACGCAGATTTTTAGGCCTATGTGAAGGACTCTTTGAAGGTTGTTTTTGCCGGAAAAAACAAATGTGACGTTAACGCGACGTGACGGTAACTCCTTGTAGGAAACTGAAATTCAAAATGTCAAAAGTCAAGCAAATGTATAATCTATGAATCTTAAACGTAGCCTACTATGAAAAGTTTCAAAACAGTTTAATTTTGATTACCTTATCTGTCGATAGGATGCTGGTGGGTTGCTTCTGCAAACATAATGGTTTGATTACAGTTGAATTCTTACTGCTGTCATCTTTATTGTGTTTATTTGGTTAAAGAGTGCGGCACACACATTTACATATTCGCCTGACGTCCTTCTCAAAACGCCTTTTGGATGCTGATTATCGGTTTGTTTACTAATAAAAAAGTAAAATGTACCTTGAGTGGACGTTGAATTACCTTCATTCTCTTGTGGGTCTACAGTACGTTGCGTGTGCACGAGCAATAAATTGCTGGCTGCAGTACACTTAACGTCCACCGGTGTCGTGTAGGGGTTATTACCACATTTAATCAAGAAAAGATCTGAAAGAGAGGTACACAGTAGGAAAAAAAATGTTGTTTCTCCTTTTGATTCAAGATAGTTTTTCCTACCGCACTGACACATTTTTCTATAGAATTAAAGATGTATATAGATATAGATATCTTATGTGTGATTGAATGCAAGACACTGCAGGCAACCTGTCAATTTGGAGTTTTTTTTTAGGTTTGTTTGATTGTTTGTTTTTTGCTTTCATAAAGTGTTTTTTTGTAATGTAAAGAAGACATTCAAAATACATATTTCACAGTTCACAGTGTTTTGTTTTATTTAGTGTTTTGTTTTTGTTTTGTTGCATGTTATCATGTTGTGTTAGCCTGCTATATTCTGAAGGAGGGATATGTTCATGTATGAACATAATTAATACAATTATGTATACATAATAATTTCCCTGATGAGATACAATATTTTGTTGGGTAAAAAAAATGAATGGCTGTACAGTATTTTATTACACAACAAAATCTTTGACTAAACCAAATAATAGTTTGCTTCTGTGTTTTCAAGATTAGTTTTATTTTCAGTGACCACAATAAATATCAAGTTAAAATGTAGACATGCATATCTAAAGTTATTTTTTGTGTCACTAGCACCACTGAGGTCAGTCGGGCAGCAATGGTGTTAAATCCATGTTGTTTTCCAATAGATTTGGGCCGGTTGGAGGGGAGTGACCATGATGTCATCTGAGAGCTGGGTTGAGCCCCGTCGGCACACAGGACACAGACGGGACACACAGCAGACAATAGATGACCAGGGCCAGTCAGATGAGGAGAAGAAGAGCAGCCCATTCAGTGATGAGCTTCAGGTCATGGAGATACAACATGAACATGGAGCTGAAGTCCATAGGGAGAAGAACAAGGAGACTAGGAGGAGGAGACGGGTCAAACCTACAGATGGAGCCCTACCAGGTGTGTGAGAGAAAATGTGTTGTTGTAGATGGGGAGACACTCATGGAGTGTGTACTGTAGTTTGTTTATTACTTTCATCTTATTTTGGATAGCAGTGGACTATTAGCGGTTAGCTGTGATTTATTTGTTCAGTGGGTAAATGTTGTCCATTAATAAAGGGATGCAGTGTGGAGGCTTTGATTGATCTCAGCATGGCTGCCCCCATGAGGCGAAAAACTCCACATCAGAGAAAAGACAGAAAACTTACAATGGCTTGCATTCAACAAAAATTTAACTTAATGTTATTCTTAATTAATGTTATTAATGTTAGTCTTGTTATTGTTAGAGATAATACTGTCATTGAAAAAGATTTATTATATTTGATCTACTATATTAAATTTCTAATCATATTTGACCTGTTATAATAATTATTATAGACTTAAATGATTAGGTTTGTAATTTTATGTTCAAAATAAATGGAAAATATTAAATAAAATGAAAATAACTTACATAAATACAATTTAAAATTTTAATAGTATTAATATTTTAAAGCTAATGTATTATTATTATTATTATTATTATTATTGTAGATCCAAAATGAACACATGTACATATAGTCTTGTGATATAACATTTAATATATATTTACATCTCTTATTTACATGAAATAACAAAAATAAATTATTAGTATTAGTATTGTTATTACTACTCCTACTACAACTAGTACTACTACTATTATATACAGATGACAATAAATAAATGAATTAATTAAAATTAATAATAATAAATTTTTTTATGTTATTTCAGATCAACTAATACAAGTTATGCAACTTTTATATTGATATTTTTGAAAACTAAAATGCTACAGTAATTATAGAATGACTAATCAGCAATTACTGTATTGACTTAGTGCCAGTTAACAAACTTGACAACATGATACTGGGTTAAGTTCAGTCAGGCGTGCTCTCATGGGTCAGAAAGATGAGGTGAAATTAACTTCGATTAACACCTGGTTGGATCAGATGTCTTTCACTTGTGCAACTCTGAACGACACAGCCATCATTGGCACATTTCCATCCAGTTTACATTGCATGTCTCTGTATATAATGTAAAAAAAAAATAGTCCATGTGTTATGTTTAGAAAGTGAAATTTACTTACTTCAACTGTCTTTGTGTTTGTAAATGTTCAGTGAGCATCTCAGTTGTTGAGAAGGACAGAGACAAGCGTCCTGAAGAGCCACGAGGCCCTGGACCCTTCTTCTTCTTTGGTGGAAAAAATGGGGCCTCCATGTGAGTGAATCAAACCTTTTTACTCACAAGTTTGGGAATATTGATTTTTTTTAAGTGTATGATTTACAGAAATCAATTACTTGTGGACATAGCAGTTTGAGTGCTTATTTTGGTCTTTGTTTTTTCTTTAGTCTGTAGTTGATCCATGAGTCACAATATTGGTCAAAACATTTAATATTTGTCATTGATTTTTTTTTTTTTTTAAGTCATGTATATAAAGTAATTTTAAATAAATACATTTTTTTTTTTAATTGTTACAGACCAAATCAGGTAATACATCTAATTGCTATTATTATTATTATTATTATTATTATTATTATTATTATTGTTGTTGTTGTTTATATTTCTGCTGCTGCTAAAGTTATTATAGCAGTGACACTTTATATAAATATAATATTTTTATATTAGTAACACTTTTTTTATATATTACCAAAATTGTTACTCTTATTTAGCACTCAGCTTTGCTTACAACTACAGAATATAATCATATATAGCACTCAGCTCTTCTATAAGTATATAATCACACACACGCACAGACACAAGCACACACATAATAAAAGGAACAAATAAAAATAAATAAACTAGCTACTTCTTGAGAATTTATGAACTATTTCTGAAACCTTTGAAACATGACAAAGATATGTCGGTCTGATCTGATATTTAGAGTTGTTTCATACTGTGAGAGTCGAGGCTGGCAGCGCATTTATGACAAGACCAGGACGGACTACAAGCTCAAGTGGTGTGAAACTAAATCACCTGCTACCTACTACCGCTTCAGAGCAGGTGATCTTTTTAATATGTCAGCCTAACAGCAGTCATGAAAAAACCTTCTACACTCTGTCTGTTTATTTTCATACAGGTTACCAGTTGCTTTACCAGATACCAAACAATAAGGTCTTGACCACTAAGATAGGCCTTCTGAACAGCCTGCGGGAGTACGACAGAGTCAGCAGTAAGGTCAACTATGGACATGGAAGCAGGTTAAAATATAATATACCACTTAATATCTATATCTATATCTATTTTTCTTTTTTATCATTTAATCAAATACCAAAGTTACAGATAAAAGTTATTATTTAACAATATTATAACTATAAAGTATTTAATTATAGTAATAAAAGCATAATGATCATATTTTATAATATAAACAATTTGTGATCATGAAACAAACTTTAATATAATTATTAGATTTGTTTTTGTTTGTTTACAATAATTGTTTACATTTTGCAGGAGAATGAGGCTTGAGGATTTTTTCCCTGTTACTTTCCGTATGGATATGAAAGATGAGAGAGAGGCTTTCTTTAACGGTATAATGTTACATCATGTTGTATGCATGTATAGATACAGATATGATGTTTATACTGTACAAATCTTTGTGGCATGTACAATATTTTAATGTTTTGATAAAAATATTTAATATGCTAAAATAGAAAGTATGTATACTTTTAGCATCTCATTATTTAGAGATATGCTACATTTTTTATGATCAATTTTGAAAACACATTGTTGTTTTATAGTGTTGCCTAATATTTTTCTACAGAATTCTTTGAAAGCCCAAAAGAACATAATTCCTTCCTTCCTTTAACATTATGAATGTCTTTAATGACACTTTTGATCAATTTGATATATTATTGATGATTAATTGTGTGAATTTCTTTCAATCGCTAAATCAATCAATCAGTCCATCATTCAATTAATCAATCAATTAGAAAATATTAATTAATATTTAGTACTAAACCATCAGCTAATAAATGTTAAATTGATGTTGTCTTTAGAATCAAGCAGTGATAAGTACAGCATGTGGATCTGCAAGCCGACCGGTCTCAACCAGGGCCGTGGTATTTTCCTTCTGCGACCAGAAGACATCACAGCTTACAGAGAGAAACTGCAGAACACAACAGAGCAGCAGTCCAACAGGAAGTCACCTTTCAATGCACCACAAGCTCGAATTGTTCAGCGGTAAGTGAAACTCTAATTAAATGCGACCTTACTGTGAGTTGCTGTTTCACTGTCCTATAATTCTTCTGAATTCATGACCAACACCACAGACATCAGCTAAAAAGAGATTAAAGTCTTTGTTCAAACCTTTTCGCTTTGACATCTGCCAACATTACAAAATACTGAGGAATACAGAGGAAAGGCTGGAATACACACAACTTGTACCATGTTTTAAGTAGCTGAAAATCAAAGTCAGGCTGAATAGTGTACGACGGGCTAAGACTGAGAGGTTTTTTTTAATCCATCCAGTCTAAGGATGTCTAACACATTCGATATTTTGTTTGTTCATTCGTTTGCTCACTCATTCATTCATTCATTCATTCATTCATTCATTCATTCATTCATTCA
>CAIGQV010019951.1:12656051-12667777 GCA_903798115.1 Danio jaintianensis
TGTGTGTGTGTGTGTGTGTGTGTGTGTGTGTGTGTGTGTGTGTGTGTGTGTGTGTGTGTGTGTGTGTGTGTGCGTGCGTGCGTGCGTGCGTGCGTGCGTGCGTATGTGTGAAGCCTGACTGGATTAATTTCATCTGACCCAGGAGATTAGTTTTCGAATTATCCACTGAATGCGGTAAGACGCATTATAAACATAAAGTCCGTATTTATCTCTTCTGTAATCTCCTTAGTATCTTCGAGACAATTACGGTACAGTTTTCTAATGCTGGCACGATTCTTCAGTTTAAACGTGATGTTCAGAGGCTGGTTGTCCCCTACGGAGCATCCTAAATTCAATCCGCGCCAAGCAGTTGCCTGGCAGCCTGTGCTCTGCCAGCGTAAACATGCGTTCCCTCGACCAGACACATCTTGGTTTCTAGGCTACCAGATCATTACAGATTCACACATAACAACTAACAACATTTAAATCGGAAGCTATTACACGGCATGTGAATAATGTTCATCACGTAAAATGATAACGGCGTATTAAAATCTTGCATTAGAGATAATGTAATTTATGTGCGCTGAGATGTGTACATGCATTGCACACTTAATGTCAGTATGAAATCTTGTTTAAACTGTCATCACGGCACCCTGTATGTATTTGTAGTGGTTTAGGTGATATAATTATACATAATTACTGTAAAAATGAATCGAGCAGGTTGAGTAGAGTAAGACTGCCATCTGCTGTTAAAAAGTGTGTTGAAGAAGGTAAACTGCAAGTTGTGGATTTTTGTTGCTACTTCAGGGGGATAAGGGTGTATGTAAATAAATGTCCCAACCAGTCTTATGCATGGGTATATTTTTGGGAACAGCCAAAAATACATTGTATGAGTTAAAATTATCAATTTTTATTTCATGCCAATTGTCTGAATATTAAGTAAAGATCATTAAGACATTTTGTAAATTTCCTTCTCTAAAACATCTCAAAATGTAATTTTTTATTAGCAATATGCATTGTTAAGAACTTAATTTTGACAACGTTAAGAGTGATTTTTTCAGTATTTTGATTCTTTTTAACCCTCAGGTTCCAGATTTTCAAATTGTTGTATCTAGCCAAGTATTTTACTATCCTAATAAACCATACATCAATTGAGTGCTTATTTATTCAGGTGTTTCCAAAAATGTACCCTTATGACTGGTTTTGTGGTCACATTTAGTTCTTTATTCTCTTATTTTATTACATGCATTGTAATTTAAAATATTTATAGAACTACTAAATACCACTGCATTACATGTACCTGTTTTGCATGCATGCTGTTGTTCATTGTCAAGCTTCACAGTTCACATGTAGTAGTACGTAACAACGTATAATAAACCAAAGTTCATGATGAACTTCACTTCAGTGCTAAGAACTTACTATACTTTTATAAATGCATGTAATATTTTAAAAATAAATTAAATTTGAACAAATTAATTGTTAAATAATTTCAATCAGTTGTTTACATTTTGAATTTAATAATAGGAAAAAACAATCTGTCCCACTTTATATTGAATGGCATTAACTATATGTACCTACATCAAAAAAATAAATGCAATGAATGTACTTATTGTGTTCATATTGTATTACAAAACACTTATGGTGCTATTGAGGGGGGAAATGGGCACAAGTTAGGAACAGGTATGGCATTATGGGTAGGTTTAATAGGTTAAAGTGTAAGGAAAGGGTCAACTGTGATAACAGGAATGAATTACAAATGTAATTAGATGTACACAATAAGTGTAGTCTACCAAGTGATTCATTTAAAGGTCACATTGCATACCCATTTGACACAAGTTGATATGATTTTTTTAGGGTCTTAATGAAAAGTCTATAACTTACTTTGGTTAAATTTCTCAATGGTAGTGTAAATAAACATATCAGTCCACAGTCAGCCATTTCTCTTAATTTTTTTAAAATGTTAATGAACTGCTGCTCCCCCGTCCCTCTCTGAAGGTGCTGAGTCAGGAATACCGGTCCATTCTTGAGGAGCTCAACCAGTGCAGCACACATAGCACTCAACCAAACCTCACACTTATTGTCTGTGTGACTGACATAGAGTATTCGAAGCTGTTTCCACATTATGATAACAAAATAAAAAAATCGTCCTTCTCCAGCATGTGAAGTGAAGTGAAGTGAAGTGAAGTGAAGTGAAGTGAAGTGAAGTGTGGCCAAGTATGGTGTCCCATACTTGGAATTTGTGCTCTGCATTTAACCCATCCAAGTGCACACACACAGTTAGTGAACACACACATACCGTGAACACACACCCGGAGCAGTGGGCAGCCATGCTGCGGCGCCCGGGGAGCAGTTGGGGGGAACGGTGCCTTGCTCAAGGGACTCACCTCAGTCGTGGTATTGAGGGTGGTGGAGAGTGCTGGTCATTCACTCCCCCCACCCCCAATTCCCGCTGGTACCGAGTATCGAACCAGCAACCTTCGGATCACGAGTCCAACACTCTAACCACCAGGCCACGACTGCCCCCCAAATGTAGAATCATCACATAAAAATTCATCATTCCTTGATATTGCAGCCTGCCATTATCACTGTAAAATGTATTCAAACAAACATCTATACACATGAAAAGTGACACTGGTTTATTTAACAAGTGCTTAGTCTGCCAACAACACCACATTGACAAACACAGCTCTGCACATGAAGGATAATGTTCTGATTCTAAACACTGTAACCAAAGAAAAAAATTACATACATATTTCAGCCAAAATTGTAGGTACAGTTTTAAATGTAATTTAAATGTGAGTGCAGCTTTGTATTGCCTGAGTCAAAGCAAAAAAAATTAATACAATGTCACCTTTAAATAGTTGTTAAGGCCACTTAATATAACGCTGAACCAAAAATTCTAATATACTTAATAAGATTATAACATTCAGAATATAACTACAAAATGCTTTTATTCTGGTTACTTTATGTATGCCTGTGTGAAAAGTGTTCCTTTTATCTTGGTAATCTGAGAAGTCATTTGACTGTGATGTGCTTGTTTTGGGCAGGTCTGGTTGCTAGAGATGAATTGTAACCCTGCCCTGCATACTAACTGTGAAGTATTGAAAGATGTGATACCACAGACAGTCACTGAGACTCTGGGTGAGTTCTTTTTGTTCTATATAGTAAACAACAGCTCTTAATGCACAACATTTGCTTAACGTATGTTTAAATGCAATGCATCTACAGCAGTGCATGTGAAATTTAGTTTTAAATGAAGTAAAGGTAATGTTTCAGCAACTAGAAATAATGCAAACGTGTGAAAGGTGTGAAAACATTGGTCACAATCGTACATGTTAAAATTAGGTGTGACAACACTTGTTTTAGATGTCACATCCTTTCATTTTCAGACCTGTCATTGGAAATCTTCAATAAGTCTTCCTGTGGACTGAAACTGCTACCTTTACGCAGTCAAAAAGACTTTCTGTTGCTGTACAGTAGTGAGACTATGACTTTAACCAAACAGAGACACAAAACCACCATGGCCTTCTCAACCCTCCACCCAAAAAGCAGCTCTACCCACAAAAACTCTGCCTTAGCAACACAAACAGGGAAATCAACCAATAGAGGCAGCAAGAGCTTTGAAACTCTAGCCAAAGATTCTGTCCCATTCACCAGAATCCTCTCTTCCTCTTTGTCCAATACTAGTCCACTACAACAGCAACCTGTGGACTTACCAATAAAACAGCACTCAGCTACAGCAGTTGTATCCCAGAAACCTCTATTAAAATGTCAAGAAATTAAGCAGCCCAAAGCAGTCCGTGTTCGTGTGGAGCTGCAGCTCAGCAAGTGCATATCCAATGTCAGTGTTCTTCCACAGCCATTGATAAGTGTAACATCAGCCCTAAATAAAGGCCCAAACTCTTCACTGAAATCTGGAGCTCAGGGTCGACAGACTGACAACTTGGAGCATTTGAGCTGCAACCTAAAGATGACCAAGATTCATTTGGCTGAACCAAACTTCCTCCACGCTGCAGGGACAGGGAAGAAAGAGCATAAAGAAAAGGAACAGGAAAAAGATGGATGACAACTGTGCTAAAATTAAGAAATAAAATAAAAATAGTTTATCGTTCTTAGAAGAATGGCAGTTTGCTTCTGTTTTTTCCCATGAGTTTGTTTTTCGTCACCAGAAGCATCATGTATATAAATCGTTGGGAAAACTATTAGCCCTCCTATGGTAATGTTTATACTTTTTTCAAATATTTCTCAAGCAGGTCAATATTAGGTCAATATTATTAGCCAATATTATAATAAATATGCAAGTTATTATTAAATTTCATATTGCATTAAATACTAGTACCTTGCAAAATAACTAAAAATACTATACTGCGATCATGGCAAAGACAAAAGAAATTATTTTTTAGAAATTAGTTATTAAAACTATTATGTTTTAAAAATGTGTTAACAATAACAGTACTTGCAAAATATATATATTTTTAAATTCAATTTAAAAAAAATTCACAGGAGTGCTAATAATCTTGACTTCAACTGTATATACTGTACATTATATATTTATATGTATTTATACAAGCTTTAGAATTAGAAGTTCTAAAAACCACATGTACAACAATTTTAGGAAAAGTCATGTTTTTGCTTCATAATTAAAAGATATATTATGTACTGTTAATTGAAGTTGAAATATTACTTGCTAATTCAAACAATGTTACATCATCATTCAGTGTAATATGCAGTATAAATACTATACAGTATTTTTGTTAAAATTAAATAAACCTTTAAACATTTTTCTGACCCGTACTTTTTAAATTGAAGTGCTTCTTTCATGGTTTAGCAAAAATTACCTTTCCTGCAGTATGTATCACAGCTCTAAGTGAATGAAAACATCCTGCAAAGTTTTAAATCTGAAAGAGCACAATGTATAAAGTTATTGTCTATTAAAAGAAAATGTCGACACAGGGTCATTAAAATGAGTCCTTTTCAAAATGTCTTCCAAGCTGTTTCATGTTGATGTTCAAGATAACATCATGCCGAGAAGTAGCTGTGCTTCGCGCTGTGTGGGAAAATCCTTTTTTTTTTTTTTTACTTTTTTTTTACTCCCAAAAGACTAGGCTGTGAAAAGTTCCCAAACCTTCACTGTTAACAAAAATACTTTATTTACATTTACAGGACCATTTATCTTGCTGTATATGTATTTAGAGTATTGTATATCTTAACTGTAAAATATAAATGTTCATTTTCACAATGCAACTTTAAAATACAGTGACATACTGCATAACTGCCATACAGAAAACCAGTTCATATTACAGTTAAATATGTAATTTACTGTGTAAAATTTTGTGTAATTTACAAAAATCGTTAATAGTGTTGTGACCCTGTCATTTTACTGACAACTGCCACAGCACAGTAAACTAATGAGTGCAATGAGGGATTCACAGGCTGGTTTTATTGAAGCAATGTTCATCAGCACTTTTAATATATTTTATTGAAGAATGCTTCCTTGTCAGACTAGCATGTATTGATAAGGTAAAAATTAAGCCATATTGTCTGTTCATACACTGTATAAAATCTTCAACACTTGATAAGCCGTAATCCACTAATGGTGATGATGTTTGTTGTCCAAAATGACCATTAGATCATGCAAAGGAGGGGTTTGGAAAATGCTTTATTCAGTGACTCATTTGGAAGTTATTTAGCAACTAAGGTAAAAATAAATGCATATTAAATTGTTTTTTTGACCATGCATGTTGACCTGTTCTTGGGGACTCCCAAAATCAAAATATGAACCTTTCATAGTCCATAATGGGGCACTTTAAAAAGAATAAGTGATTTTTATGTATATGTGAAGCATACTACATTTGATCACACTTGAAATCCTTTAAAACGACTTGCTAAATCTAGTCGTTTGAGGGATAGTGACAAAGTCTAAAGATTTAAAATGACAATATTATTAAGATGACTGTATTTTGGGTCTGCATTGTGATCCTTAATACACTGCAATCTTTTGATCTCATTATTTAATTATTCTTTTGGTAAATAAACTAGTGTTAGCTAGAATGACATTGTAGTGGGTGTATTCTATAAGTCATCATAAAAATATGTAATGTAAAAAAAATTATCTGCATTAGACTTTAATTGTTTATGTGCTTAGAAGATGTTTTCAACTTTAGCCCATATATAGAAAAATACCTGCTGTTAAAATGTGTTTTGGTTTGAGTGAGGTTATGCCTTCACCACAGCATGAAAAATAAAGCGTGAAATTTCCGTTCTTCACAATTTTTTTTAGACAAATTCTCACAAACTTTTGAGTGATGTTTTAAAGTTCTTTGAAAGTTCTCTTAACTTCAGTTCAGACACCCACCCAGCTTTGTGTCTGTGGTGTCGTAGATCCTCCTTCTTCCTCAATCTCTGGCACTAGCGACAAAACAAACACCAGATTAGACCTCTTACATGCTAACATGCTCCTCACCGCCAATAAACACAGGTCTCAGCTGTGGTTTGATTGTTGTGACTACTTTTTTTTTTGCTTGCTTTTGTGAGGTGTAATCATCTTAGGTTGGATTTGCTTTACTGATGCTGCTTGCGTCCCCTTTTGTGTAAAATCAAAGTCGAAACAAACGTTTCAAGCTCACTTGCAGATGAAACCAACTGAGGAAGTTGTGTTGCCAGCTGCTGCGTCACCACTCAAACCAACAGGAAGAAATAGAGCAGCATTTGTACTTGACAGTTTCATACAGCACTTGCTCCTCTTTAATGCTCCGTTTGTGTCTGTCCAATGTCTTTTACTGCATTCTGCGCATCCCGTTCTTGAACCCTGCTTATAGTCAGTCGGGGTGTGGGGTTTGTGGGGGTGACCAGATGGCCCTCAGTGTGTAGTTTTGAGGAGAAGCCATTGGGGACGTGAGTGTGGAAAGGAGAGGTAAGGTGCAGGCGAGCAATGGGATGCTGCAGTGTGACCCAAAGGCATACGGGGACCGATGAAGTGGGCCCAGATGAGATCGAACTCTTGGAGATCTCCAATGCAGGGTAAGAGTTGCTTGTTTCTTTGCTCTTGCATTTCAGTTAAAAAAAACAGAACTTCCTCCTTTCATGGAGTTAGGTAATGTTTGATAACAATTCGAAAACCGCATGAGGTTTGGATAAAGAAAGTAAAGAGTTAATTGTTCATTATCATGTGAATGTGTATTCATATAGATATTTTAATCTGTCATCATTTACTCACCCTTGACTTGTTCAAAGCCTATTTGAGTTTCTTTCTTCTGATAAACACAGAAGATGATCTTTTTTTAAAAGTTTGTACGTAGCAAGCACCCATTGACTTCCATAGTAGGAAAAAATATATATATATATATATTCTGGATGTCAGCAACCAGCATTCTTCAAAATATCTTCTTTTCTCTTCAACAAAAGATGATGACAAGAAAAAGAGATGGACAACTTCTGTCTGTTCTGCTTGAATTCTGTTTGTTCTAAATGCATCTGATGAAACTCGGTGAAACTCCTCTTGTAAGTTTGTTTTATTCTGTGGTTACCGTGGCCGGGCAGCAGACTTGCAGCTACAGATCTCATTATAGCCTCTCTTACACCAAATGAGGCAGAACTAATGCAACTAGTATAGCTAATTAAAGGAGCCAAGTGTGTTTGAACAGTCTGGTGTCTTACTCGAGTTGGAAGCCTCAATCCTCTCATTAGGAGACTGTAGGGATTAGAGTGGGAGTTAATCAGAGCTCATAAGCTTTATGTGGCCAAACTAGCAGAAAAAATGGGGATCAGACAACGGCCAATCTGGTGAAATATGCACAGGTTGTTAACGCGCATGCACAGATATGCTTGGTGGTCTGTTTGGAGAAATAATAAAGTTAAATTACCCATTGTGGTTCTTGCATTATATTGTTGAAGACTCTATATTGGGTCTGTGAGTGTAGTTTGAAGAGTAGCACCCTTTGAGGGTCAGATGGCAGGTGTCTGCTTGTCATTCACCTCCCACCGTAAGCTGCTTATGTCTGGGCACTTCCCCAATAAGCAGCATGAGTAAAAGCAGTGGGAACAGAGGGTCTGGGGAAGAAATAAGCAACGTTTAGGAAGCAAATCTCATACAAAATTTTTGTTAATGTGTACTGTTAATGTCTTCAGGCTGACTATAGACTGATAGGTTGCCATTTGTGACAACTCTGACTTTTGTATTACAATGATCTGAATTAAACTGCGTCTCTAAACGTCTCTACAATATCGCATGGAGGTCGGGGACAGTACCTCTGGACTGGGCAACTGGGGTGGTGGTTCCCATTTTTAAGAAGGGGGACCGGAGGGTGTGCTCCAACTATAGGGGGATCACACTCCTCAGCCTCCCTGGGAAAGTCTATGCCAGGGTATTGGAGAGGAGGATCCGGCCGGTGGTTGAACCTGGGATTCAGGAGGAACAATGTGGTTTTCGTCCGGGCCGTGGTACACTGGACCAGCTCTATACCCTCACCAGGGTGCTCGAGGGTTCATGGGAGTATGCCCAACCAGTCCACATGTGTTTTGTGGACCTGGAGAAGGCATTTGACAGTGTCCCTTGTGGCATTCTGTGGGGGGTGCTCTGGGAGTATGGGGTCAGAGGCGCTCTGTTAAGGGCTGTCTCGTCCCTGTATGAACAGAGTAGGAGTTTGGTTCGCATTGCCGGCAATAAGTCAAACTTGTTTCCAGTGCATGTTGGACTCCGGCAGGGCTGCCCTTTGTCACCAATTCTGTTCATAATTTTTATGGACAGAATTTCAAGGCGCAGCCTTGGGCTGGAGGGGGTCTGGTTCGGGGACCACAGGATCTCATCTCTGTTATTTGCAGACGATGTTGTTCTGTTGGCTTCATCGAACATGGACCTTCAGCATACACTGGGGCGGTTTGCTACCGAGTGTGACGCGGCTGGGATAAGAATCAGCACCTCCAAGTCCGAAGCCATGGTGCTCCACCGGAAAAAGGTGGTTTGCCATCTCCAGGTTGGAGGAAAGTCCTTACCCCAGGTGGATGAGTTCAAGTATCTTGGGGTTTTGTTCACGAGTGAGGGAAGGATGGAACGTGAGATTGACAGGCGGATTGGTGCAGCGGCAGCAGTAATGCGGTCGATGTACCGGTCCGTTGTGGTGAAGAAAGAGCTGAGCCGAAAGGCAAAGCTCTCGATTTACCGGTCTATCTACGTTCCTACTCTCACCTATGGTCATGAGCTTTGGGTCATGACCGAAAGGACAAGATCTCGGATACAAGCGACCGAAATGAGTTTCCTTCGCAGGGTGGCAGGGCGCACCCTTATAGATAGGGTGAGGAGCTCTGTCACCCGGAAGGAGCTCGGAGTAGAGCCGCTGCTCCTCCACATCGAGAGAAGTCAGCTGAGGTGGCTCGGGCATCTGTTTCGGATGCCTCCTGGACGCCTACCTAGGGAGGTGTTCCAGGCATGTCCCACCGGGAGGAGGCCTCGGGGAAGACCCAGGACACGCTGGAGGGACTATGTCTCTCGGCTGGCCTGGGAACGCCTCGTGATCCCCCCGGAGGAGCTGGAGGAAGTGTCTGGGGAGAGGGAAGTCTGGGGTTCTCTCCTAAGACTGCTGCCCCCGCGACCCGGCCCCGGAAAAGCGGATGAAAATGAATGAATGAATGAATGAATGAATTAAACTGAACTGCACGGAACAGTGACATTTATACTAAACTCAACTGAATCAGTTTTAATTGAACTAAAACTACTTGTTATGGCTTTTTCTTCTTCATCTATGTTAAAATGTTTTGACATAATCTACATTGTAAAAATCACTATAGAAAAAAAAAAAAATGAATTGAATTGAATTTGTGGAAACTTAAAATGATGCAAAAGTTTCCCAGACTAGGAAAGAATGAACTTCATGTTCATTTTAGTTCTGGAAAACTATATACAGTGCATGCTGTTCATCTTAAAGGGCAGAACAGCTAACAGTGAATTCGCCCACATGAAGTTACAAACCTCTGCTTCCTAGAACTACTGGCTGAAGTACTTGCTTTTTTGGTTTGTACAGACAGGAACTTGGAGTTGTTGATTTTGATGAATGTAGCACTTAATGGGGTGACTGTCAGCTAGCTTACATCAGTGGTGAAGGTTTGAGTGCAACCAAGAAAATTGTATAGGGGAACATTATTTCCTGTAGTGGTATTTGCAAAAGACCCTATATTCTGTTATGTTTTTTTTCATGACTCAAAAAATTATAATCTGGCTAAGTGCTTTCGTGCTAAACACATGGTGATAGACTGAGGTGTATCGAAGAAAATGATTGCCTTTGGTAAAAGCATACCTCCTTGATAGGTGGCACTGCACAACATACAACTGTAAAATAAATAATCAAAAAATGTTTGGTACTAAACAGATAAAAAATATATATTTTTCTGCTTGTTCAAACTACTTATTTAAAATGAATTGAAACAGCACAATTCTTAAGTTTTTTTTGGGACAACTTTATTGTTTTATGTTAGTCAACTAATAAGTTAACAGTTAACTTAGTCAATTTGTGTTGGGACAACATGAAGTAATTGTGTGGAACCCAGCATTTTTTTTACAGTGAATGCTTACAATTTAAGTAAAATACTACTGTATACTTACTTACTATCGTTCATTTCTAATAATCTAATAATAAACCTAATAATCTAATAATAATACTAATAATCTATTAATGGAAGTTCACATGCAGTTCCTTATAAAGTTAATTTAAAATCTGTGGAGTGTCTAACAAGTACCATCAGAATAAAGTGTACCAACATTTGAAGAATGTTGATAACCGAACAATTTCCTATTGACCTCATGGAGCCATAAAAAGCAATGTTACAGTACCTGTTATCGTTACTTACCCTCCAAGTTAAAATAAAATGTTTTTTTTTTAGCAGATTAACCTTAAAGTGCATTACATTCAAGTAAAAGACGTCTGGTACAGAAAAGCAATGCTTCTGCCCAACTAAATATATCATCCAGGGCAAAGCACAGGAATTTGCATTGCATTTATGCTTAAATCCTCATCCGTTATGCTGCAAGATAAAGTGATTTGACACTGTTCAGCCATCTGCTGTTTCAGGCTCTGGAGTCTTGCTGAAAGCCGCCTCCAAACTTCTACAAGGAATGGCACAGACGAAGGTCCTCAGCGCTGCCCTTCTGTGAGACACCTGAAGCAGGAGGTTAGCCAGTAAACAGGAAGTGGTAAAGGGCGTAGTGGCATTTCTAAAAATGAGGCTAAACACTGAGCAAACAAAAGAGAATATCCATGTACGCTATGGGCGAATAGTATTTGCATATTTAAAAATCTACCGTATGTATGTTTCTGGGTTACATAAATTATTAAGCATAGAGTGTTTTGTTTGGGTTATGTGCATAAAAGTATCTAAATTCTTTTTGGTTAGTCACATAGAGATACGTAAATGCAATGTCTGCACTGAATAAGAGTTCATCAATGTTATCTGCATTTCTTCATTGCTTCATGTGTGTTGTGCAAGGATCTGGATCCTGTTTCTGTGAGGAGGGACTCAAAACACAACAATTCACAAGTATGTGTTCATTAAAATAAAGTGTGACCAACATATGTGCAAGCATTTTATTTTATTTTATTTATTTTTAAAAAACTTTATTTTATTTTTAGCCTAAAAACTATTTAACAACCGATTAAATCACCACCCTGTAATTATAAAATAGATATTGAGATTTTGAGTTTTTACATTCCATATTGCAGGGATCAGGTTTTCTAAATAAAATGTATGAATATTTAAAT
>CAIGQV010019951.1:12672777-12705278 GCA_903798115.1 Danio jaintianensis
TATATTAGATCATTTAGATAATTACTTTTTGATTAGTTTCAACCCATCACATTGATTTTAATAGGACAGTCTTGTACCATATTTATAGAAAAATCAAAATGATTTTTTTATTTTAAAAAATCTTAGAGAGGTTGGGAATGCAAAAGTTATTGGGTTGGCAAAAAAGTTCATACTACAAAATAAAAATACAAATGTGGTTTTATGCAATACTTCTAAAGACAGAGTAATAAACAATTAAATTTGGGAGAATCGGTGAAAAGTATAAAGTGTACTTTAAAAAAAAAAACTGTTGGACAAACACAAACCTAAAATGTATATAAACCTTAAAATGTATATAAATTTAATATGCATACAATTAAATGAATCTCCATGACTTGTCATTATAACCACAGAACTTTGTGGAGGGAAAGTGTGGTATTTAGTTACTATGTTAATGGTCTCTACACTTTATTTAGACACATATGTTTTCATTATGACTGGTCATGTGAAGACAAGAAATACTCTTGCATAACATTAAACCATTAGGGTAACATTAAGTTGACTGGGGTAGGATATAGACAGATATTGGAGATTTAACATATAGTGAAAGATATATTAGACTTGGAGTGTGACATTTGCATACATTGCATGTTTTGCTGTTTTAAAATTCAGAAATCAAGTGATCCGTGTTAGTCATAAAGATGCTTGTGACTCACCTTTGGAAAATAGCAATGTGATGATAAACTCACACTAGCTTCTTAATCTTCCTCTTATCGGCTACATTCTGTTGTAACTGTTAAAGATGCAATTCATTCAAAATGCCAGTACACTTGTAGGTTACAGAAAACATTTATTTTAATTTTTTTTATCAGGCTTTTTTTTGTGTAAAGCCTAAAAGTGACTGTTTATACAGGTCACTTGATAGCTCTTTTTCTGTTTTCTAAACAGATGTACAGTATAATCTTCATGTTTTATGCTGATTTATGCCAATGATGAGTGATGTATTTTCCAGGTGAACTGATGGAGCCTCTGCTTGTCTCCTGTATTTACCCTGAGGACTATCAAAGCTGGATCTTCCAGTTACAACAGGCAAGACTGCAGTTTTTGGATTTTCATGACACTGCTTTCAACTTGCAACAGAAAACCTTTAATGTATTTTGACCATTCATTTACGCAATAATAGCATTTTTAACACTTGAATGATTATGAAAAGTACATATAGTGCAAATATTTTACTATATAAACTTTTTTTTGTAGCGTTCATACAGTATCCATGCCTTACTCAACCAAATATATACATTTATTTCAGTGACATCTCATTTATCTAGTAGTCTATTAAACTGCACTCTATGAATCTAATTTGACTTACTTTTATGTAGATAAAGCATATTTATATGTGGAAAAAGGAGACTTTTGAGACTGACTTTTCCTGAATCCCTGCTGGGCATGTTGAAACATTATATTGGCAGTTTTTTATATTAATATTAACTTATTCTTTTTATTGTTGTAACAATTGTTATTATTTAAGATACAGATAAGTGCAAACTGTTTCCCAACATTGAAAGGGTAGACCACCCACACATTTTGTTTTGATGTCATTCATAAAGGTCAGGCATTAATTATGGCATAAAATTAGGAATTAATTAGGCATCAACCCCCCCAAATTCGCATCCTAAGTACATAGTATGAACACATTAGCTAAAACATTTTAGGACTGTAAAATAAACTGTAAAATAATAATAAATTACAGGACTGTAAAATAAAGAGCTAACAGTGTTTCCTAAAGTGATAGTAGTTTTTTTTCAAATATTTTGTTTTTACACACAAAATGAAAATGCCATAAAACCAAAACGAATAAACAGCTTTAAAATGTGTTCTCTGTGTGGGCGGAAATTATAATAATATATATGCAACAGTCATAAATTAAATAACGTTATATATCAGTGATATTTAGTATGATTATGTTGTCATTCACGAATGGCTGGATTCAACTACTGGCCTGACATGCACAATTCAGCATGTTTTACTTTTTGTGCAGATCTGTGCATAAAAAAAAAATGGTAATCATTTTACCAATGTTATAATATGAAATCTTTTTAAAAGATCATTTCATTGTAGTCATACAAATGCTCCATTGTGTTCATCTAACAGTGATGATCATTATTATGAACTAAATGATTTAAATGTACCACAATTAGCAAGATACAGCCTAAAATATTACTGATACTATAGTATAAATTATTAATTGTTTTTTAATCTCCCACAGCCTGATAAAATGCCAGATTCACTGCCTCATCACACTCCTCCACCTCTGATACCGAAGAAGCGCAGGAGCTGAGTATAATGTGACGGCTGGGAACTAAAATGACTGTGAACATCATAAATACTCCTATCAATGAAAGCTGCTGAGGACTAATGTATATTTTACTGTTGCTTTTTTATTCTTCAGTAAATCTCTAAACTGCTTGTGTGAAAAGAAACTCAACAGGTTTAGACAGTAAATTATTACAATCTGCTCCATTTCTGTGGTAGAGCGTGGTAACAGCTACCACACATGCACACATACAGTACAATGTATAAAATAAATATAAATGTATAAAATGATTTGAATTAGAAGTTAGGGTTAAGGTTATCTCTGAGTCTTTAAATAACATATAAGAAAATACATCCTCTAATTAGCATTTTCAACTACATTCATGTTTCAATTGCAACATATTTGTCCCCAACATTTCCTTTATCATTTTTCACTTTTCAAAAATAACTTTTCAAAAGTGTTATTTCTTTTGAAATGAGTAATCTGTAATAGTTAACTTAACTTAAAATTTCAGACAGTGGGAGGCTTGGGGTAACTCCTTCACTGGTTTCCCATGCTGTCTGTCCACCCCATGTCTTTATTTATGGACTTACCACTTCCTGCAGGGTAGAAGCCAGTCATTAAGCACATGAAAGTTCACAGAGTAAGTGGTAAGTTTAAATTCAGATTTAGGGCCTGTCCCAGGTCTGAAAATGGCAAATTCAGTGCCCTTAACACACACTAAATTAATCCACAAACTCTAATATTACTTTAGTGCAGTATTTGAGGCTATTTAAAACATATGCCATCCATCGTCATGTTCGGGGACTCAGATGAGTATTTTATCAAATCTTCTTTTCATTACTTAATTAGTAGCATCACAAATCAACTGTGGCATTTATGGTCTGCTGAACAAAATGTAGACATGTATTTTAAAATGCAAAGTTTTAAATGCAAAAAACAAAATGTGTAAATAAAGGTTTGTGAAAACTTTGCATTAGTACAAAAATATGTTATAAGAGTGCTTATTCATAACTTTTTTCAAACACTATCTTCACACTCACGTCAGCTAAAAGCTAAAAAATATTTACAGGAAATATTTGTGTAAGTGGTTTAAAGACCATGCATGTGGAGTACAACCCTCAGTGCTGGGAAACACCCATACGCACACTGCTGCCTAATTTAATTGATCCAATTCACCTATATGGCATGTCTTTGGACTGTGGAGGAAAGGGAAGCACCTGGAGGAAACCCACACAGACACTGGGAGAATATGCACACCTAGAGTCCAACCAGTGACCTTCTTGCTATGAGGCGATCGTGCTTAGCACTGATAACCATGCCGCCCATCTAAATCATATATTTAGGATTAAATAATTGTCTCTCACAATTAAAATAATCACACTTTTTTTTTTACAGCACACTTTGCATAAAAAAAAAACAAACACTTTACATAGTCTTAATTAAATAGGTGGCTTGAAAATATATTAAAGTTATTATATTTCTAAAATCCATTTTACACTGTGCACATTTTTGTATATAAAAGAATTCTTAAATCAATCTGTCTTTTGGTGTTTCATAAACTGTACGTATATAGTGTACAAAATAAATTGATCAGTTTCCCATATTTCACTTTTTGTTTTAGCACAGTTTAAATGCAAAAATAAATAAATAAATAAAAATAAAACAAATATATATATATTATATATAAATATTAACAAATTGTGACACTGCAGCCAGTAATGAGGGCTAGACCACAACCCATGTCAACATGAGTAGATGGATGTACAGGTCAGGTGGGGGTAAGGTCCGTGTACCCGCGTATAAATGGTTTTCTCGTTTTTGCTTTCAAAAAGGAAAAAAACAAACAAATGGTTAGTTTGTGCCAAATTTGAACCTTCTCACGAACATAAAAACAATATATATATAGTTTTTTTCTTTTTTTCTAATATTTTGTTTTTACACACAAAATGAAAATGCCATAAAACCAAAACAAATAAACAGCTTTAAAATGTGTTCTCTGTGTGGGCGGAAATTATAATAATATATATGCAACAGTCATAAATTAAATAAGCTGAGTAACGTTAAGTAATATTTAGTATGATTATGTTATGTCATGGCGACGTTGTGGCGCAGTGGGTAGCACGTTCGCCTCACAGCAAGAAGGTCGCTGGTTCGAGCCTCGGCTGGGTCAGTTGGCATTTCTGTGTGGAGTTTGCATGTTCTCCCCGTGTTCGCGTGGGTTTCCTCCGGGTGCTCCGGTTTCCCCCACAAGTCCAAAGACACGCGGTACAGGTGAATTGGGTAAGCTAAAATTGTCCGTAGTGTATGTGTGTGAATGAGTGTGTATGAATGTTTCCCAGTGATGGGTTGCAGCTGGAAGGGCATCCGCTGCGTAAAACATATGCTGGATAAGTTGGCGGTTCATCCCGCTGTGGCGGTTGGCAGTTCATCAAGTTGGCGGTTCATCCCGCCAGATTAATAAAGGGACTAAGCCGAAAAGAAAATGAATGAATGAATGTTGTCATTCGCGAATGGCTGGATTCAATCTATTCAGTAGCAAATCATACTGAACAAATCATTGATTCAAACGAATCGGTTAAATAAACGACTCGTTTAGTAATTCAATTACTCGCTGCCACCTGCTGGCATTTTCAGAATCCAAGTATCATTTTGTCAATCGCCTCTGTGATCACAATGTTGTTTGAATTGAATCCCATTACATTTTGCCGCTTTAATTGTTATGTAAATGCATTTATCTAATTCAACATTAGATGCAGATACCGCATATGCAGCACAATATTTCTATAGAAGTCACTTATTAAATTGTTATCAGCCTATATTATTCTGATTAAATGACTAAAGAAGAACGCTATATTTAAAGCTAAATTTAGATTCAAGGAAAACAAATCTAAACCTCATCAAAAGCAAATTGACATTTGACTGATGTAAATAAATACTGTAAAGATACTCTTAATCTCTCTGGCTTTGTTATTCCGAGTGTTATTTCAGGGATTTTATCTGTTCTTAGCTGAGAAAGCTCTTCCAATTTTGTTACAATGGCTATTAAAATTTACCGATAGGTTGGGCGTGCTGTACGCTGCTTTTTCTAGTTTTATAAAGTTTTTATCACTATTGTCAGTCATTTGGAGTGTATAATAGGTAAGGTAAAATGAGGTAGCCTACCCAGTTCTTACTTCATGCCCATTTCATGTGACAATGTTTTGTAAAATGGCATCACAAATGAGTACTTCTAATCACTGAAACAACAGCGCTTTTAACTTGCCAGTATATCCTGCATTTCAGAATAATAACCACACTGAGATACACACTAATGTATGAATAAAGTACATGAGATAAACAACTACAGAAGAAAGACTTGTGCATCAGTGACATTACCGAAAAAAATACCATAATATTCGAAAAATCGATCACTTTTCTAGTTATTAAAAGGAAACGGTGCAAAACGGAGGAACAGCTGAGGAACAGCTGATGACGCCACAGTTTGATGTTTGGTCGACCAATCAGCGGAGATGGGGCGTCTATAATTTCCGCTCGACAAATTTTAGAGCTGTTTGTTCGTTCGTTTTGGTTTTTATCGCATTCACATTTAGTGTGTAAGAACAAAATGTGACGAAAACAAAAATAAATATTTGAAAAAACTAAATTGTATATGTTCGTGAGAAGGTTCAAATTTGACATAAAGGAGCCGTTTATTCGAGAAAACCAATTATACGCGGGTACACAATCCCGCGTCTTGCGTAAAAATGGCGTCCACAGCGAAAACATACAGTGAGTTTCTTTTCAACTTACATGAAATAGTTTAACTGCGGTTTACACAAGTCAGTTTCGGTGGAATATTTTAATATAGTCGTTTTGTTAACTTCTGAAACTTAACAGGAACTATGAACTGGTGCAGGCTACTAAAGCAGGGCAATAGTGAATTGTCAACCACATAATAGTTTCACAATAGGTTCAAGTTTGACCACCCAACAAGAACAAATGAACCTAAATAGAAAACAACTTTCTTTGTAACAATGGTGTGCAGCCTACGAAATTTGAAAAACAAAACAATAACAGAGAATACCAATCACTTGAATTCAAGACTTGGGACAATGTAGACAGATTGTTTAGCAGTTTTTTTGTTTGTTTTGTTTTTGCAATCTTAGGAAAATAAGTTTATGAAGTTTATGGAAAAAAAAATAGCATAAAAATGTATGACAATATTGAACTTGTTCACTTGACCTACTACATTTTAATATTAACCACTTGGTTTAACGTTATACTACTGACAATGGCAGTATAATGGAATAATTGCAAAATAGTCCAAATGGGGTGGGATGTGAAGAGTAATGTTTGGAGTTGCCGGTTTCTGTCAGCAGAGGGCAGTGGTGCTACGTGTCCTTACAAGCAGAAAAGAATGGAAATAAAATAAGGATTTAATATTAAGGAAACTAAATAAGGAATATATATTTTAGGACAGGGGTGTCAAAGTTAATTCCTGGAGGGCCGGAGCCCTGCAGAGTTTAGTTCCAGCCCTGCTTCAACACACCTATCTGTAGGTATCAAACAAGCCTAAAGCGCTCAATTAGTTTAATCAGGTGTGTTTAATTAGGGTTGGAACTAAACTGTGCAGAGCTGCGGCCCTCCAGGAACTGGCTTTGACACATGTTTTTAGGACAACATTTGTTGAATGTAACAGTTCCTGCATTTATGTATTATGTAATGAACTAAAATAAACCATTCGGTCTATAAGCCTTCACGACAACTAGATGTAAAGTCAAGTGTAACGAAGGCACAACTTCAGGATCACCCTATAGGTGAGATTTGAACTTTCAACTTTTTGATTTCCAGCCAAAATGTTTTACCCACTCCAGACAGAGCTTTGGTGTGTGGCCAAACAGGCGTACCGACATACAGCTGTTGTACTTCAAAAAGACAGATTCATATTAAAAATGGTTGATGTGCCCAGACATGCAATCTAAAGACAGATTAGTCATGTGCTTTCCCCAAAATGCCCCTTAAAGGGATAGTTTACCCAAAAAAATGAACATTCTGTCATTATTTACTCTTTCTTCACTTGTTCCAAACATGTTTAGGTTTCTGAACACAAAGGAATAAGACTTATGGGGGAAAACAGCCATTGACTTAATATATTATGTTTTGTGTTCAACAGAATAAAGAAATTGATGGAAATACTGAGGGATTAACATTTTGTTTGGAGTGACTTGAAAAATATATATTTTGATTTATTTTTTTATCTTGAAAGTACATTGTTAATCTTATTGTCTGTGATTCAAACGTGTTTTTATTGGGCTGGTCATTTTAAACCCAAGGGCCAAGCATGGCCACAATATCATAAAAGCATTGATGCAAGTGGTGAAAAGAAAAACAGCAAAAGAGAAAAAGGAAAGTGAGATTAATCAGATTCAATTAAGAGTGTTATCTTCTGACA
This sequence comes from Danio jaintianensis, assembly GCA_903798115.1. NCBI lineage: Eukaryota > Metazoa > Chordata > Actinopteri > Cypriniformes > Danionidae > Danio > Danio jaintianensis. Next base: position 12,680,505 of record CAIGQV010019951.1, read on the forward strand.
TTGCAAATACATGTGTGTTAAAGGGATAGTTCACCCCAAAAATGAAAATTTACTCACTATTTACTCACACTTAAATGGTTACAAACTTTTTTTGAGTTTCTTTTGTCTGTTTATTACAAAAGAAATTATTTTGGAAATGAGTGGTTACCAGTTTCTAACATTCTTCAAAATATCTCCTGTTGTGTTCTATAGACTAAATAAATTAAACAGGTTTGTGAAAAGTGAAGGGTGAGTAAATGATGACAATATTAAGTTTTGGCTGAACTATCCCTTTAAGTAAAGGCACAAATACTAGTACACTGATGACCCCATAGGCCCACACGAAATCTACGCCCTCAGAAATCTAAAGATTTTTAGCCCATCACTGAGTCTATATATTTACTTACTTAAATGTGTGTAAATATGTATTTTAGTTTTTTTTTATTATTATTAATTTCAATAATATTATTGAATAACATGCAAATGTTTATATGATTTATGTACAATTCAGTTTGTAAAATAATATTTTCTGTCTTTTAGTAGATATATTAGAGGACAGACATACTTTGTTTACCAAATAAGTGGTTCTAATTGGATTTGCATTGTAAATTTTAAATGAAATTTTAAAAATACTTTAACTTTTATGTTTTTAGTTACTGAATCATTGCACGGAATCCACAGATTTTTAAAGATAAAAATCTGCACAGAAGTAGCAAAACATCTGACACTGTCACTATATTTATCACTTTATCACTATCTATCACTCTTCTTTCCCTACCAAACTGTATTCTTTTATCCATATCAACAAACAAAATTAAGTTCCAAGCTTTCCCTTTTTGCAAAAAAAAAAAATAAATGTTTACAATGAAAAACGTAATGACTAAAGCAGGAATCCTGGGTAGGCTTTCAGCTGAAATTCTTATCAGTTTGTAATGATTGTCATTTTCTGGTAAGATTTTCAAAATAAATATGGCAAAAAATTTGTGCAATTTAAAGTCAGCCTGTTTTGAAACTGTTGTTAGCTGTGTTGAAATGAGTTTGTTAGAATGTGAATGAGAAAAGTGTTTGGGAATTCTTGTGTTCATTGTATGCATTTTGTGTTAAAGCAACGAAAAATGATACACAGTAGACTCCTGTTTGGCTTATTGTGTGTACAGTTTTGAACTTGTGGCTTCAGTACTGCACAATGCTTGTCAGTGGTTGAAAAAACTATAAATAGGCTAGATAATAGTATTCCTTTATTATTTACAGATTTATATTTATCACCAATTACTGCTGCAAACTTAGAGCAGGAGTAACTGCATGGATGAGTTTTTATACTTTTCAGTTGTATAAACAGAGGATTATATAAAATTAATGCAATAAATGTTTGACTGAGATAAATGGCTTTAATTAGAAATGCATTCCTGGGCCTCTGTAGTCCGTCTCTTATCTGTCTCTAACTGCAGCTTCTTTTCTGCAGCCTTTCAGCTCTGATTTACAGCAGTTGGAAACCATTCAAGCTTCTCAGAACAGCTGTGACAAAGAAACTATTCTGTTTACCTGCTACCCGGCTGCTTTATTGCCCCATGGGATATGAGGTGAGCCTGGAATGAAGCTGATGTTTATGAGCCATGCTTTGTTGTAGCTGTGTGCATGCATGGCTGGGAATCCTGGTTACAGTAAGGTTAACTTTACACACAACCTTTTCTTGTTGTTGTATTTGCCTCAATCAGACACACAAAACAGTTAGAATATATGCATTTATTTTATGTACAGAGTCACCATAAATGATAATGTTTCAAATGGGATTTAACAAACTCAGGATATCAGTACTCCACAAAGAAATTGCCCCCCCCCCCCAAAATTCTGCGTTACCAAAACATCAAATACACAAACAGCAGAATCACTGACATAAATAACGGTCATAATTTGAAGTACTCCTCCTGTTATTATGCCAATACTATTAATTATTATTAAGTAAATGATAATCTACAGAGGACTAGTGGCATACACTAATATTAATGTTGCAACATAATTTAAAAAGACCAAAATTTGGTTCCAATATTCCACTATTTAAAGCGAATGTTCAGCTCTTTAATGTGTGGCTGTTTGGTGAATCTGCTAATAACAAGAAATCTCATTTTATAACTATTTGAGCAACTAGATAAAAGAGAGGTCCTTATAAAATGCTTGAGAGTCAAATGGCTGCTGTAGCACCTAAACTATCTAGTTTAAATTGCATCTTGTTATTTTGCTAAACATTTTAGCAGCTGACAGATTTTGTCCACCCACGTGATGATCCTTGGACAGCTGTATTTTGAGCAGCGTGTATCTGTCAGACTGTCAGAAAGCGCAGCGCCATATGCTACATGCAGTAACAACACTTGCAGTTTCGCTGGAAGCGAGGGTTAGAAAGGAACCTCGAAGAGCTACTGATACTTAAAACCTGAAGTGCAAAAGATCATGGAGGACTGTCAATAATTAATTAATAAACATGAAAATACAAATGCAAAACATTTTTAAGTAATCTATTTCATGAAAGTGTATGGACACATTTATACATTAAATAGGGTGTACTGTATGCAGGTTAAGTAATGCTTGTTATTATCAACACCATTTTGTTGCAAGCTATTCAAACACTGCTAATAATAGTAATAATATGAATACAAATATATTTGTATGTATAGCCCCTTTTATGTTTGTGATTGAATGTAACCAACAATTAAATAAATATCATTAACTTCTAAAAGTAAATCTTTGTAAACTAATTCATAAAGTTTTATTTTCAACATAAATTATTTATTGATTTAATTTTTTGTGTGGCACTTTTAGTCCTCCATAGATGCAATGCATAGTTTTATTAATCCTATCTTCTCCATATTTTAGATGATTACAGTAAACCATACTAAAGCTAAAATGTTAGCTATGAAAACGCGGAATATGCTGACAAATTGCAGTACTTACAGATCCACCCTGGTTTGGTAAAGCAGATGATGTGTGAAGTAAAACAATGTCCCATACTTCAAGGTCTCAGAGAGTCTCTCCCTCTAATTTCTGTGAGACACACTTGATGCGAATGTTTTCACGGAGGTTTCGCAAACGAGCACTGCGGCTTGTGATCTCCTCCACATACGTTTTAGGGAACCAGCCCCTCTCTCCATCCGACAACCGAATCCCCTCTACCCACCCTGTGAATCGAAAACATTAAAATGTCATGTTCTGGGCAGAAATAATGTGGTATAGCCAGGGGAAGGGAAATGATTTTCCTCACCATCACTTGTAATTGTTACAGCTTGAAGGATGTCTGCCTTCTCCAGCGTTAACTCATCGTGCTCTTGAGCCTGGTAGCTCCTGATGCACTGGACTTGAGATAGATCTGTGCAGACACATGCAGAGAAATATTAAACAAATACTGCAGACAAATATGAAAACTCTCTTATCATTTACTGACCCTAATGCCATTTCAAAAATGTGACCCTGGACCAAACCTTAAAGTCTTATGCTGCATGGGTATATTTTTGGCCACAATAAAAATGCCAAAAATCTATTAAGTGAAGTTTATGTTTGATTTCCTACTGTAAATATATCTAAATTTAATTTTTGAATAGTAATATGCATTGCTAAGAACTTAATTTGGACAACTTTAAAGGCACTTTCACAGTATTAAGATTTTTTGGAACCCTCAGATTCTATATCAATAGTATCTCAGCCAAATATTTTCCTCTCCTAACAACAGAGAGCTTATTTATTCAGCTTATTATATTTATTACTTGTATAAATATCAGTTTCCAAAAATTGACTCGTATTTTGTGATCAAGGGTCACAGATGTATGTGGCATTCATGTGAGTGAATTATCAGCAAGTTATCTGTCCCCTAGTTAGTAAAACATAGTTCACCGCAAAATTAGCAGCCATTGTTAAACACATTTTTTTTTATTCTATGTGTATTTAATCTGTCCATCTTTACAAGATAAATAGTCAAATAGTTTTGGAATTACATGAGGTTGAGTAAATGATGCTACAGTATTTCCATTTTTGGGTGAACTATTCCTTATAGAGTTTTATTTGAGGTACTTAGTTTCCAAGTAAACAGGATATTCTTGAACAGAACTGTGTATTCTACTTTGTTTTCAATGTTATGCCAGTGAAATAACTAATGACTTTACAGGCAAAACAGACCCTTTTAAAGACCGTAGCCAGACTTTTGACTATCACTGTAAAGTATCTTCTACACACAAAGTGACACAGAAATTACATACCATCATTCTCATTGGTCTGCTCAATAGCTGTCTTTGGATCGGAGGGAAACATGGCTGTGATCCACCTCTGTTTGCTGCTCCTACAGTACATGTAAAACAAAATGTTCTTGACACCATTTTAAAACAAGCTTTATGCTTCCTGTGAAGACATTTTCTAGGAACACTCAGATCTATTTGTCATTTGACAGGATTTTGGATGTTCAAATTTGTGAATGATGTGAATGTCCTCACTCTGTGGGTGACTTGAGCAGAATTTGGTGTTTAAGCTGTTGCCCCTCACATAACTGCAGATAGAAGATGAAGCCTGAGATTCCCTGAAGTTTCTGGCTTAGGTCTTTCACCTTGAGGTCTTCAATTTTTGCATGTACGAACACCATGAACTTCCACGACCTGTGACAGGGAAGAGAAGGGATTTTGTAGCAGACTAGATGTAGATTTAGCAGGTTGTCAATAACTGGGTTGGCTTCAAGATTTAGATGGTACACTGGACATTGAAGAACACCTTTGCTAATTTTCTAGTATTCTATTTGTCCCATTTTCCCATTAGACTTACTCCTTTCTTCGGGAGAGCAGAAGACAGTCATTAAACAGGTGTAGGTATACTGGCCGGGTGGTAAGCTTAAACTTAGATCCAGATATACTCAAGTTCTGTGTGTCCACTTCTAGCAGTTCACCGTGTTTGACCAGCCACCGAGACTGAGAGATGAGAGGGAAAATCTAAAATGAGAGAAAACAAATATTGACTAACTTGTCATTTTAAACCATGATAAAGAGAAAATCATAAGTGTTATGCCTATTCAAAATGTTTTTGCAATAGTTTTTTCATTGAAACTTTCAAAACATTTTGGCAGACTATTTTAGACCCTTAAATTGAGATGTAAATTAATAACACTTCAGTTGTCAGAGGAATATACCTTGCCCTCAAAGTGAATTTTCTTGTTTAGGTGAATTAGTTCTTCCATTCTCTTCATGGACTGGACACTGGAGTTACATTCCTTTATAATCTAGTGCAGCAGAACACATTTTCATTTTTATGGTAATTCGAAACAATGTTTGTGACAGTTTTTTCTTTCCTCAGCTGCTTTTCAGACCTTTTTGAGTTCATTAAGTGCTTTGGTGGCAGTGTCTTCATCTCGCGATCCAGGCGTTGTTCTCTTTAAGATATTCTATATAAGGAAACATAGCTCATTAGCACAGGAAAATAATAAGGAATACATATCACTGTTACTATCACATCGGACGTGCATAATGAAATACCTCCACTAGCATTTTGAGGCGTGTGATTCTTTGAAAAGGAAGAATGAGAAATGATGTAAGAGGCAGCCTCTGGCATATTGGGTCCTCTTCCAGGCGGGCAAGGATCCCAGGGAACCGGGCATTCTCTTGCCTAAGAAAACACCACAAAGCAAATTTATGAACTTCTTAAACATGGCAACATTTGCAAAATGTACATTGTTATGCTTGTTAGAGCGCTGTTGTACAGTAAGAAATGGTTTACAGTAGTCGCTGATAGGTCTGTTCCTGATAGGCCTGATTGGTGACATAAGGCAGATAAACCCTCCGGAGTGCAGGACAGTGGTCAAGGACAATGTCACACACATCAAACCGCAAAATGTCTCCTTCTAACCTATGCTCCAAATCCTGAAGGAACCTAAAGACATAAGGTAAATTGAACAAGAGACAGAAAGAAACAGGGATTGCAATGATTCACATCTCAGAAGGCAGCATACTCCTTCAAAAATATCAATACTTGTAGTTACTTTTCATATTTATTTACCTCTCACTGACTTCTTTCACGTCAGGCAGTTTGGAGAAGAGCCACTGCCTCTCCTGTGTCCCAAGACACTCGCATAGCTCAGGAGACATCATAAAATGGTCAACTGCAATAGACAAGCTCCGTATGTATGAGGCCTCTGATGTCACCAACTCAAACTTTGCCTGAAATGAGAAAACAAGTTAAAATGTAACTTTTTCAGCAAAATGTGCTAGTTGATGAAACTCTAATATAAATTAAATCAGATTTCTGAGTGTGGACTCACCTCCTGCAGTTTACGCTCTTCGTTGCTGAAATTGTCAAGTTGTCCACTTGACCGAACATCAGGAATATCTTGCCAAAGGGAAAAGGCAGAGCCCCGTGATGAGCGGAATGAGCTGGATGGGGAGAGGTTTCCAGGAGACACAGACTCCCCTCTTTCTTCATCAGTTCCTGGCTCTGCCCCTTGTTGCCTCTGTATCTCTCTGTTGATGGCAACGTCACTGTATTCCTGATACAAAATCACTGAGAGGGAAAGAAAAAACTGATAATTAATACACAAATACAATAATAATAATAATTATTATTATTAGTAGTAGTAGTAGTAGTATATACGTTTGTTTAGGACTTACAGCTTGGCAAAAAACGGGATAGACGCTTAGAGTTACTGGGAGGGCTGTCTCCATCCTCACCAACAGAAACTTTTCTCATTCTGAGAAGAAACCGTAGAACACATTTTAAGACATCATATTCTAATTACTGTTTTCTGTTGGTGCTTGCTGAGTTTTAGGGCCACCTTTGCTTGGAACTTCTTCTGTGCAGTGGCTGATTACAGTCAGCAGAGGGCAGTGGTGGTGCAGACCCCACCGGACTATGTGATGCACTGTCACTTGATCCCCCTGAGAAGCGATGTCTGGAGTTGGGTTTGTCTACAAACAGACAAGGGAGGGAGAAGGTATACAAAAGGAACTTATCTGAAAATACTGCACCGAAGTGTCAAAATGACATCACTGCACAAGACTTTCACAATAAAGTCTTTCATTAGGTTAATCAGTCCTGATGAGTCACTTACAGTCTGAGCTGAGGTTTCCAGACAGGTGGCGGTCCCGGGAGGCCACGCGAGCAGAGAGAGACTTGCCCAGCTTAAGTGTAAAAGAGTTTTTCCTCTGAGAGAGTTGAAGGCGGGAGATGAGCTCGGAAGCAGAGAAGCGCCGGCGCTCATTGTCTGCTGAACGAGAACGAGACAGAGGCATTGAGGTCCCACTGTTGAGGGGAGGGCCTTGCAGAGTTCCACAATCCTCCAGGCCTAACCTCTGCCTCCCCTCATCATTTACACCCCCTTGGCATCTGGCACCCTCCTGAACGGGATTTAAAAAAGGTTTTGGAGAGTTCGGTATGGCAAAAAGAGAGAGGTCTTCATCTACGCCTGGGAGGGGGCTGGAAGTCTGGGATGTGGGTATGGTAGATCCCACCATGCCAAGCCCTCCTTCTACGAATGACTCAAAGGATGCTGGAAGCAGATAATCACACTCCACACCTGGGCTGCTGGGAGACGCTTCCAGAGTGTCTGGAGAATACACCCTCATCTTACGCCCTATTAATGACAAAAAAAAGTTAAATGAAAATTGTACTATCAAGTTGTTAGACTGTTTTAACACAGTCACTTTAGCACAGTAGTTCTTAACTTTGTTCTTGGAATTCTTTTGTCAGTTTTTGACATCTCCCTAATCAAACCCATTTGATAAAATGATCAAGTATTCATTAGTACTCATTAGTAGAGGAGCCTGCGGGTAGGCTTGAAGAATCACTGCCATTGTGTACTGCACTAAGCAGAATAATGTATTCGAAAGTTTGCATAGTTTCAAGAATGAGAGACACTAAGTGCACTCTAACAAATTTGACACTATGACACTATTTGTGGTTTTAAAGCTGGAATTTAGGACCAGTATGCCAAGACTTAGTTAAACGTGAGAGGCACTTACTTATGGACTTCTCCTTTATGGATCCCAAAGAGGTGCGTCTTTGAGGGCGAAATGGCTCTGGACTCTGTAACTCTGAAGGGGAAGAGGGGGAGCTTAGCTGCTGAGACTCCAGAGAATTCCTGTCCCCAGGTGCATATATAGGGGACAGAGGCAGAAATAAATTTCGAGGATTGAGACCCTTAACTCCTGAATCAGGATTTTCATGAACTGTCTCAGGTAAGCCAGTAATGTATGTCCATGACTGTTCCTGAACCACTTCCGCATTATTGATATCCTCTGTCAAATAATTGTCCAATGCTCTGTCTGTACTCTCAGTCTTGGCAAAGTCAGATGGACTCCTTCCATTGCATCTGAGAGGCTTGGAGCAAAGAGAAGAACTACAGTTTTCCGATGTGCGTGATTGGAAACCATTAACACTTTGCTGTTGAAGGTCAATGAAGGCCAATGTCTCTTGCTGACACACAGCAATGTGTTGGTGCTGTCGCAGGAGAGGCCTTCCTTCCCGAGAATCGCTCAGAGCCTGGGTCTCAACTGAGCTTGGGAACCACATGTCAGAGCTCTCGCCTCTGCAATGGAACGCTTGGAGGTGAGGCTGGAAATCAAGAACAGGAGAGATTCCATAGCCAGGAAGCATGTCTCAGACGACACATGGGTACTGCAAAACAATTGAGAAACAAAGAAACCAGAAATAATATTAGCTATTATAGCGCATCGTTTATTTTGAGAACAAAGGAGTTGATTCCTCAGTCTCTTTATTATTGTTATTATTGTGCCAGCACAGATTTATGCACAGTAAAGCTTGGCTCATCTTGGAGTTCTTTGGTTTTGGTCCTCCACTGGGTAAAGTTAAGTCCCACTGAACAGGCTCTGCTCTTCCCCCATGGCAGACTTGGCTTAGTTGCTGCTGCTGTGTCTTCCTGTTCTAATTAAAGAGCACAGCATGCAGTCCTCATCCCCTATACTTATCTACATCATTTACAGCTGGATCCCTTACTTGAAACTGCTTCAGTCGTGCAGCTTTTGCATGAAGATGTCAAGTCACGAGGACACTCCAATCAGTCCAAAAATGATAATGGGCAAGTGTCTAGTCTTGCTAACAGCCTATACCTGAGATGGAATGCTTTATGAATAAGACCCCGACTAAGAAGGTCATCTTAGAAGATTTTTTTCGTATATATTTCCCATGTTTCCAAACAGCTCTCTATTTACCCAAACAAATCTGGGTCATGGGAGAAGCAATGCTTATTAGTATTCAGTGTCTTGCCCTGAGGGACAGGCAAGCCTGAGATAGCTTGCGCTATGACATTTCTTGGGCTATTAAAGCAATGAAGGCTAAGCAAACTGTCAGTGCTTATGACCCACATCTGCCTTATTCGCTGACCCATGAAATAAAAAGAGATGTTTTCTAAACTTAGAGATGAAATCCATCCAAAGGTGCTAGTTTAGTTGCCCCTATGTGCCTTAAACTACATTGTATGCAATTAGGGCATCTGTTTGTCATAAACCAGATAATGAAAAGGAAAAACTAAATAAACCATTGTTTTATGTTATGATTTTGAAAATATCTACTGAAAATCTTTGTACCCTTACACAATATCCTTTGTACATACGTTTTCTGAGAATACACAAAAGAACTCAAGCTGCCCCATCTCAGTTTCTCTTTGAAAGCTGAATGTACACAGCTAAATCCAACTGCATGATTCAACATGATCCACAACCAAACATACTCACACACACGCATGTAAAAGCTCAGGTAACACACAATATGACCTTCTGTCCTGATAAAAACTATGCCCACATCTGTACAACAAACACACTGCACAACTAAACCCAAAAACAGACTGCACAAATGGTTACCTGTTCTCTACTCCAAACAAAGGTCTCTTTATTTCTCTAGATGGGGAATGCTGTGCACAGGAGATGTGAGATTTAAGGTACGAATCTGGATTCCTTTTGCACACACAGAAATAAGTTAGTTGACGTTCTCTCTCTCTTTTTTTTTTTACATTTTCATAATCTAAAATTAAAGTGTGATAGCATTCTCTTTCTCTCAAAATTTCAATTCTCTCAAATCAGCTTTTCTAGTTGAAAAATATTTTTCTGTGCTACAGAAATACAATATACAAATAGCTGTAGTAACTTTGCGAACGCTGTGCATAGCTATTACTATAAAACAAATTCACTAATACACCACATTACAACCCATTACAATACACCTATTCCATACATTCTATCTGATGTTATACCCATTACACAATTTTCTGTTAAATCCACCATGTAATTTTCAGTGTTCTCAACATGTTATTTCCTTATGTTTTGGTCTTTAGAGTACACAATCTCCCTGTAATTTTGGAGGGTTCCTGTAAGTCAGGGCGTCAACAAAGTAAATTAACTGAAAACTGCCATCTTCTTTATTGTAGCTATGATTAAAGAAACCAATATTGCCAAAGCCCACGATTCGACATATGTAATAAAACATGCAATGCAACAGTAACAATAGATATTGCGATATATAACAAATGTTTGAAATGAATACAGATGTCTCTAACATCCATAAACACTCATTTTTATAGTCACAATGAATACTCCAAACTATTTTTTTTTTTACTATTTACTTGTTTGAGCACAGGGTCGCACAGTGTGGTGTGATAGACTTCTGTTTGTATGTTATATTGCTCTGAGGCAGACTGACACTGCTGGTCTAATTGGCCTGTGACAGAGAGCTCAGTTCCAGGGTGCATCATTATGGCATCTGCATCTCACACTCAGACACATCAGCGGGTGGTAACAGACAAAAGATAGACAGATTATATATTAAAAAAAAATAGAAAATATTCTATATTTTATAATATAGTTTGTACATGGGTACACTTTAGCCCACAATCCAACTTTTTATTTCACACATCTTTGTGTTTGCATTGCATCTCCTGCTGAACTATTAGGTCCCCGATCATTATTACCATTCGTACAATAACCCAGATTGATGCACATTTTTCTTTTTCTATGAAACTCGTAAAGCATTCACATTCACATAGCTCTTCTTTTTCAAATGTAAAAATTAAATCTGTTCATCATATGAAGAGGTCATGTCTCTTCAGAAGAATAAAAAACTAGATTTATATTGATCTTCTTTTCAAACATTTTTAACATCCAGAGTTTTAGGTGAACAGGCTTTCAGTGGAGACATAGAAATCTATAGCAGTCATTTTGATCGCTCATATAAGATTGTAAAGAATTGAATTTTTGTCATATCATTTTTACATTCAAAGCTTTTGAGATTTAAAAAAGACAATTCCCCACCCCCCAAACAGCAAAGGCATGCATATAAGGCATAGGAAAAAGTGCACGTGGTTCATTTGACCATTGTGACCATTCAAGGTAGAAAAACTGTAATTTTACTAAAACAACAATGTTAAAATTAACTATAGACACATTTATAAAAAGTCAGGGTACTATAGTTATATGCTTTTTTTAACAAAGTTGTTCAATTACAGAATTTATAAACTGGTAAATCAAGGGGGTCAAAACGGTCCTGCAGAGTTTAGTTCCAACCCTAACTAAACTGACCTGAACTAAGAAAGGTACCCAGAAACTTTTAGGTAAATGTGTTGGAGCTAAACTCTGCTGGATGTTGGCCGTCAGGAACAAAACCGGACATCCCAACATTAAAAATATCTTCATTTGTGTTCTGAAAATAAACTAAAGTCTTATGGGTTTGGAATGACATGAGGGTGGGAGTAATGATGACAGAATGTCAGGTTGAACTGACACTTTAAATTGTGGTGGGGTGAGTGAGGACATCTGGAGGTGAAGAACACTTCTTTGTTTGTGTTTTGTGTAGGGCCTGATCCTTCAAAGTGCCCGAGGCCTTCCTCCACCTACTCCATCAAGACAGACACTGAAATCCCTTTTCATATTAACAAAGCATTGGCATGCCCCTCAACGCTCTCAACACCCGCACTACAGAGAGAAGTAACAATACCTGGTTTAAGGTATTACTTTAACAATCTGAGCTTTTTTAGACCACCTTGAACCTCATGGTCTCATCTTAAAGAAAAATAAATCAGTCCATCTTTAGGAAATCTGTGCACTCACCTCCTTTCAACATTAACACCTGTACTAGACACACCCAGTCAAATACAGGAGCGTTATGCACACAAGCATGTAGTGCTGAGTGTGAAAACAAAGCACTGTTATTACATGCTGCAGTTCAGTGTGAGAGTGCAGTTCACCTTAAGTCTGAATAATAAATTGTAGGATATTGAAGCAGATCACTTCACATTAACTAAAGACTTCTTAAGTTTGTTTAGTCACTTACATAGAGTTTAACCATAAATAAATGTTTTCTGTTAATTTACTCACCCTCTGACAACTGATGTACTGTAGGTAACTTTTTTCTTTTTCTTTATTAGAACACTGCAGATGATTTTTTAGCTGAAATTGTTGTCCTTGGCAATTCATACTTATTTTTTCTCTAGACTGTCAGTTTCTTTCACAGACTGGCCATTTTGCTTCATAAGACCTCAATGTACCACAGGCTTTTGATTTGCCTGTATGTTTTTTGTTTCTATTTTTCGTTGACTCTCTAAGTGCTAAAATATAAGCTTAGAAATTTTGAGAGGGTGGAGGGTTAACAACAATTAACAAACCTATTTTGTTACTTGAAAACAAACATTAGCCAAAATCATAAAAGTAATTATAAAAATAATTTAGCTGGTTCCCAAGGAAACATTTCATATAAAATTATAATATAAAACATAAACATAATGTAAAATTAAAAGTATAAATTATAACTAAGAATTATAAAATACAGACTTAAATACAGAATTCTGAAATATAAACTGAGAATCCAACATTACCTAAAAATTTTCAAATGTGGAATTCCTGAGAGTTAATTAACAGCCATTTTAAGCTAACAATCACAATAAATATATTTTAAAGGTTTAATTTAACAAGATCCTGCAAATCAACAAACAACCAAAAAATCTAAATCATCAACCAGACATATTAAGCTGTTCTGAAGAGTTCTGTTATTGTGATCAATTCCTCAGTATGTGCTATTTCAAATAACAACAACAAAATGTGACGAGTGGATAATGTTAAACAAAAATATTTAGGAATTGTTTAACCCTTAATTATAGTACATCATGCCATCTGTTTGCAATTCCAATCAATTTCCGTTGGACGAAATCAAGTCCTGCCTTGCATTTTTCACTCACAAATACATCAGATTAAGAAAGTAATACGGGCTGTATACCTTTCTTTCTGTCTCATGATTTACTGCTATAATTGCATGACAGCTCTCAGTAGCCCTGCTGATGTTTACAAGATTTAAACAGCTCAATCAGTTCTTTAATGTGCCGTTAAATGTGTGTCACATTGCGATGATGACCTACTTTCACTGCACCACTCGCATCACACTCATTCACACTAAACTTCCTGTTTTCTCTTACTTGCTGTTCCAGAGGTGAACCAAGCCAGGCAAATGTTCCCCTCCCTCTCTGCTTTATTATATGGACAGGTAAAGACTAGTCACTCACAGCTTGTTTTGAAATGTGATCAGGTACACTGTTTAAGCCTTGAGACTGACCAGGCAACAGATGACACTGTTTGACATTTTTACATGCAGCTTTTAATGCAAAAGCTTTGAAGCATAAATAGCCTAAAGTTTGTTTTTCATTGTCACAATACAAAAATAAAATAAATCTGTCTATGTATGAACACTTCACCAAAAAAATAAGCAATATTAAACATACTAAAACAAATCACTGTGTTTTAACAAAATTTGATATATTCAAAATATTAAAAACAAAGAAAGTAATGAAAACAATAATACTGAAAAATTATGGGAAATCACCACATAATACCTGCTGTGCTTGTATCCCTCGAGCGCTTTCTCTAAGAGACTGTATTCGGGTCAATCCATGTAATAAAAGTCACAAATTATTTTATTCACATTAGGCCAACCAGAGCGCCTGAAAAAGCCTCCAGGCTGCGTAGCTAAACAGGTGTGCACAGAGCGGAGCCAGAAAAAATCTCTTTTACACATACCTGGAGGGCTTGGCTTTTTTAGGATCATTTTTCATAGACAAACACAAACATGTGCGCCATGCAGAAAAACAAAACCCATCCACCATTGTACATACTAACACACATTTGTGCAATCATAAAATTATGTGAATATATCTGCTTATCTGGTTATTAAGAATTTAATAGATTGTTATAGATGAATGATCATGCATTTCAACTATTATCATTCATTCAAAATGTAAAAAAATATGATGATTGCATTCTGGCTTTGTTTGAACTTGAACTGAAGAATTGTCATTTTATAAAACATAATACAAAAAAAACCTTTTTAAACTTTTTTAATGTAAAAAAAAAACAAAAAAAAAAGTTGGATTTTACCATATTATTACCATGATTTTTCAACTTTAATGCCTTAAAAATCTTTGAAAGTGAAAATCATGCTGCAGTGCATTGTCAGTATACATATATTTATTTTATCAACAAAAAAGTCCAAAAGTGGTGTGAGAAAATGAGTTTAGACTCACGATACTTTAAGATACTAAAGAAAGATCAAAACTCAAAAGACATTATTATAACATTTCAAAACCTTAACATGAAACAGGTATATAAAAAAAAAACATGCAATCCTGTTGTTAAAACATATGTATGTTGAGGAACTCAACGCACCTGCAAAGTTTTGTTATGCATTTTAAAAAAAAGTAATACATTTTGTATGCATCTCTTCCAGGTCAAAAACGATTCCAATGCATTTTAAGGGTTAAACAATAAACTTCAAAAGAACAAATAAAAAGTGCTAGTGCCTTCCAACACATTACAGCAATCATAACCTGTTCCCTTTTATAGTGCAGGTCTTGAAATCCAAGGGCTGTTTGTAAAGGCAAAATGAGGACGCAATTAAAAAAAAGTTAACCATTAAGCCTTTTGTGCGCCCAAGAAAAAGCAAGTTCATTATCATGGTCGACCCCCACTCCCAATAAAGATCTCAGACACTTTCCACATTCCCCAAATAACTGCGCTTCTGTCATTCCACTTAAATTGCCCAGTAAGCTGTACCCACGAACAAACAAAGAGTCGGGTCTGTCTGAGCTCACGCAACAAGAACAGGCCTTATTTGTGCGGCTGCATCCTATCTGTGCTGACCATTGGGGGAGGCAGTAATAGCCTGCAGTCGCACAAACAAGCTCTGTTCTTCCTGCTCCCCAAACCTCCTCCGTCACCATCTGTTCATTCTGCAGGTGAGCCGCTGTTTATTAGCCCGCACAAGACCTTTAAGGACACTGCTAGTGAATGGGGTAAAAACAAAAAACTAATAGTTGTTACGATTTCACCACAATTTGTATTGTTTGTTTTAAACAATTATGCATCATTTAATAATGTGTCCAAACTAGTGGACATTTATTTAGCACAACAATATGAACATTGCAAGAAGTCTGGTTCAAAATTGTTGTTTATTTGAAAAAAAAATTCATGTTAGATTCAAAGATTTTTTACAGAGGGTAATTTGGGTATCTCTTTTTATCAAAATACTGAGAACAGACAGGGAAAAAAAATAATGTATGAACATCTCTCTGTAAAAAAACAGAATATAGATATGAATAATACTGTGCCATTTGGTGTACATAAGAGCTGCTGAAGTGATTTATGGTTTATTATAGGAGAAAAAATGTCTTTAAAAATGTCCATTAAAACGTAAATAAACAGACAATTAATAAAGTGCGACTAAATTAACACTCAAAAGTGTATTTTGAAGGTTTTCTTTATGCTAGACAGAAAAAAAACAAGTCTAAAATCTCAAAATTGACAGGTGCATGAACAAACAATGTTTTTTTTTTAAAGTCCAGTCAGAATAAGAGAGCTGAGTGAAGGGGCTTTAGATACCCATTCCACCCCTGTTGACCTGAATTAGGCAAGTTAAGCAAGGGTAAATGAGGAGAGCCGTTTTGCATGCGAATAACAAGGACAGAGTTATATTGGGTGTGGCATGGCGTCCTTTTCCCTCAGACTACAGCTCTGATACAAGTAGGTACAGATTCAGAGTCTGCCTGATGCCTCCAACTGACAGGTGATGGGGCAGGTGCTGCGAACACTGCAGAATTAAAGCACGTGAGGGAGGGAGAGACAGGACGTTCAGCTCAGTTTATGGAGAAAAATCTACTGTAAATCAGCTACTGGAATGACAGTTAAAGGATACACACTGGTGGGCATCTCAAATAGTACCGTGCTTGCACCATGGTTATTGCATAGAGTGTAAATTGTGTTTGCATAAAGTGTGTCACTGAAAGTCTTTTTATACAAAAGTAACTAAAAAATAACAAAACACTTAAATGTAAAACTGTACATTTAAAAAACAAAAAAATATATACAAAATTATTTAATATTTTTACCTAATTAAAATATATTATTGTACATGTTGTTGTTATTATCCTTTGGATTTATTCATTTTAATATATTTATTTTAAAATCTTTTTTTTTTTTTTAAATAAAATACCTAAAAAGCTTTTTTTTGTCAGCAACTTTAAGTCTTTAATTACTTGTGCCCTAAAATAAAAATTATAATAAAAAAGTTCAAGTAAAATAAAAAGTTTCAAATGTGCACATCACAAAAGAGGTTTATTCTATTCGAACACATTCTGGAATCAAATAAATGACTCAACCTGATACCTGGCATCTTGCCATTGACAATAATATATACAAATGGTATATTTTCCTTTTACACACTTCAGCGTAACTGGGCTGTTTCCAAACATCCTGTGGCACCTATTGCTCCCTGATATCAAACAGAATAAATGAGCAATGCAGAGCTGTTGAGAGAATGCCGCGAGTCATACAAACACTCATAGATTGGCACAGCTGAGCCACAGGTTAGCATACACATTCCAAGAGTCTCTCTGATGCTCATATCTGACAACATGATCACGAGAGCAAAGCCGGCAAACCACACCCTGTGCAGAACCCTGTAAATTACTGTAGCTCTCATTTATCTTTTTTCCCTAAATAGTTTTTTCTTTCTTTTTTTTTTTTTTTTTTTGCTTTTTTGTTTAAATTTTTTCACTATTTTCATTTTTTTCAATACATTCATTAATCAAAAGGCATGCTTGAGATTCATGTGTACATGTGACAAAATTGTGCTTTTTCTCATATAGATGTAGATTTTTGGATCTCTTAACCCAACCTCAAAACATAAACGTAATAATTTTACAGTGAAAACATAATAAACTGAAATGTGGAGGAAAATTACTATTTTAGAAACAATATAGAATTAAAAATATATGAGTTTATGATCTTACTAAAAACTGTAGACATATTTCTTCAAAGAATACAATAATTTTGTGTGAGGTACAATGCAGAATCAAGGGTTAATCACTGAAAATATTATCGCAATTTACATTTCTCATTCCCACGATCACAGCCCGATCTGTCTGTGAGCTTGTTAACTTGCAAATCGGCCCTAAATCTGGCTTAAACGTCTGGAGAATTAGGCATCTATGCCAATATTTCAGTATTCATAATAATCTAAGTTGCTCATACTTTAGTTTACATACATTATAGTTTAATTTACTTACAGCAATATTGCACATTTCATTGTCTTTTTAAAACAGAAGTAAATGTAGGTTTGGTAAATTCACACTTGACGTCATGAATATATTAGAATATTCATGACAGCACTTTGATAGTGCTTTGATGTGCAGACTTCCTTTTTAAATAGTCTCCTGTTTAATATTGACAGACAATAGTCAATGTGGTGATTGGATTAGGTGTTACTCTTAATTTACGAAATTATTATGCTAAATTCCGTGACATTTTGCATTAGACAGCGAATTACATTTTCATGACTGGAATAAATTCCGCCATTACATTTTCCGCATTGTGAAAATCAATAGGCCTGACCCTGACCCTGGATCTGACCCTGCTTAAACATCCAAAACGTTCACTCCTCTTACAAACATGGGATTTTATGTCAATTCAGACAATTCATCTGGTCCACTAGGTCTATCCAGTCTTGTGTATGAGGATCACCTGATCTTACTCCATTCAAAAAGAGCCCATATTAGTGCAGGACAATGGCTCCAATACTAAAAGTATCTCTTACACTTCCAATTCTGTGACACAACAAAGGCAGACAATAGTTTTGGAGTCTGCTCTTTGAGGATGAATAAGGCAGGAAGATTTTATTGTGATATGATACTTTTTTGTTTACCCCTTATTTATGTTAAAAGGAACTGTATGGTTAGACACTGTAGGCGAAAACATTCATTTCATGCACTTGTCCATTTTGAAATTTTGGGCTTTTTGTCTTTTCAAAGATTTTTTTTCTGTTTAATGTAATATCCAAAACACCTTCTATAAAAACCTCTAATATGTCAAAAAATGAAAACAAGAACTTTTAACCTGACTTCATTCAGTGTTTAGATTTTGTGCAAGTAATGTATGCAAACGGGTGTATATGTAATGATAGGATGCCTCATTTGCATTTTGAACATCACATTTTTGAAAACTTGCACGACACAAAAAAATCTGTAATTCTTAATGTAATCGATCAACTGGGGAAGTATGATGACAACTAGTATTTAATTTTGATATTTGTTTATATTTATTCACCTGCAGTGTTTTGCCTTAAACTCAGGTGTTAATAAAGCCTGCTGAAGCCGCTGGGTTTTTGCTGTTTAATAATTTTGTCTGGCCGGTTGAGATAATTGCTATTCCTGCACAGCGGTGTAGAGGAGAACATAAAGGGCTCCATAAGACAGGTGCTTGGGTCATAAAGAGGACGTCACACCTCCTTCTCGCAAAGAAAAGAAAACACTCTCCGAAACACATGCTCCACACATGCCAACAAACAGTCACTTACACATCAATAAACACAGAATGATGATGCAGCAGCGCTTTATGAGACATGAGTTTGATGGACCATTATATTGTTCAAATTTATGACAGCTGGGTAAATAATCTAACTATCAGACAGAACTTACAAGATGTCTGTGTAATGGAGAACTTAAAACAATAACAAAATGATTAAGTTGAAGTTGTAAAATGGCAAAAAATTTAAGTGAACTAAAACGTAGTTATAAACGTAAATTTCATAAATAGAACTATAATACAGCATATGAATGGTATATAAATAGGTAATAAGTAGCATAACAGTATAGTTAATATTAAACAAAAACCAATAAACGATAAAGTTGATTAACTTCTATTAAACTCCAGTCTCATTGCTGGAGCTTGGATTTGCCAAATCTGCAATAAAAAGTCATTATGGCGTCAGATATTTCTTATCAATCTCTTTCAAGTATTAATAACCTGTACTTTGATATGCACAGTCATTTAGCTTTACGCTCATATGTACATCAACAACAATGACCTCAGCAATGAGCATCTGGGCACTGGATGTCCTCTTTCCCAAATCAACCACTATTAGCTGTGTATATTTGAGTTTTTGTATGTGCAATATACAAGCAAAACTCCACTTCCAACAAAAGAGAAATTCATGAGATAAAACAGACCAATACAAAGCCCAATAACAAAAAACATCCCAAGTAGAGTTTGTGCTGTGTGCTGCCATCTATCCACAAAAAAATATATATATATATCGGTGTGACTTAATATAATTTTGAGACACATTTTCACATACTCGAATGATATTCTTTTAAAACCCAAAAGCAAAGTCCATTTGGAACAAATGAGATTAAATCATTTTTACTCAAATCATCTTGTTAATTTGATGAAAATGTTTTACTCTTGTTGAGACAATCACTTAATTTGGATTATCAGAATATTTTGTTATAGATGCCATATAATGAAAATCTGGATATACCTGTAGCTGAATAAAAAAGTTCAGATGGAAGGAAATGGCATACTTTTTGCCTCAAACATCATTGTTCCCTTGTTCTCATGTAAGTGTAAAATCCTGGTGAAAACCGGGACCTATGTTCGGACATATGTTGCACACTAGATAATATGCCTTATAGATAATATAGATAATATGATATTATAATTTGACTGGCCACATCGTTTCGTAGTGAGATTATAACATTGATAATTTTTTTATTTATTTGTTGGTGTAAAGCATTTTTTGCATAGTTTGAACGCCAGCACTCTTCTAAGAATACTCAGCTAACAACAATTGACAGGAGAAAAACAAAAACAAACAAACAAAAAAAAACACTCAGCTCGGGAAAGAAATGCTTCAGTGGACAAGTGCTTTAAAGCTCACCACGCCACATCTTTAAATTGTATTATATCTGTTGCTACGCGAAGCAGACAGATGCAGAATGGCAGTGCCGTATGTTTGTAATGAGGCAACAAACACATGTAAACTGCTGAGCATAAGTGTTTAAATGCACGTTTATGCATCATGTCATATCATTCAGCTCTTACTTTAAAAATAACACCAATA
The DNA here is from genome assembly GCA_903798115.1 of Danio jaintianensis. Lineage (NCBI taxonomy): Eukaryota > Metazoa > Chordata > Actinopteri > Cypriniformes > Danionidae > Danio > Danio jaintianensis. The sequence goes on from CAIGQV010019951.1 coordinate 12,700,884, forward strand.
CAATTCATAAAACTAATGTTCGTTCAGGGATTGATTTTATTTTCTGCCTGTTTTCATATATGATGAAGCTTCAAAATACAACTTTTTACTGGGGGGGTGGTTAAGACCTAACAAGAGCTGCAGAGTGTTAGAGCGGACCTTATTGATATTCATGACCCTTCAAAATATGGTCAATCTCGAGATTCTGATTCTAGGGGTAATTTCAGAGGTTTTAAATGAGCTTAAAAATTGCACCTTTAACTATAGTAGTTCAAACAACTACTTCAATAACATGTATTGTTTTTATACATGGACTGGCATCCTAAGTGCTGGTAACCTCAAATTTTCATTAGAAAAGGCTTGAAATTTCTAAAATAAGTTACGATTGAACTCAAATATTTCTCTTTATTTGGATTACACTTATTGTTAACATTTTTCCTTAAATGTAATCAAACACAAGCATGCTGGGAACTACACATCAACTAGCCAGTTAGTTATTCAACAAAAATGTAAGTTACTAAGTTCTCTGAACTTAAAACAAACAAGTTGTCAAAAATGTTCAAGAATCGGGTTACTTGAACAAGGAACACAAATATTCATGTGCAGTTCTTTAACAGCGTCTTCCAGACATGCACTCGCACGCATCTCTATCCCTGCAGCAGCACAACATTCAGACTCATATCCTGCTCAATCTATCGCACTATTATGCATGCAACATTAAGTAGCTTGCAAGCGATCACTAGTACGAACGTATTTGCATTGGATTGTGTCTTTTAAAAGGGCTGGAGGGCAGCGCTGCTGCTTGCTCGATCAAGATTTAATAAACTGGACCATATCCCAGGCATTTCATGAGATTTGTCTATGCAGGTGATGAGTGTCAGATGTGCAAATCAAAACATTATACTCTCCATGCATAAGAATCTGTTTGAACAAGGCAAAATTGTCTGGCAGTACAATGCAAACTGAGCAGGACAAATAGAAATGACCAGAGTTTATGGTGACCTTAAATGTGTTGAGCGTGTTATACAGTAAACAGGAAGCAGTCATAATTTTGTCATTGGCAGCAACTGATTACAATGCCCAGAAGTGACAGGAGGCAAAATACAATCTCAGTTGTTTATTTAAACAGCTAACAATAATGACAAATAGAAATCTGAGAGCGGGTAAGTTTTTAATTTACACGTTTTAAATGCAATGATTTTACGTAAAATTCACTATGAAGAAAAGTTGCAGCTTTTAATTTTTATGCTCAAATTAACAATTAATTGTAACATATATATTATAATAAATAATTGTATAAGTAAATGTTTGCTGTTATTAATAAATTAGTAATTGTTTAATTTTAAGTTTCTTAGCTAATGTAGTTGTTTATTTTCCATTATGGTCAGACTTTAGCATTATTAGATACTGTTAATATTCAAAACCCCATAAATAAACTGATAAAATAAAATAATAAATATAAACTAATAAAACATTAAAATAATACAATTCAATAATAGAATACAATTTTTAAAGTTAGATAGATGATAGATAGATAGATAGATAGATAGATAGATAGATAGATAGATAGATAATTCACTTTTATTTATTACTAAATATTAACATAAAACTTCACATACATATAAACAAATAAACGTATATGTAGATGACCAACAAAGTGTTATTACAAGTGTTATAGAGCTACAAATAAAATAGAATTGTTATTCTATTTATTTCTATTTGTTATAGAACAAATAGAAAAAAAAAATGCTTTTTTTTTTTTTTTTAAATCCTAAAACCTTTCATTTATTTCCTGGACTAAACTACAGTCCCCTATTTTCATTTTCTCAGACTGCTGGTTCATGCAGTGCAACACAAACTACACAGTTGTTCCCCAAAACAATGTTGTACTTTCACCTAAAATACAACAGATCTCCACAGATGTAGATTTTCAGAAAGCCAGTACCTCATTTGTATCAGTGGACAGTGGGCTGGATGGGGTCCAACTCCGGTGTGCAAATCCAAGTCGTCCAGTCTTGAGTCTGAGGTGTTATAATGTCCATGACTGCCTTGCGTTCCACCCGGTTACTTTTGGTTTCCCCTCAACTTCACATTCACTCAGACTAACACCTCTGCTTGAAATCAAAACATCCAAATATTCACTTCAAAAAAAAAAAAAAAACTGTGAACAGCAAACCCTACTAACAATTCAAGCTGCCTAAAAATGCAGGTTTCTTCTCCTTTCCCCCTCATATTCCTTGCTCTCTCCAGCAAGACATTTGTCCTCCTCCTCTCTCTCTCTGTAGTGTTGTCTTTAGCTCCACTTATTTATGGCTTTATTTCTAACACCTGCCAGCAGAGGAAAAGCAGAGAAGCGCAAGCTGTTGTCTGGTTCAGAGGACACTCTTCCTGGCAAGCAGAGAGAGAGCAATGAGTGAATGTGTGTGTGTCTGGATTCCTGTGTGTCAACAGCAGTGGATAGCAGGCGGTCGGTTAGGCGGGTTAGTTTGGTGGGTGGGAAGAAGACTCTGTGTGAATATCCCTTGGTGCATACGAGTGTGTGCATGTGTATGTGTGTGTGTGTGTGTGTGTGTGTGTGTGTGTGTGTGTGTGTGTGTGTGTAATTAGGTAAGTATCAGTTTGAAGATAGCAAGTAGCTGAGAGGGCATGCCGAAACTCACTCAGATATGCTTTTAAAATCCTCTTGAACTTTTTTTCTTTGCACACTTCACTTATAATGAGCCACTTATCAAGCTAGTACGTCTAGATAATAAAATCACTGAACTCATATACAAATACGTGTTTATGTTAATTCCGTGGTAAATGTTGACGTGTTTATTGAGAAATCGGAGTGTTTGCTGGGGAAAGAGTGTTAAAGTTGTGTTATGGATGTTGTAGGTGATGAGTCCGTTATTAATAAGCTAAAAAGCTAGTGTCCACGTTGCATATTTTAGCACCTTGACATGTACCAACCAACCCCTCCTGCAGGCTGAACGGAGGAGGAACGCACAGCAATCATAACAATCAAAAAATGAAGGGGAGAGAGAGAGATAGAGAGAAAGAAAGAGCCTGAGGCAATGGAGATTCTTCGTATTTTTTTTTTGAGTAGGTGGGGTAAGAGACAAATCATTATCAGAACACCTGTCCGCTTCTGACTTAATAAATCAGAGTTGCTTAAAAAAACTGTTTGGTAAAAGGGATATCAAAGGGGCAGGTTGGTCACACAATGCTGGGATTGATGGAATGAAACGGAATGTGAGAAGCAGAGATTTGCAGAAAGTAGAGCAGGAGTTGCCTACATGGACGTGTTAAAGATTAAGGATCTGACATGTTTGCCAGCTGGCATGGGCTCTCGGCTCTGGAACACAGAACTTCAATGGCTCGGCATTAGTGTTGTCTTCTTCACCTTTTTAACTTGTTCAAGCATATCATTTTCGTTCTTGTCCAAGCTCACCATTTTTGCACAATTAAGCATTGTTCAACAGGGCAGGCGTAGCTTGGAATTAAAGGGGTTGTTTGGCCAAAAATTACATTCTGTGATCATTTGCTTGCACTCATGTTGTTCCAATTCTACTTTTTTCCCTGTGGAAAATAAAAGTTGTTTAGAAGAATGTTCAAGCTGCTGTTTGTCATTCACAGATTCATTTGGCTTCGGAAGCAGGACTGCACAATTGATAGAAATATAATCAAATCGTGATATGATTTAGTAGTTTGATTGTCAAATTGCAAAGGCAGTGATTTAATATAATACATTTGTGCATGTTGAATATGAGCAGCTAAAAATCAGTGTTTTCAACTCGCAAGAAATGCTCTTCATAAACTCATCTCTGAAAGTTTTGTGGTCACACTTTACAATGAGGTTCCATTAGATACTGTGTTTCCTAACATGAACTAAGAATGAACAATACTTGTACAGCATTAGTTAAAGGATCAGTTCTCTTAAAAAGGAAAATTGTGTTATTAATCATTCATTCTCATGTCGTTTCTATTCAGAAAACAAATAAATATATTTAGTTATAACTAATAACTAACTAACCCTTTTATGCACATGAGTTAACATGAACTAAGAAAGAACGACGAATATTTTTATTAACAGATAAATAGTATAATAAATCTAACGTTCATTGGTTTTTTATGTTAGTAAATAAATACATTAGTAATGGAACCTAATTGTAAAGTGAAGCCAGTATTTTTATATCTCTTATAATCAATTTTTGTATTTCAGTGTGAAATATGGCAACATGTTAATTTACACACGAGCCGCTCATGATCCAGTGTTTTCAGTGGCTTGTTTCACATGAAATGCTCTAGCGGAACTCATCTATGAAAGTATTTTATATACACTTTAAAAATACAGCACAAAACATAAAAAATATGTGCAATCTGCATTTTAGAGTGGAGCCAAGCACTGTGTTCATTTACATGTGATTAGGTCTT
>CAIGQV010019951.1:12705288-12741209 GCA_903798115.1 Danio jaintianensis
GTTATGATACTGTATTTTCACAGAACTTTTTCTTTTTTGGCTGCACATAGTCACCATCCCCTTTCATTTATAATATAATTCATCTATAGAATTCATTCTATTCATCATAGAAGAGAACAGTGTGAACACTTCTCAACTTGTCTCCTTTGTGTTCACAGAATAAAGCAAGACTAAGTGTTTTAAAATGATTGAGTTCTTCATTTGTGCCTAAATCATTTCTTTTAATCCTGTCCCCAGCATGTAAACACTTAAATGCTTTTTTTTTTAACAGTTATTGAAACTAGCTTTATTTTAAAACGTAATACCTTAAACAGCCCAGAGACAGACATGACAAATGCAAATATATTAAGGTATTACTCTGACAAGCATTTCACACCAACACATTGTACAATAGGCTTCTAGAGCATTTGCCATCTTTCACAATTCTCCCTTTGTCAGTAGTACAAATATATACTTTAGTATTAATGTAGAAAAGCAAACCTCCCTGTCCTCCCACTAACTCTAAATAGGAATATATCATTTATCGGGAGGCCAGAGAGAGTGAGAGGTGCAGCTGAACACAAGTATTACTATAGTTGGAGCCAGAGGAAGTCAGATGTAAACAGCCGTTGGTTAGGGTAGAGGTGATAGTGAACGGAGTTTGGCATACACCTCTACATTGTGAAATGCATGCTTACAAACACCCTTACACTACCAACCGGCACAAAACGCAAGCCAAAATTCAGTCCAACAGCATTTCTTTTCTTTTTTTTTTCAATTCAGTCCCTCTTGCATCAGTTCTGAGAGTGTTTTTCTAGCGCCCCCTTTTGGAGAAGCCCCTGAGCTGCAGGTCAGTCTCATGTAGCAAGACGCTTTGCTTGCTTTAAGGAAAGAAGAGAAAAGAGGAGAGGAAAGAGAAAGAAAGACATTGTTTAGAGAAACTATCAATCAAACGTTTATTAAAAGTGAAGTTTTTTTTTATCTGCATATATTGCAATACTTCCTCAGTCTAGTTTTAAAGGCTAGTTCACCCAAAAATTTACATTTACTCACGATTTACTCTCTCTCAAGTGGTTATAAACCTTTGTGAGTTTATTTCTTCTGTTGAACACATTAGGAGATATTTTGAAGTAACTAAAAAAATAATCAATGGTTACAGGTTTTCAGCTTTCTTCAAATATATATTCTTTTGTGTTCAGCAAAGGAAAGAAACTCAGGTTTGAACAAGGGAAGGGTGAGTCATAATTTTATGTTGAAACTGCAGAGAAAATGTCATTTGTATTATACAAAATATCATACAACATAGAATATACATTTTTAATAATCACTAAGTACGGTTTAAACTGAATGTTGTACCTGTGATGATAAACACAGCTAAAAAAAAAGGTAGATCTATTTATAAACTAATAAAATTGATTTAACCAACAGTATGACCTAGAAGGAGGCTATAAAATGACAGACATAGAAGACGACACGGGATCATGTCAAAAAAATTTTTTAACTTGTACATTTTGTCCCTGAATTTGTGGTGTGACTGCTCAGAACCAGTGCAAACAGCCAAATATACACTCTGACCTCATCCAGAAGCAGAGCATCATCCAAACACATATTTTCCAGAAAAGTGGGTTGAGTAATGTTTTGATCTTTTTCCCCACATGTGCTTTTCAGAATATGTGAAGTATATAAACCAGGGCAGAAAGAAAGTAATGCCGAGGTCATCGCTCCACTTTTACTAGAGTAATGGAACTATGTCACACATTTATTTCATTTATATGTACAGCTTTTTTTTTTTTTTTTTTTTAAAGCTCTAAATGCCAACATTTTTTTATTTTTAAATTTGGAAGAAATGTCCAAATTATTTATATATATATATATATATATATATATTAGAAGTCAACTTTTAAAGTGCATCAAAAAAGTTATTCAAAATTGTCCTAAGATGAGAATGGGTGTTGTTCAATAGTTTTAGGACAAGTTTGTTAAAAGATTTCATCCACTTCAAATGTTGACTACTATATATATTTATTATTTCTTTGGATTTACAATTCATAACATTTTTTTTTTAACTAGGTAATAATTTAAGCACTTCTTCCACTTCTGAAGTTGAGTCCTGTGACTGTGATATTGTATGGGAACAAAAATTAGTACAACATAAAAACATTTGTTATAAAGTAAATATTAAAGCAAATATTTAATAGAAAATAATACAAATGACAAAAGTAAATACACTACCATTATAAATAAAGTTGCTTATATAAAATGACTTAAATTCAAATGAAAACCAAAAATAAACAAAAACTGAAAAAATACAATTTAAAAACAGAAGAGTCAATAATAGGAAAAACAAATATATTCATAAATACTGAAGGATGTGGAGATCACTTTGTCCACTAAAAACATCCTGGCACTCACCAGCAAGGCCTCCTGGTTATCAGCCAGAGCTTGTTTAGCCAGGTAACGCTCACGCTTGATCTTTAGCTGCAGAGACTCAGGGATATCAGGAACCATCCAGTCGATCATACGCAGAATGAAGAACACTACATGCTGAATATATTAACACACACCCATTACTGACATGTACAGAGATTTTTTTTTTTATACAATTAGAAAAGAGGCTATAATCAATCAGGTTACTTAAACATATTTCATGGAAAATCATAATTTTCATAATTAGAATTTTGTTTTGTTGAAACAGACTAACTCTTGACTCAGACTGGCCAAATATCTTTATTTAAATAACTAAACAGATTTCTGAATCACTTTTTATTTTATTTGTTAATTTATATACATAAATATGTATATACAGCTATAGAACCAATTAAGAGACTACATGAAAATTCTTAGTTTGTCTTGGTTTACTATTTATAATTTAATGTTCAAATAAAATGTTTGTTTTATTCTGTAAACTATATATATATATATAAATAAAAACATTCATTCATTTTCTTTTCGGCTTAGTCCCTTTATTAATCTGGGGTCGCCACAGCGGAATGAACTGCCAACTTATTCAGCATATGTTTTACGCAGCGGATGCCTTTCCAGCTGCAACCCATCACTGGGAAACACCCATACACTCCCCTTTACACACATACACTTCGGACAATTTAGCTTAACCAATTCAGGTAGGGGGGCAGTCGTGGCCTGGTGGTTAGAGTGTTGGACTCGTGATCCGAAGGTTGCTGGTTCGATACTCGGTACCAGCGGGAATTGGGGGTGGGGGGAGTGAATGACCAGCAATACCACGACTGAGGTGAGTCCCTTGAGCAAGGCACCGTTCCCCCCAACTGCTCCCCGGGCGCCGCAGCATGGCTGCCCACTGCTCCGGGTGTGTGTTCACGGTATGTGTGTGTTCACTAACTGTGTGTGTGCACTTGGATGGGTTAAATGCAGAGCACAAATTCCAAGTATGGGACACCATACTTGGCCACACTACACTTCACTTCACTTCACTTCACCAATAGCGCATGTTTTTGGACTTGAGGGGAAAACCGGAGCACCCTGAGGAAACCCACGTGAACACGGGTAGAACATGCAAACTCCACACAGAAATGCCAACTGACCCAGCAGAGGCTCGAACCAGCGACCTTCTTGCTGTGAGGCGACAGCGCTACCCACTCTGCCACCGCACCACCCCAGTTTTAGGATAACTTTGATAAAAGGTATTGATCCACTTCAAATGTTCTATTTTCACAGGGTGTGATGATTTTCTATAGGCAATGTATATATACACACACATGCGCACGCACACACACACATTTAAACATACATACAGACATAGAAATACACACACGCACACACACATGCATACGCACACACAGACACACATAGATAGATACATACATATTAATTATTGCAGGAGATTATTTATTACCTCAAAGGCAATGATAAATCCCAGTCTTACAGCCAGAAGCTCCCAGTACACCAGCTTATATTTTCCATTTTCATCCCGGAACGCTTTATACCTGAAAAGAAGAAAATTTACGGCAAATCGAACATTGCTGACAGCTACAGGTCTACAGTTCACTGTCTTGATGACCAATTTCACCTCTTCAGTGCAAAATACAAAGACAGCCAGGAAATATCTGAACATGGCTAACATGAACAAAAAGCAACATATTAGAAACATCCTTAAAAAAAAAAAAAAAAAGGTAAAATAGCGCATCACATCAGATGTCAGATTTGTTGCACTGCAGTGTTACCTGCACACAGTATGACTGGAGTGATTGTAACTGGGTGGAGAATAAGCCAGTGTGAAGTTGACATAACCATGGAGGTCATTGTTGAACTTGTACTGGTACAGCAGACGGGGCAGAAAATCAGAGGTGAACGCAATGAGGAATGCCTGTAGAGAGAAAAAAATATATTGGCTAACAAAACCTGTATATTACATGTTTCACAAATAAATGGTTAGCAAAACTGCTTCTCTGCTGATTTTTGGAGGGTAAAATCCCACCATTTCAAGAAGAATCGGCAGTATCATTTTAGTGTGGGCAAAACATTTGCTCATATTGGTCAAGCGGTGTGATTATTTATATATAGCAGTAGACTATTTTACCTATAAAAATAAAATAAAATAAATATTGTCTTGATTTCTTGGATTTGACAAAAATTTGATTTTTTGAAGAATGTTTGCTAAACATTAACTAAAAAGTTTGTTCACATCGACTGTATTTTTTTAAGTCATGGTGCATTAACTAATGTTAACAAGCACAGTGTTGGACTTTAATACTGCATTAGTAAATGTTGAACTATAATGTTAATGTTAAACTATAAATGCTGCACAAGTATTGTTCATTATTAGTTTATGTTAGTAAATACATTACCTAACATTAACTGTGTCCCATATTGTAAAGTGTTACCTTTTTATGCAAAAATATAGTAAATTATTATACATGAGTAAAAGCTGTATTAGTCACATAATAAGAGGTTTGTTTGTTTTTTTGGCAGGTTCTCACATTGACTATGACAGAAACGTGGGACAGTGCCTCCAGTATGATGAACCAGACGCCGATGTGCTGTGCTCGCTCTGCAACAGGTCGCCGGTATTCACACACAAACTTATGAGCATCCAGCCTCACTTCCACCCAGTTATTCAACAGCGCAAACAGAGGAGCCAGAGGAAACGCCGCCACAAAGATAGTGATGAACCCAAACTGCAGGACTGGAAGAAGTGAAGATCACATACTGTAAGTTCAGCAAGAGCATCTATACAGAAGAGTCAGGCCCATTTAATGTGTAGAATTAATTTATAAGCTGATTCCAGGAAAAAATATAATAGATAATAATATCTCTTTTGGTGGGACAGAAATTCACTGTTATATGTAATGTAATGTAATGTAATGTGGATTATATAGCGCATTTATTGTGTATGGCCATACACCCAAAGTGCTTCACAATCATGAGAAGGGGTCTCTCCACACCACCACCAGTGTGCAGCATCCACTTGGTTATACAGTTAAAGACAAAATTATTAGCCCTTCTGTTAAATGTATTATTTTTTTAATATTTCGTAAGTGATGTTTTAACATGACCTTTTATATTTTTGTTCTGAGAAAAGTCTTAATTAATTTAGTTTGGCTGGAAGATTCTGGCTAAAATGTAATAAAAACAAAAAAGTATTAATATTTTAAAAAAAAAATAATAATAATAATAATAATAATAATATTATATATATATATATATATATATATATATATATATATATATATTTATATATATATATACACATACACATTAGCTTCCTTAAGATTTTTTTTTTCCCAATTGACTACAGAACAAACCACTGTTGTCCAGTGACTTTCCTAATGAACCTAACTTGCCTAGTTAAAATAATTAACCTAGTTAAGCCTCTAAATTGCTGTTTATTATCATATTATATTATATTATATTATACTATATCACATGATTATTTCAGTATGCTTATTTGTTGCTCAAGACATTTCTATTTTATTTAAATGTCAAAAAAAATGTAAAAGTTGCAAATTTCTGTGGAATTCTTTTTTTTTTTATATTCTTTGACGAACAAATTAAAAAGGACAGCATTTATTTTTTTAAATGGTAATCTTTTATAACCTGATAAACTCTGAACAGTTGTGTGCTTACTCTCATATAAAAATGTTAGATGTGCATTTTCTTTGTCATGTCAAATCTTGTCTAGCGCTCCAAGTAAGCCAGGACTGACAGTGAAAAATACAGTAGGTGCACAGTTTCCTGAAGTCAATATTTTCTGACAGAAACTTGGAAATGAAAAGCTTACTAAAGCTGAAAGACTATCATCTTACCAATCTCCAGATATTCGTCAAAAAGTCCCTCACAGGGAATCAACTCATAGTCTTGCTCCCAGCGCTCAGGCTCTTGTGTCTTCTGGGCTTTCTTTACAGATGCCAAGGCCCGTTTCTGTCTCCAAGCCTTTATTTTACTAAAAAGCAGTGAAAGAAAATGAGAAAACCAAAAGCAACAGACATAAAGTGTTCTGTTTGATGATGAAGATAATGAGGATGTCCCTTCCGAGGCTATTTCTAGCTCTAAAATAGAACAGTGCTCATGCTGAAAGATACTTTTTTCCTGAGCTTGACTCTGGTGATGCATTATTGATAAGGGAGCGCTAAAAGCTTCTCCTGTGTGGCATTTATCCTGCTAAACCGCTGCCTTACAGGAGAGACATGCTGCAGTACTGGAACTGAGAGAGTCATCGCTCTGCTCATTGCGCCCTGCAGCAGATTAATCCATACGCATATCAGTCAATGCATATAAACAACTATTCAGGCTCAGTTTTTCACTTTCACTGTGTATGATAGCAGGAACTCTTCATTGACTTCTGTTGTTTTTTTATACTACAACAGAGATATTTTCCAACCCCCAAATCCAAATCTCAGAGAAATGTTTTTGCATTTTAAGACGTTCATTATTTGCTTATTATTTATTCATGTTTTCCACAATGAAAGACCCACAAACCTCTGCAGAAGACTGCTGTGCCAACTCACAATGCTGACTCGCTTTTATATGCAGGATCGAATAATAAGAATGTAATTCTTATTGAAAATGTAACAGTCTTTTAGTGCAGATACTACTGTACACGGTTTGTTCTACTATATAAAAATCTTTTAAGATTCATATGACTTGTCACAAGGCAGTCACGTACGGGATGACAAACTCCTGAATGTTGTTGATGAGTTGTTTTCCCACCATGATGATGCAGAGCTGCTCAGCCAGTTCAATCAGACAGCCTCCTGGTCCACACTGCAAACACAGGCACATATCTTTTTTTCTTTAAAAAAAAAAAAGTCTGGAGGTCATAGAGGCTGTGCTTATTTGTAAAAGATTATATATATATATATATATTATAAAAGTAATACAATTTTACTAATACAAGTAATATTTTAATTAAGTTTCAGTTTACACACACATTATGATACTAAATTAATAAAAAAAATTATAACATTTTCTTGAATCATCAATTACCAAATTTGGTATCAAAATAAAACACTGACTTTTTCAGGACTTTTTTTAAATTCTAATTTATTATTTTGATTGATTAAAATGGAAAAAAAACAACAACAATTTATTCTTTAATGTCCACTTTAATGCATACTAGTTGGATAAAAATGTTACTTCCTTTAGAATCTCTGCAGTGAAAATCAAGCTTTTATCATGATTTACATGTTTTATATGCTTAAAAATAAACAAGCTCAAAATTTACTTACATATTATAGTTTTTGCTAGGACTATCTGAAGATGATCTGTACCAATTGTTGTTAAAAAAAAATCAGATGAAATGTCTCAAAGTATTGACAACCATGGTTTTAGAAAACTTGTTCAGCATGAGGAACTCATAGTATATATAAAATTAATGTGTGGATATGTGAAACCCATGTGATGCCATTGTTCACAGACCTCTAAGACCAAAGAGTCAAACATGCACAGACCATGTATAATTACCACTAAAGTGCATGTCTGTGCATTTTCAACTGACTCATATTATGGGAGAATATCACAAATATGTATCTAAAACATAAATCTGAAGGCAAAAGCACTCACATCCTCATTCCGCATCCCGAACAATGTACCGTAATGCCCAGGATAACCCACAAATCTGCATTAAAAAAAAGTAATGAAAGCACATTGAACATTCTGATATTGAAAACGAGGCTTTGTTTTGCTTGGCTAGTTCACAGATTACCTGCCCTTGAAGAAGGCCACATAGAAAGGTGATGAGTAAAAGTTGACAAACTGAAAGATGAAGACTTTGAATGTAAAGGCGTCTTCGTACTGTGTTTGTGTCCTGTGCATCTCTGTAGGAAAAAAACAAAAAACAAAAAAAAAAGTTTCAGGAACAGCCATATTTGGGTGCACAAGATAAATGAGCTTTATTTAATGGCATGAGTGAAGTCTCAAAGCTTTATTGTAATTGCCTCAGAGAGGTCTAGAGCGCTAATAGTTTATTGATTCCTAAAGTCAGTGTGGACGGGCAGGTTCATTATACTGAACCACAGAAAATGGCAACACTGGCCTGATTTGATTTAAAGCCCTAGGCCTGCGTTGCATTATGGGATGTGATCTTACCCCATTTAGTGAGCTGTTCTGCCAGGGCTGTGTAGACCTGCCCCATCAGCAAAATCAGAGCCAGGTTCACCAAAGTGCTGGATATGTTGGCAATATTCCCAGCCTGGAAGACAAAATGTGTGTGTGCGGAGTTGATTCAGAGTTCGAGAGTTGCTGCAGGTGTGGAGGAGATTAATGAAATGCTGCATTACAGGCCTTATATTTAATGCAGATGGATGGGGTGCCCACCTGAGTACGCAGAACAGAACTGCCAGTTTCGAACATCATTACGCTCACTATACTGCGGTATATGATGACTGTGACCAAGAAGATCATCACTACACACAGCTGGGAAAACAGATTGAGAAACGTAGGACTTTTTATGATGAATTATCTCATTTATAATGGAGTAATAAATTTTTTGTATCCATTAAACCTCCAGTGGGTCTCACCATTATAACAATGACCATAGAGCCTGTCAGCATGCGGGAAATCCGGGCTTTTTCAGGGAAGTATGGCTCCTTCACTCCTGTCACTGGGTTCTCTTCCATCGCAGGGGCCATTGCAGCAAACTCAGGACGTGGAGGTTCCTGTGCATTTATGAAAGAATAACATTTATTATTTATAAAATACATGTTATCATTTGTATGAAAACACACAATTTTTGGTAAAGCAAAATACCAAATGTGTTTGTATTGTAAACATTTATTGTATTGTTTTTTCTGCTGTATGCAACAAGTAAAAGTGGGTAAAAACTCAAACTAAACATGTGTTTCTGCACATTTTTCATTTCTTATTCTCCCCACATACAAAGACCAAACAACTGATAAATATCTCAGTTCTGACATAAAAACATTCTAAATAAATGTTGTCAAACAAACCAACACAATAACATACTTTACTTATAGGGTCTTCACTAAATGAAAACAAAAAAAAACAAAACAGCAGACAAAAATAAAAAGAAAAATCCAAACTGAGCATGTTTCATTTTTTCCCACATAAAAATATTGCTCTGACATATCAAACATAACTAAGCAAACAAAATATTTTTCACTTTCTTATTTTTCCACATACAAAATACATCCGATTTCCCCCACATTTAAACCTTTTCTTAGTATATTTCACAAATACTAAAAATAAACAAAACTAAATCACATTTTCTTTTCTTATTTTTTACACAAATCTAAAACAAAACCATTTTCTCTTTTCACTATCAAACAAATTAAGAAATCAAAACATTTTTCACCTTTCGTTTCAGGGCTCCCATAATGTTTAAACATTTAAAAAGGACAAAAGTAAAAATTATAAAAACATTATGATAATCAAACCTCATCCTCGTGGAAATCCATGCAGTCCCAGTGGTGAGCGAGAGTGGCATTCTTGCGTTTCCAGTACTCCAGGAACGTGACAGCCCACAAAGACATGAACACACTGAAGAAGACAGTCCCGGGATGATCAAACAGATAACCAACCTAGGGGAGAGTCGAGAATAACCACCAACAAACATAATATAGTCCTAATGCCTAATTATTGCTCATTACTGGCTCCAGACTACATTACAAAAATGAATTTACATGAACAACTATATTTTACATAATTAAATATATACTACGTTCACATCTTAATCAACAATACAAACATTATCAAATAATACTGTCTCTCACATACAGAGCCCAACTCAACCAAAGCAACTTGAGCCAGGGATGATTACCTTGGCCATGGGACAGATGTCGGACATATTCCAGGGTTTACAGGTTTCACACAGAGGACACATTAGATAAAGTCCTCCGCTTTCACAGATTTCCTTCCTGTAGACAGTAAATGGAAATGGACAACAATGGAATGAAAGCAAACATGAAGAGTGAGGTTACTAGAAGCAGTGGCTTAGTTTTATGCTAAAATCAATACACCAAATAGACAGAATCTGTAGTGCTTCTAATTCTGCTTCTCTTTATAGTCTCATTTTCATTCTCATTATTTTGTGTGTTTACCCTGAGGTGTAAACTGCGCCAAATTTTCCAACACATTACCAGTAGTACTTAGTCAACAGTTGCTATAGAAACAAATAAAGGTCATAAAACCCATTGATATGACATTATTTCTCATAGCAGAAAAATAGCTTAGAGGAGCGCTAAATGTGTGAGTCATGTGCAGCTGCCAATGGTTCAGCGCAGCATCTCACACACAGCTAATCGATAATCCAGGAGACACTTACGCTGGAGTATTGGATCCCATTGTCAAAATACCCGAAACAAAGACACACGTGCCAACCAATGCAGCAGGCAGAAGCCAGGCGGTGTAAAATCCTGAAAACAAAGAATTTGGTTATTATTGTTTATTAATATATTTACTTGTTTTATTGATTCTGTGACATGCATAATACATGAATGAAAATGTTAGCATATTGAAATTTATTTTTTAGGCCACAATACACAATAGACATTTTTCCCGCAAAATCAAGGAGAAACAGCCATAGATAGTATTTAAGTGGGAAATTAATAAAATGGTGGTAAAAATAGCAAAAGCATAAAAATAGGCGAAACATGAATACATTTTGACAAATATTAAGAAAAATTTTAAAATGACAAACAAAAATCCCAGATATTAAGTTCCCTGACTTTCCATGTCTGGAATAGGCCATTTAAAATTCTGTGATATTCCAGAAATTCCATGACCCGTGGGAATCCCTCTGATTACTGTACAGTGCAACTGATTATGTTAAATGAAGCCCTTCAGTAACAAGCTCAGTGCAGACAACACATTTCTGTGTGACTCCATATTTCTTGTGTGTGTATTTAGGTTATTTGCTTGCTTTGCACTGTAAGGACCTTTAAAATAAGTGAAATCCTCTAGTCAAGTGATATGAAACTGTAAAGCAGTCTAGACCTGATTTAACTTAACTGTGTATTTCTGTCAAAAATAATTGTACACGTAAGAGCATTCATCAACCAATCAGAACCAAGAGTAGAAGTAATAGTAGTAGTCTCACCCAACCATGCGAAATAAAGTGCAATCTTCTCTCCAAAGTATTCACGGATGTGATCCAAAGGCTGGTACTTGCACCATTTTAACCAGCTGGCCCAATAGTGATACAGAACCTGCCTCTTGTTCAGCTGGTCAGGCTGGGTGTCACAGCTTGGGAGCTCAAAGGGGCCCTAAGAAGCAGACAAAAAAACTGACAATGTATGATGCTAGACATGCATGTTTGAAGGGCATTGTTGCATATGGTGTCCCATGTCTAACCTCATGCAGAGGGAATGCACCAGTAAAAGCCCCATCTCTCAGCAGACGAGCCACTCCAACTTCTGCACGCTTCCTTCGGCCATATGCAGTCCTAGCTAGAATTTCATACACCTGCGAGAGGAACAGAATTATGCAATTAGTGTAGCACGCACTCATAACAATTCAACACACTGCATTAGCCATTTAAAGAAATAAATGCTTTTGTAGATAAAGGATGCATTCAATTGCTTAAAAGTGACAGTAAAAAGTTGTAAATTGCATAAAAATAATCTATTTTAAATAAATGCTTTTGAACTTTATCAGAGAATCCTGAAACAAAACGTATCAAGGTTTTCATAAAAAGAATTAAGCAGCAATTGTTTTCAATACTGATAATATAAAAATCTGTTACTTAAGCACCAAATCAACACATCATTTCTTTTCTGAATGTGACAATAAAGACTGAAAAGGGGCTTTTGTACAATCTGTTTTACCAAAGAAATAAATTATTTAAACACATTCAAATGTAATTTAAATAGAAATCACTTGTATTGTATTTACATTGTGTAGTATAAAAATTCACATTTTTAATTTGTAATAACATGTGACCCTGGACCACAAAACCAAAAAGTCTTATGCTGATTGGATACATAAAATATACGGTATGGGTCAAATGTATTAAGCCAAAAATCCTTCAAATATTAAGTAAAGATCATATTCCATGAAAATATTTAGTAAATTTCATACTGAAATGTACTGAATGTTTCTTTACTAATGTGCATAGCTAAACTTTAAAGGCAATTTCTTCAATATTTAGATTTTTTTTGAGCCCTCAGATTCCAAATTTTTAAATAGTTGTATCAAATATTATGCAATCAGAATAAACTGCACATCAATGGTAAGTTTATAATTTGATCAAATAAATGCAATCTTGACTTTCGGACAATACTGTAAGTGTGCTACTGTACATTTCAGTCTACTGCACACTCACAATGCGGTGTCTTTGTGTGCTGGTGAAGTAGCTTTCACGGTCATCAGAGCCCAGAAACCTAACAAACCAAAAAGTCAAATCAAATATTTTAAAATCGGTTTTTAAACAGATGAAAATCTTATACAAATACCAGTCCGATCTCATGAGGAAACAAGTATTTTACGTAGTCAAAAAAGTGGCTAATTCATATGAATTCATACAATTTAATAGTATGAAAACGTATGATTTTTAAACCCCAGCCTGCATTGGGGGATGAAATCGTACTAAAACATAGGAAGGAGATTGTACAAGATAATAAAAATTAGCCATTAAAAATTACGAATTGGCGTGAGATTGCATTGACAAATACAAAAGCGGAGCGTAACTTTTCCATTTTGGACTTGCGGAAGGCACATGTGTAGTAGTCAACAGGACGGTTGGGCACGAAGTCTTTCATAATGTTCGGCACCCAGAGCTTCTGAAGAACTTGAGCAGAAGTATTGAAGTCTGGATGCGGCTGTGCCTGTCAATAAACAAATACAACTCACTCCAGAGCTCAAGATTATACTTATTTTAAGCTCAGAAAGTTTTGAGGTGAACAAAAATATTATACCTTACCTGTAGAGGAGCTCTTAAACACAACTCCTCAGCATAATACACCAGCACATCCCACGGAGCATGAAGCTTCAGATAGTGGATAGTCTTCTTTACACTGGAGGATTCCTCCTGAAGATGTAGAGAAAACCATTAGAAACTATTTATTGAGCAACATAAATAGCACTGTACCGAGACGACAAACCTTTTCCATCAACAGTCCAGCAGTCTGGAGGTTCTGAATGAATTTGTCTCTCCATCGGGCCAGCTGAGCTTTCCTTCTCTCTGACCTGCTCTCGTCCTGTGCTGGTTCTGGTGCCCCCTCAGACGCCTCTGCTTGTCCTCGACTTCTGCGCTTACGGCGAACCTTCACCTCCCACACCAGCACGAAGTCTGAGGCAAGAGTGAGCAGGGTTTAACATGACTATATACAGTTTGCACCAATGGGGTTGATTTGTTTATAGTGTTTTACCTATTTTTGTTTGCCCGTCTCTGAAGTAGTTGCCTGTATGGTGAACATGTGGGCTTGCAGTCCGTTCACAATGAACGTATATGGGGTCATCGTCATCATTGGCTGCAGTATTCAACTATTTTGGGAACATTTATATAAGCTGGATTTTATTCCTGAATTACATAATATTGAAAATTCTGAAAATTCTTGTCACAGAAGTTTTTTTCAGTTGAACACAAAAGATGTTATTTTGAAAAATGTTGGAAACCTGTAACCATTGACTTCCATAGTATTTTCTTATAATGTCAATGTTTATTCTTCAATATATCTGCTTTTGTGTTCAACAGAGTAAAGAAACTCATAAAGGTTTGCAACCACTTGAGTTAATAGATTAAAAGTTCATTTTGGCGTGAACCATCCCTTTAAGAGTGACTGCAAACAAAAGCCCCACATTGAATGCAAATCTCATTCAAATGAATGATGATTGTGTTGTTTAAATGATCAAAGACATGATCAGGGAGAAGGGAATATTATAGATGCATAAATGTTTGGATATTAACAGAGTGAATATCTATCTAGATGTGTCTGCAATGCAGGTTCTTAGTTGTTGTATCTCTTGATGCTCTGCAAAGCATCGGTACATCTCTCATATTGCTTTAAAACATTCATACAGTAATCATTATTCATGTGAACGAGAATTGTTTTACCTCTAATTTCTGGCTTTTGTCAGCACTAGCTGTTGCTGGGGCAATAATTATGTAGTATTAGGACCGAATGACTTGCCTTAATGGAAGCTTGTTTCCGTTACAGAATAGCATGCAATTCTGTGTATCTGTCAATTAAATTATTTTTGTAACATTTTGTGAGGGTGGGGGGTGGAGACTAAAGTAAGAAGGAAAAACAACAAATGCCAATGTTGATTAGTATTCACATAAGGGGATTAAAAAAAAGTCTATCTCTACGTTAAAAGACATTTTTATCACTCAACTATTAACACTAGACAAGAATGGACCATTCCAGCGCAGTGCCTGTGTTCACACCTGCTATAAAGTGGAGTATAATTTGAAAGGGTTTTGTTCTACTTGTGCACATATGATAACATAAACATAAAAAACCCAAAGTATATTTTAGATTGTAGCCTCTACTAGTTCTATCCAACACAGTATAGCCACCAGTCATTCCAAAAATCTATATATATAAATAAAAAGTTTTAGCACAAATTGGTTCAGTGGATACTAAATGACTTATTAACTTGGTCGCCACCTACTGGCATAACTATATATTTACACTAAATGAAATCTCTATCAATAACGCGCACACTGGCATTCAGTTTGAAATGCGCAGGTACAGACAAATGGAGTGAAACAACTAGCCGATAGTCCTGATGCGGTTTGACTGCTGCTCGACCAATCAAATTCAAGCAACAAAACCAACTCCTATGTTAATATGACTACTGTATGCTTTCTTAAAAATGCAAGAGATTCAAACCATTCTGAGAAGTATCATTGTAATACATCCTGTTAAATCAAAATAGCAGAAAGAAATCTAGGAAAACCACCAGATTGCGTTATAAGCGAAGCCAAGCGAACATCTCTGCATTGAGCTTGACAATACGATTACACTCAGAAACTAGAACTCTTATTTGAATGATTAAATGCATCTGATAATACGTGCATCAGAAGATAAAGCTACACAACGCAGATCTGCACACTCACATATCTGGGAGGGATGAAGCCCCCATTTTGCAGGCTTCCATAACTGTCTGGAGCATGAGCCTCGCTGGCGTAGTCCAGATCCAGCAGAACCTCCCGGTCCATCAGCACCTCAGGGTTCCTCCTCTTCATGAGGATTTCAGACAGGTGGAGCTAACAGGGCTTCTGCTGTACTGTATGCACACAGTCCCAACGTTGCAGTCCAGGCACTCCTGCAGAACATCAGTGTCCAATAAATTATGCACATAAATTAAATTTGAGATAAAAGTGTAAGTGCATTTCAGCCGTAAAAGAGCTGCAGCAGAGGAGACAGAGTAAATGCACTAAGTGCTTCTATAAGCAGAGGAGACAAAACAAGGGCAGAAGTGGGTCTGCAGCAGCTCTCTCTCTCTCTCTCTCTCTCATTCACTGCATCCCTCCGTCTCCTCAACACTCTAGAGGAACACTTACCGTAACTCCTCTGGCATAAGAGCCTCTCATATTCCTTCATCTTCAGCATGGAAAGACACATTTAACACACTTTACTGCAAGAACGCTTCCTGATAAAAATAGACGCATTATATTACTGACACACTTAAAGGGATAGCTCACCCAAAAATGGAAGTTCTGTCATTATTTATGTAATACCTATTTGAGTTTCTGCTGTTGAACACAAAATAAGATATTTTAAGTTTGCTGGTTGCTGGAACCCATTGACTTCCATAGTAATTTCTTCTCTACTATGGAAGTCAAAGATTACAGGTTTTCAGCATTCAACAGAACAACATTGTGTTCAACTGAAGAAAGAAACCCATAAAGGTTTAAAAGCACATGAGGGAGATGATGAGGCAATTTTCATTTTTGGGTGAAAACCACTATAGGTTTGGGGACTATTCATTTACACTTGATGTAATTAGGTCATTTTAAACAGAATCTTGGGTTGTCTCGCTTCAAGTCTCACAATGGCCATAATTTACCCAATTAATCCCATGATTAATTAATCCTGCAATTAACAGCAATCCAAGAATAACTGTGATTTCAAGAACTCCTGATATCAAGAGTTCAATGTCTGTGAGAAATTGTGTCATTATTGATATCAAGTTGTAATACTTTACTAGTTGAAATGTAATCCTTTATCACTAGTAGAAATCCAGTTCCTTATATCAAGAATTATCATTTGAACTAGTGACACAGCAAATATACAAATAAGGATGTTAACCTTAAATTTTTTTAATTAACCAGGGTTAAGTTTCAAGTGTGAAAGCAAGATTTCAAAACCCCAGTTAAAATGCTGCGCTAAGCTGGTTTATACATTACAATTGTGAAATATGTCTTTACCCCGGGTTAAAAGCAGCATTTAAAGGGGTAGTTCACCCAAAACTGAGAAGTTCTTTCTTCTGTTGAGCACAAAATATATTTTGAAAAAAAGCTGGAAATCTGTAAAATCAAAATCTGGAAGTCAATGGTTAAAGGTTTTAAGATTTCTCCAAAATATATTCTTTAGTGTTCAACAATAAAAACTCATAAAAGTTTGGAACCACAGTAAATGTTCATTTTTGGGTGAACTATCCCTTAAAAACATGGGGTTAAATGCAATACGAAAAGCCTAAGGCAATGAGCATGTATTTAATGCATCAGAATTGCACATAAATCCAGTCTACAATAAATAAAATAGATGCAGTTCATTTTTTATTTGTTTCAGAAGCAATATAAATCTTGCTTCCTATTAAGGAGAAATACATTATTCTATGCAAACACTGCGACAAACCGCTATTAGCTTAAAAGCATTTTTAATCCACAAACATTGCTCATAAATCCAGTATCAGACTATTGCAGCACTAAATTATGATTCAGAACCTACAGTAAACCTTATTATTGAAATGATGGAATTTCACAGTCCAAATCCCTGAAGTATAACCACCTAAATGAACGAATGTGCTGAGTCAGAAATGAATATTGCTCCAGGGTTTTGTGGTGTTGTGTATATTTATGTCTTGCATTGATCATTAGCACTTAACAGCAATTAAACTCTGCCATTAGCTTGTGTTTATTTGGTATTTGCAGACTTGTGGGTCAGTCTTAAGTGCTGCATGATTAGCTGAACGCCACATATAGCTCATATTTCTCACTATTCAAGTGCAAGACAGTAAACACACATTAAGAGTAATGATGGGATTGGCACTAGGGTTTCTGTAGAAAAAAAAAAAACCCAGCATGGTCTTTTTCATTCATATGCCCCCATCCTCCAGTATTGGGTGCTGTGTTCATATTTTGACTGCGGCAGTGCAGACAGAGAAAAGGGTTGGGCAGTAAAAGACTGAGGGAGGAGGGTTTCAGCACCTTTTGTCTATTGATGTGAACCGCAGGACTACTGTACAGAGAAGGAGAACTGAAAAATGAAGCAATGCAACCTGACTGCAGATAGTCACCATAAATGAGGAGGGCATTTAACTGGAAACAGACCACAATATACACAGAATAACTTATTTTAGATATCTTTTCTTATTTCTGATTATTTTGCTCAACCTGTTACTAGATCTGCACATCAACAAAGAGATTTTAAGGAAATGAAAATGAGCTAAAATTTGGTTTCAAACTGAAATGAGGAGCAAAAGAGGTTTTTTTTGTTTTTAACAGACAGACACTATAAAATGTTAAGCATATTTGAAACAAAAATCATTTAACCTCAGATTTTAAGAATCACAATGTAGCCCCAAAAAATTAATTAATTGTCATTTTCATCATTAATATAAATATCATTTATATAATTACTCAATTGTCTGCAAGAAGTTAAAGTTAGAAATATAAGAAGACGTAGTATGTTTACTTATATATGCGTGTTATTTATATACTGCAAGCGTGCCACTTTATTTTTACATATGGAACAATGTCACCCATATCTTGATGTTTTTTTTTTCAGTTTATTTTAAATGGTAGAAAACATTTAATATACAAAGCACCTTTGCAAATTTGATTTGGATAGCAATTATCTTCTGGTCCTTCAGCCTTGGAGACTGAATGAACTGTTTTAACATAATAAAAAAATATATATACAAGAAGCTACAAGTCCTGATGCAATTTCATCAACTTCAGTCTAAATGAAATGCTTACGAATAACGTATATTATAATGCAACTCACATATATAATGTGTAATAATGTTACTGCAAAAAAGTAATTTGTTATATTTGTCCATTAGGTGGTGCCAATAAATGATTGTTCTATAGTTCACTTATAAATACTGACATCAATTTTCCTCTAGCTTTTAAAAAAAAAACTTGTCTTATTTTAGGAATTTATTTATAATTCTATTTTGTTTGCAACAGATTCAGTCATGGTCAACCAGCTTTTACTCCTTTCAACATGTAGATATCATCACTCAAACTCATCCAATTTAAAAATTGTTTTATTTATTTACCATATTAATGACATCTTCCAAAATGTACATGCAGCATTTAGTGTATTTGAGACATTAGAGTGTTAGAACACAGCTGACTACTGATTTCAATAAAAAAATAAAAACAAAATAAAAAAAAGAACTAGTAAAAAAAGAAACCACAAAATAAAACCACATTTCAATTGTTAATGAACAACTGTATACCATCATTGCCCAGCAATGTATTATTTAAAATGACTGTTGACTGAAACTAACTTCAACATACCTGAGAATCTGCTTCTGCTTCCATTCGTCACAGTCTGACAAAGATCCACAAACCTTTGCTTTCTTTAAAAGTACTTTACATTCTTAAAACCACCCTACAGTGTTTCAGTGGAAATGGTATGTCTAAGTGAGGGACTGGGAATGGCTTTGATATTGAAGCTTAAAAAATTTTTTTAAAAAAAAGCTAATAATACTTTTTGAAGAGAATTAAAAAAAATAAAATATGTAAATAAAAATAGAAAAATCTCCAAACTGATAATGTTTCCCAATGAAGGCCCCTGTAAGATCCAAAATCATTTTAATAGAAAAAAAGAAACCAACAAATGTGCAATTCTGAATCTTGTGCAATTCTGCTGTAATCAACTCCTTCACTTTTATATTGCCTTTCTTTAGGTAAAAGAGCTTCAATAACCTTAATGAATGCTATATTAGAATTATATGATCCCCTATACCACCTGAATCTAGCAAATCACAACAGTGGTTACATGCCAGTACCGTACCATCACTATTATTGTTGCTGATTGATATTAGATGTCAAAATTAAAGGGATAGTTCACTCCAAAAACGAAACCTTTTACCGTTAATTCACTCACCTTCAGGCCATCAAAGATGTAGGTCTAGATTTTTTTTTTTCTTCAGTAAAACTTTAAAGGAAACTTTTAGGCTGAAATGGCTCCTTGGTGATTCTTGCATTACAAAACAGATATAGCACAGACCAATTATTTCACTTCAAAAGTGCATCATCAGAAGCCACGTGTATTATTTTTGTTTTTCCTATAGGTGTTTCTTTAGACTTTCAAAAATGCCAGTTTCAGCTTAAAATCTTCTTTAATGTTCTCCTGAAAAAACAGTCACCTACCTGTACATTTCAGATGTCCTGAGGGTGAGTAGAAATGCAAAATGTTCATTTTTGTGAGAACTAAGCCTTTAAAGCCAGACCAGTTCCCCCGACTTCTCTTTCTCTATGTTTTGAGTGTCATGCAAACCGTTATACTCTCAAAAAGTTATCTTAAAGCAGCCAGATAATATCAATGGTGTAAACATAACTAAAATAGTCTTTCATAAGTGCACAAAAAGCAGTTTGTACCCCTTTATAGTACAGGCGTGTGCAGTATCTCTCCACGTTATACAGGGAAGTTTTTTCTTTAAAAAAAGCTTTTGAATTTCGCCTACTATACGTATTTACACTGTATAGAATCCAAACACATGGAAGAGAACTGCTTGATCTCTTTTTGATTTCCTTTTGCAGACTTCCACTTGTAAAAGCCAAAGCCTTAAACTGAAGTTCTAAAATATTTGTGCAAGGCAAGTGTAAACAAGGTCAGGCCATAATTACCGTTAGTTTAATATGAAATGAGCCCACATTGTTCAGTATGGTGCCTTGTTCGAAGAGCTCACAGTGTCTGCTTGTACCTACATAAACAGTAGGTTTGCTGGTGAGCCAATATCCCATTGCTGTCCATGTCTGAGCTCATGTAGTGAAGGAGGGGGTCAGCACCATGGTTCTCTCTCTGATCGGCCTCTGTGTAGACTGTCGCTCCTCTGCCAGGCACTCTTCATCAGCTCCAGAGCCTCGCTGCACTTCTTCTGAACCGACAGGTCTGA
The DNA here is from genome assembly GCA_903798115.1 of Danio jaintianensis. Taxonomy (NCBI): domain Eukaryota; kingdom Metazoa; phylum Chordata; class Actinopteri; order Cypriniformes; family Danionidae; genus Danio; species Danio jaintianensis. The sequence goes on from CAIGQV010019951.1 coordinate 12,726,001, forward strand.
CACTGCCTTACGAGGTAAACTCACCTGGACACACAAGTACACATTTACACTGTTAACAGGATTCATGCAGATAGTATAATGAAAGCACAAGACTGTGCAGTTTTTTTTGTTTTCACAGGCTACAACCAGATGTACCATTTAACACAAAAAAGGGTTTCAAAGTAACTCAACTGTAAAAGTGCAGGATGGATGATTTTTTTCCTTTTGTGCGCTCAGCAAGTCATGTAAGTTGGGTTTTATATCATGAGATTAACAAAATCGGCTCACTATGATCACTCTTGTAATTTGCTTAAACCTTTTTAATTTTATTAATGATTAATTTCAGCTCGGACAGTAATTGTAATGTTGATGATACACAGACAACATTTTAGGCAAAATTGGTAAATGATGCCATAAATGGGCAACCAGGTGAGACAAGGAGTAACTCATTAGGGCAATGGGTTACAGAATACAGATACAATGTTGTTGCCAATTCTTAATAGAAAAGTAACTGAGCAACATCACCCAGCAAAAATGCCTGGCAACATTGCTCAAAAGTTGCCCTGTATATCATCAGCATAAGGAATTGGATGCAAGCACAGTACCACTGTTAGTATAAAGCACCATCTGATGCAAAAAATAAACCAAGAATCGATTACTTAAACATGGCTTTTCAAGAGTTTTCCCAGCTGTTTTCAAAAAGTCAACTTTAAAAGTTTAGGTCAAAATGTAAAACCATTTAACTGAAATGTAATATCTCAGCAGTCATTAAAGTCTTCAGTGTGTCTTCAGTGACATCATCCTTCAGAAATCATTCTAATATACTTTGCTAATTTAATTTGGTAATAAACAATTATTTAATATCTAATATCAATGTTGTAAGGAGTTGTGCTGCTTAATTGTTTTTAGCATTGAAGAATAGCATTTATTTGAAAACTAAAATCTTTCATATGATTATTAATGTCTTTACTGTCACTTTTGATCAATTAAATGCTTCCTTATGGAATACATGCATTTTTACTTAAAAAATAAACTAAACTGACAGCTGTATTAGAAAAGGGGATACAGTCCAGTATACAGGACTGCAAATAAACCATTTAGTATGCACTCAAAGATGTCATTCATATGTGATGATATGCTAGCTTATAAAGATTTGGTTTTTTTTCACCTGATAAACAGCAGTCCATGCTTGACTTAATTCTGCTATAAGCCGATCTCGTTCCTCATATCCGCTAAAATACAAAACCCAGGGAGGGAGAAACTGAGCTCGATCCTCTGCAAACTCCTGCAATTAAAAATAATAGCTTTCACATTCATAAGATAATATGTCATTTCCTCAATCAGTAGGGGGGAAAACCTCTGAGAAACACCATTTTATTTTTAGGTATGAAACTATAAAGAGCAAACATCTGTTCGCTGAGACCTCTTGTGCACTACAATCTGTGTGAAGACTTACAATGACACAGTATTCCTTGTCGTCCTCCAGGCAAACAGCTGTGACATCGTTCAAATCGGCTCCTCCTAGAGAACGGAAAAAACTGGTCTGGCAATCCTGGTGACACGTGAGCAACTTCCTGTCTGTGAGCACAAGGCAACATGGGATGCAGGGTGCAGGAGCAACTCCCTGTGGAATAATCTGAGATGTAAAAACAAATGCTGGTCAACATCTGGAGAATTAACTAGCTAGTGAGAAAACAACATTCATCTACAAACATCATTCACTAGAATGTAAATGATGGCATGTGTAGAACTGATGAGAAACAACAATGCATTGTCATGTGGCGAATCACAATGCGTTTCAAATGCACACTCCCACATGCAGAAGACTGAACTGCATTTTTTTCCTAAGATAAGCAAAGAGATTTCATCTCCAGAATACTTCATGGAAAATGCATTATTGAAAAATACTCTATATTTGGGTGTGTTAGGAGAACAAACGGTTATTACAAGAGACAATTGGATCAGAATAATTACAATATTTGAGTCAAGGACTGAATCATTTTTCAGCACAAATAAGGGCAAAAACAAATATAAACTAATATTAGCAACTAATGCAAACATTATAGAACATAAACAGTAAAAAAAAAAAAATAATTATATATATATATATATTTTTTTTTTAATAAAAATAAAAATAAAATCAATACTACAAATTAATAAAACTAAAACAAACAAAATTAAGAGTTTTGTTTAATTTCAAAAGTTTTTTAGATTTTAAGTGTGCCTAGAATTTAAGCAGAATAAACAACAACAACAACAAAAAGTAATGCAAATGCAAAGTTTTAACTGGTAGAGCAAAACAGAAATTAACGGGCAGATTTCCTAACAGCTTGCGTCAGCACTAACTGTCTTTTTGGAGTTGAATCAGTACTGTCAGGATTTACTAGCGCAGAGAAGACTAGTGATGAAAAGGCATAGACGCAGCTTTACTTGCATCTAACCATACTGAATATGGATTTATTGAAGATTCGCAGTCAGATGCAATTTTTTATGAAGCAGGCTAACATCATGCATATTGATTTTTTTTCTTACTTCTGCATTGTCTGTAAATCATCTGCAGAAATTTCCATGCCATTGGTAAACCTGGCCCTAATTCTCTTAATATTACAAAAGTTACTCAATCGAGAGCAGTGAGTGATTTCCTATCAACTGTGGTCACTAAGAGATAATGCATGAACCTAATATAGTGATACACATGCTCTATTTTTTTATTGTTTACATTCACTAAAATGTACATTATGACAGCTCACCCCCTTAGAGACGGACTGGCAGAGCAGCTGCATCCAGTCTGCCATTTCCAGCTCGTTTTCAGCGCTGAGCTCTAATGGAGGATGTTCTGTCAGAATCACCTGAAACGCGTGAGGCTTTTCAGTGCTGTTTGAACGCCTGCAGCCTCCACAGTGCCCTCCCCTATGACACGATCACATGAAAAAATAAATATTAAGATTTCACACTGAAAAGAAATTGAAATCCATGACCTGCAACACCAGTGAAATCTTACCCCATGGTAATAGACATCAAAGGTGTAACATCTGTTCTCTCTGCATACTGATACAGGATGCCATTGCTGCCAGGTGAATGGTAGATTAACATTCAGTACACAAATCAGACGACGCACTGTTGACTAGTTTAATGAGATGTTTTATACCTGAGAACTAAGTAACAACTTTTCCACACTTCTTTCCCTAAATAAGAGCTCCCGGCTCTGTACAGTAGCAGCCCCTCTTTAGTGCTGCTGAATCCTCTGGAGCCCGACGGAGACGTTGGTGAAGCCACAGTCACATCCATTGGGTCTTCCCAGTGAACCAGAGAATAAAGGCGAATCTTCATCTCAGATATCTACACAAAGACAGTTAGCATTAAATCAGTAAGACAAGTCCTAGAATGCCAGTTTAATTAGCAGTTGTACTTTGGCCAGTTACTCTTAAATTATATGATGAGGTTGTTATAGTATAATTATACAAATACTGAGTAATATTAATAATATGCATGTATTTACTATAGGGCTAGGTTTCAGATTTGTATAGGGTTAGCTGTTTCTATGCAAAATGTACTTCTATTATTATAGTAAATGTCTTGTTTATATAAAGTGTTTTGTAATGTTTTTAACAGGTAAGATGAACGAAAGTCAGTGTAAGATACGAAAGTATTTTTACTATTGTATAAGAAATATAGATTACATGTTAAATTAATAACAATTTATTAATGCAATTACTATTGATCTTGCCCCTTCAAAGATTGTGAGATCCTCAGTTGAGAAGCACTGGTCCAAACTGTACGATCACTATACATGCTTTAATTTTAAAGCGAGTCAGCACAAAGAACTAAGATTATCAAAGTGAGCCAGCGTCTGCCAGAGTCTCATCAATTATTCAGGGTGATAGATCTGCTCCATTTACCTCACAGTGAGTCTCCTGGCACACAAACTTGGAGAGCGCGAGTTTCTCCATGGTGGCGTCAGTGAGAATAGAGGGGTACGGAGGTTCCCTACAGCCATTCTCCCAAGCCTCCTTCAGCACAGTCAGAAACCAGCTGAGGAAAGACCATGAAGAAATCCTTTTCAAAGACATGTATATTATTCAACCTCAAGGTGATGAGCTTCAGATTAAACACTCACTCAGTCAGAGATGAGTCTGCAGTGTCCAGCAAGAACTGCCGTCTTCTGTTGGTGCATACCAGAGTGATGGTCTGCTGGTGAAGACCCACCTGAGGCACAAACAATGGCTTTAAAGTCTCAAGAATTCCCCATCAGAAGGGATACTTTCTCATGCATAATAATGCATCTCATTCATGATTAAAGTGCCTGGTGTTTGAATTGACAAGCCCTTTCACATGAATTATGCTAGGAAAACTCGTTTAAATGTGTTAACGACTCTCCAGTCGTGGCAGACAATCACCACTTTAAATTATTGCATATACATCATATTTTGCGACATAGCTTCAACTTTGCTGTTCAAGCAATAAAAACTAATTTGCTCAGAAATGTTTCTCTTTTTAACTTTTAATTTATAATATATTTTTTAAATTAAGACCAAAAGTCATATTACTGTTTTTAGTAATGTGCCAACTTCTGGCAAACTTAGCAATTTTGTTTGCTAATTCAATAGCTATTGAAATTGTTTTATTTTTTTTATATAATTTTCCAAGTGATGATTGAGCAATAAATTAGAGCAAGGAAATTTTTGTATTAATTCCTATGATATTTTTTCTTCAGGAAAAAGTCTTTTTTCTTTTGGTTTGGCTGGGGGATTTAAGGTCAATACTATTAACCCCTTAAGAATTTATTTTTCCCAATTGGCTACAAAACAAATCATTGTTGACCTTAGTTAAGCCTTTAAATGTCACTTTAAGCTGAATACTAGTATCTTGCTAAATAATTAGTAAAATATCATGTACTGTCATCATGGCAAAGACAAAAGAAATTAGTTATCAGAAATGATTTATTAAAAAGTATTAGGTTTAAAAATGTTTTGAAAAAAATCTCTCCGTTAAACAGCACTTGGAAAATATTTGAAAAACATAATAATAATCTTGACTTCTCTCTGCAGTAAATTAATCTGATCATTTAGTCTTCAGGTGGTTTACTCACAGAGATGTAGTCCAGCTCATTATAAGACACTGCCTCCTCAACACTGTAAGGTTTCTCCGCCGCTCCTGAAATCAGTGGGACACAACACTGAATGTAAATAAGTGGTTTTAAAGATGTCTGTAACAATGCCCTGATGTTCTATTGACATTTTGCTGACCTTTTCGCAAGAGGTAAATGTAGCAGTCTGTTAAGAGCAGATATAGAGGCTGCAGATCTCCTTCCATGTGGCCTGTGCTCATCCTCACCATCTGAAAGAGAAATGCAGACCAATTAACAGAATAGCACCAGTTTAATGTTTCATTAGAATGGGAGTGTTATTCATATTACACATTAAAAGAAGCAGCAATTGCAACAGGTTTAATTACAGATGGTACATTTTATTCCAATAAAATGTGAAGTAGAGGTTTGTTTCACAGATTTCATTGAGGGGTCTCTTATTTCAGAACTGGATACACCTCTTTCAACAAACAAAACTGTATTGCAAACTGTAAAGCCATAGTGTATGTATATAAAATACTGTTCTTTCAAACTTTAATCAATCAATAAATAAATAAATTCAACATGAATAAAAATAAGCAGGATTTTGGAACCAATTAAGCATTTAATCATTTAAAATAGAAAACTAAAATTTTCACATTATTACAATTTAATTTTACGTTTTTTAAATGATTCATTTATTTGGTTAAAAAGGTTTTCTTTTCCCTAACAAAACACAACACACACAAAAAATGGTTTTGGCAGAGTTGGTACTCAAATACACAACACAATGGAAAGGAAGCAAAATACTAGGAGGCTCACCTTAAAGAGCTGTTCTTCGTTTTCCCTGAAAACATGAATCATGAGCAGCAGCAGATGATTGTTATCCACCCTGCACAACAAACAAACAAAAACAATTAACTTCACCTCTTAAGAAATTCCAGAAAGTGTCATTATAATTAGAGCTATTCCAAGACTAAAATCTCATCCAGTGTGTTTACGTTTACATTTTTAACCTGATCATGCTTAAGCCCACATTGCAGGTGGTAATGTAACAATAAGCAGTTTCTATCACTAGATTTTTGCCCCTTATGCTGATTTCACCAAGTATGTAAACATTGTGCAAACTGCCAAAATATAGACAGCATGTTACATGTCCCACATAAGACAGTAACATATTGAATCACTGCTATACCACAATAAAGGATTCATACCGCTCTGTCCAACGAGCAGCTTTGGGGCACTCTGACCATTGTTTGATTCATCTCATACCAACCTACAGGTAGAAACTGAAAACATCCAAACCTGTAGTAAGATCTGTGAAAAGATGGACTAACGAAACAGAGCGGGATCTACAAGCCTGTTTTGACCTCACTGACTGGAGTGTTTTTGAAGCTGCTGCAAACGATCTAGATGAGCTTACAGAGACTGTAATATCTTATATCAGTTTCTGTGAAGACATCTGCATTCCTACCAGGACTCAACTCACATATAACAATGACAAACCATGGTTCACTGTAAAACTCAGACAGCTACGTCAGGCCAAGGAGGTTGCTTACAGGAACGGTGAGAGGGCCTTGTATAAGCAGGCCAAATACACACTGGAAAAGGAGATCAGAGTGGCAAAAAGAAACTATTCTGAGAAACTAAGGAATCAGTTCTCTTCCAGCGACTCAGCGTCCGTGTGGAAAAGTTTGAAAAATATCACAAACTACAAGAAACCATCCCCCAGCACTGTAGACAACGAACGACTTGCAAACGACCTGAATGAGTTTTACTGTAGGTTTGAGAAAACACCCCACACCCACTCTGAACTGCTTTTCACACCACCATTAACACCTTCACCACCCCCTGTCTCCCCCACACCTGCACTTCAGTTCAGTGAAGATGATGTGCGCCAGGTTTTCCAAAAACAGAAGAGGAAAAAAGCACCAGGCCCAGATTTTGTAACCCCAGCCTGTCTAAAATCCTGTGCTGACCAACTGGCCCCCATCTTCACCCTGATCTTCAACAGATCACTGGAGCTGTGTGAAGTGCCCTCCTGCTTCAAACGCTCCACCATCATCCCCATCACAAAGAAACCCAAACTTACAGGACTAAATGACTACAGACCGGTGGCGCTAACATCTGTGGTCATGAAGTCTTTTGAAAAATTGGTGCAGGCCCACCTGAAGGACATCACTGAACCCTCACTGGACTCTCTTCAGTTTGCCTACAGAGCAAACAGGTCTGTGGAAGATGCAGTCAATATGCATTATGTTCTGCAACACCTAGACAGACCAGGGACCTATGTGAGGATCTTGTTTGTTGACTTCAGCTCGGCTTTTAACACTATCATCCCAAAACTTCTTCCGCCCAAATTAACTCAGCTCTCCGTGCCCAACTCTGTCTGTCAGTGGATCAACAGCTTCCTAACGGACAGGCAGCAGCTGGTGAAGCTGGGAAAATTCTCATCCAGTACCTACACAATCAGCACTGGCGCACCCCAGGGGTGTGTCCTCTCCCCTCTGCTCTTCTCCCTGTACACCAATGACTGCACTTCAAAGGACCCCTCTGTCAAGCTCCTGAAGTTTGCAGACGACACCACATTTATCGGCCTCATTCAGGACAGTGACGAGTCTGCTTACAGACAGTAGGTTAAGGAGCTGGCTGTCTGGTGCATATACAACAACCTGGAGCTGAACACGCTCAAAACAGTGGAGATGATAGTGGACTTCAGGAGAAACCCCCCTGCTCTCCCCCCACTGAGCATCATGGACAGCATTGTGGCAGCAGTGGAGTCATTCAGGTTCCTGGGCACCACCATCTCTCAGGATCTGAAGTGGGACACTCACATTGACTCCATTGTCAAAAAAGCTCAACAGAGGCTGTACTTCCTTCGTCAGCTGAGGAAGTTCAACCTTCCAAAGGAGCTGCTGAAACAGTTCTACACTTCCATTATTGAATCTGTCCTCTGCACTTCAATAACTGTCTGGTTTAGCTCAGCTACCAAATCCGACCTCCGAAGACTACGTCGAATAGTTCGGACTGCCGAGCGAATCACTGGTACAACCCTCCCTACTCTCCAAGAACTGTACTTATCCAGAGCAAGCAGAAGGGCTGCCAAAATCACTCTGGACCCCTCACACCCAGCACACTGCCTCTTTGAACTTTTACCTTCTGGTCGACGCTACAGAGCACTGTGCACCAGAACAGCCCGACACAGAAACAGTTTCTTCCCTCAGGCAATCCATCTCATGAACACTTTGATGACAGTAATTATGAAACAAACATCACTACTTGCTATACACTTTTTATACACATAAACACTTATTTAACAACATAATTTACATGCCAATTTGCACATAACAGCTGCCATATAACGTTGTATATAGTAATATACCTGTACATACACTTGTCAATTTGTATATTTGCATTCACGATTTACTTTTATTTTTAAAATATATTTATTATCTGTTTTTGTCCTGTCTCTGTAATTCTGTTGCACTGTAAAAGCTCTGTCACGAAAACAAATTCCTCGTATGTACCTGGCAATAAAGCCCTTTCTGATTCTGACATTAACCTGCTTTCTTTCAGTTTATGGATTGGATGGATTTAAAGTGCATTCAGGCAGAGTAAATGCAACACTCAAAGTCAGATATGCAAACTTTTACATTTTGATGTCACTTTCACCAAAATACAGATTTATTATTTTAAAAAGTTTCATAAATGCAGTGTACTTGTGTTGCTGGGGACAATTGACTATTGCAAAGTAAACATACTCATTGATTTAATTATAACCAATTTATTATCTCACTTGAATTCTGCAGCATGAGAGCTCTGTGTTGCATCTTTATCGTCCTCTTCTGTTTGACTCCGTTCCTCCTCTGAGGTCTCTATGGCGATGGAGGGATCCTGCCCTGCAGCTGCTGTCTCTGCTTCTGCTTCTCCCTCATCTTCATTGCTAACAGGAACATCCTGCGGCTCGCCATGCCCTGCAGAGTCATGGCGCCCACCACCTGAGGCAGCAGGGTCTGGACTCTGGGAGGTAAAGCAGTAGAAGTCTGCAGGCGGCCGCGGGGCCTGCAAGAAACTATCACTTGGGTCTGGAGGTTCACCGCCAGCATCCTCTCGAAAGGGCTGCTGATTGGGGGGCCCGTCGTTAGCGGTGCAAATTTCATCTGCTCCATCCTCAGCATCCAGAGACCCATTCAGCCTGTCCATGACCTCACAGAGCGGTTGCCCTACATTGTCCATTGAAGTGTCCGTCATTTCTGGAAGCCTCAGTCCCGTTTCAGGCTCCTCATCTTCTCCTTCTCGTCTCCCATTCCTCAAGGGCTCTGAAGCAGTGCTGTCGGGACGCTCCAGAGGAACTCGACTGTCCACGGTAATGTGGTTTACTGTGATGTCTCTCTCAACTACAATCTGAAGGCATTCGTCAGTGGCGTTAGTCACTTCTGGAGAGATGATGTTCTGTTCGCTGCTCCCTGATGATCCTCTGACGCGTCGTTTCTTGCCGGGCCTTCGTCGCCGTGCCATTCTGTCAAACAAAAATATACTGGTGAAAACATGACAGGGAAATTGGGATTTCCTCTGGCTAATGAAACCTGTTTGGCATAATGAAATTGAAAAATATGTCAAATAGTTAAATGGATTTAAGTTCTTCTCTGCACTGTTAGTGGTACCAAATAGTATTGAAATATCTTTTTCCATGTCTATTTAGCAGTATTGGTTTATTCTGATAAAAAAATAAATAAAATAGCAAGCAACATAACATAAATTACTACATTATGTAGTAATTACAATGTACATACATTATAAATGTTTCATTAAAGTTGCATTGCCTGTGGTCATGTTTTACAGTGCTCATAAATGTGACTTATTCTGGGATGAACTACCATAAAGATATGTGGGATTTTTAATATGGAACTATTACAACAAGAAAAAAATTAAAAAGAGAAAAAAATAACAATAATAATAAAAAAAAACAACATTGATCACTTTCAATAAAGCTGATGGCATTCAGTCTGAAAGCCATGCAATATGCAGATGCACCAAATTTTGAATGTCTAAAATGCAGGGTTTCAGTCTTTTAGAAGCCACAGATGCCCAAAGATCATCCTTCTATCACTGCGTTTATTTTAATTTGAAAAATATATATATTTAATCATTTTTGTTTTAATAATTATAAAAAAAAAAAAAACATTTGTTTACTTTTTGGTTTCTTTTATACTAATATGTGTTCATTCATCTTGATAAAATGGTTAATTATTTACTCTGTTCATCAAGTTATTTATTAATTAAAAATAATTCTTTTACATTTGTACAGCTTTTTCTACAAATATTTTTACGGATCCCTTAGCACTCCCCTGAGGCCTTCATGCTTTGAAATTACTGATCTAAAAGATATTCAATCCCCTATATAGTGCCCTATATAGTCTAATAAACATGGATGAAAATCATAGATTTCAGCTATTGTCTGAAAGACCAACATCTTCATACTATCGGTCAAATATCAGAAACACATTACAGTATTGTACACAAAAACAACACCCTTGTCCTAATTATTCAACCACTAATGTGTGATCTGCATCTATTATAATCCTGAACCATTAGCTGTTATGCTTAATACACACCTAATGACTTCCAGCTCAGTGCTGGTGATTTCAGCGTCTTCTCCAGTTGTTGAAGTGTGCCGGCTGGCCATGTGCACTGGGGTGACGTCAGCTGAAGTGTTGGTGTCCGAGTCCTCAGTGAAGTGATTTTGCCGAAACGCAGGGCTTTGTGACAGAGATGTGGTTCTGATGGTGCCCGCCGAGGCTTTCACTACAACACAATCACTGACAACAGTCTGAGGGTCTGATCCTGAAGAGCGTGGCCCACTGACTGGATCAGTCAAGTCTCCCTCTGAAAAAAACCCCAAGAGAAACCATCTGAGATGCAGGTATTAGAAACTCTTATTTGGAGATTTAGGCAAAATTAACAGCTGCTGAATCATGACAAATGCACACAGACAAACAAACACAAACTTGGCTTTCCAGCTACTTCCATCTTAGAGAAAAATTACTATTTGCTCAAATTCAGAATTTGCTAATATTCAGATTTAAAGAAGGATCAACTAAGACTTTGTGTTCAATAAACTACTAAAATAACTACTTATTATTAGTTAGTAAGGCAGTTTATAATAATAGGTTGGGATTAGGTATTGGGTAGGATTAAGAATGTAGAATAAAATCATACTTCAAGTACTATTGAACAGCCAATTTCTTAATAACAGGCAGATAATACGCCAATAGTTAATAGTGGAAATTGGTACTTAAATTAAAGTGTTACCCAAAAAATAAAAATTAATTAATAAAAGAAATGTATATATATTTGCCATATAAATAAAAACACAAACAGCTTTTAATCAATGTTAACTGTCAATGTAAATTTGACTAATTAATAGACTAGAGCTTTATATTCTTATTTTAAGATATGTAGAAATTTGGATTTTAGGTCAAATTCATGGAAATAATTTTAAAAGTCTGATATTAATACAATTACACCAAAAAAAAATAATTCACCCAAACAAATCTTGAATATTCACTTTAGCATAGAGTTTTCATTTTGGTGCTACATTAAACTACAAACCCTTCATTTATGAAAGAGAATGACACAAGTTAATGTTAGCAGGTACATTAAACATTAACAACATATTGGCATTAATATACATAAACTGAACAAACCTAAAAACACATTAGCCCTATTAAATCAATATCACACAAGCAAAAACTATTTAAAATACAATGATTTGGTTATTATAGTCATTTCATAAGAGTTAATTATGGCTAATATTTGCCATTGAATTTAAACACTTAGTTAGGAAGCAGTTGGTTAAAATCCAAGCATCACACATGCAAACCAGCTTTCACACTGCCACATGACAGAAAAGGCAATCCGACAACAGACAGCGAGGTTCAGCAGCATCAGGCACAGAGTAGGTTTTAGCAGCAACCCATACAAACCCTACATCAGAGTGGTGTTCGCTTTAGTCTAAAAAGAACATGAACACCAAAGGAACCCATCTATGAAATCTACATCACAGATAGAATGCCTACAGCAGCTTATGCACGTGAAACGAACGTGCACTGAGTGAGACGGACATGCACATTGCTTGTTAGTTAGTCTGGACGGATGGATTGGGCGAATATTAGATTGGGGAGGGGGAAATAACCATGTCCCACCTTCCCAGTCTGCACTTGGCAATGACTGCAACACAGGGAAGATGTCACCAAAATCATAATCTAAAAGAGGGAGAAATAAGACTCATCAATAGACAGGAAAGAATAATGAAAGAAGTGAATGAAAGAAGAACAGAAACTCAAAAGAGATCAAGTGAATGTGAAGCTTGGCATATGAGGAACTAATAAAAACTGACAACTGAAAAAGACAGTGACATAATGGGTTGTGAAATGTGTCACCAGATGAAATAAAAGCGCTAATTTGAGATTACTGAACGCTATATTTTATATAAATGATCTAACAGGTCATCTTGGTTCAGAATAACATATTATTTCATGTCAAATATGCCAATTTGAAAAAAGAATAAAGATTAGATAATAGCCAGAAGTGTGAAAATAAGAAAGAAACTGAAAAAAATAGAGAGAGAAGTGATTAGCTCACCTTCACTGGATGGGGCAATGGCACTGTCATCCCACTCGAGATTAGTGGATGTGAGAGAAGTGAACGAGTGCAGTGACAGACTATCAGAGCTTGGCAACCTCTCCTCAAAATCCAACAGATTCTGAGGTTTGTAGTATTCAGGCATGTAAGGAGCAACATCCAGGTATGGAACATCCTGCCATTAATATATACATAGAAATATGTAGAAAATGTAGGATTAAGCTATAGAGGCATAGATAGCAATAGTGCTAGCAGATAAAACAATAATAATTATAGCAATATAATATCCCTTTGAAAAAAAAACGATAACGTGTTCAATAGTTTTATGCTATAATGTATATAATATTGTTAATTTGATATCACCCAGATCATTCAAGAACTAAGAAATTTCTTTGTTCAAATATTTGGATAAGGAAACTAGTCAATGCCATTTTAAGAAATATTTAATATTAATGTACATCAGATTTGTGAAATGTCCATTTAGTTGACATGTCATGTTCTGACATTAAAATTTTTACTTAATAATTAACAGCTTTCACTCAGGATCAACAATCTGCCTTTAAACTTGAAAGAAACTGAGATTTGACATCTGCGACAATGTTGACAATCAGTCAATATTTACTGATATGAAAGTTTACATTATTTGGCCATATCACCAGTGCTAAATATGAATATGGTATATCTTTGAGACACAGGGCCAGATTTACTAAACAGGGCAAGTTCAATCCTTAAAAAAAAGCACTAATGGGAATGGAAAGTTCTGTGATTGATCTACTGACCGTGGTCAAATTAAAGAACACAAACACAGCAGCTCATTTCCATAATGACCAATGCAATCTACCAAGAGCAGGGTCACAAACAAGCAGAACCCTTCTACTACACACTCGCTGTTCTCTGCCTTCCCTAAAGCGCACTTAAAACAAGTCTCATAAACAAATCTCAATGCATGTCAAGCATAAAATACGTTAAAGTGATAGTTAAATCAAACATTTACTCACTAATCCAAGATTTTTGGGGGTGTTAAATAATGTTGCAAACAGACACAAATATTAGTAACACGAGTTGCCTGACTAATCGAAATATTCTTCTTCTACAATTTTTGTCTCTAAAAAATAAAAAAACCTTTTCACTGCAGTAGTTTACACTGGAGCAAGCTGTTAGTAAGTCTGGCCCGAAGTACAGCAAGATATAGAAGAGTGTTTTAGCAGTATTTTAATATAATTAGGTAGTATAAAACAAATATTTTGAGAAACTGTACATAATATCCAATACTCCATCTAAAACTAATTTAAGTAGTTTTGCTAATGTGTTTATATTCATTTTATTAATATAATTATTTACTGGATCAACTTAAGAGAGAACTTGGAATATAAATATTAAATTATTCTTCATTTTTCAAATCATGTCACACTGTGCAGGACTATTTAAAATGAATTATTGTGATTTGTTTTTACCAGTCAGACCATCTAAATTATACACAATTTGCATTTAGAAACAGCCTGTAAAGAAGAGTGTTTGTTTTTGCTTAACACACAGTTTTTTTGGAAACTTGAGGTCTAAGACATGCAGCGTAACGGGTGATGTAATTACAGCCAGGATAAATCAATAAAGATTACATCATACCAGCTCCAGGTCAAAGCGGATGAACTCAAGCCCAGAGACGAGCGTAAGAAACAGAGTTAGATGGTCATGACTGCAAACCAATGCATTTCTGGAAAAAGAGGAACCGGCTTTCAAAAATCAGATGACTGCTTAAAGGAAGCGTTTCATGATCTGAAACCACAGAGGAATGTCCATTATCTCAAAGTCACTCACTTGTAATAGTATTTCTGGAGCAGTCCTTGATTCTCCTGAAAAAGTCGGAGGTAGCTTTCTAAAGAACTTTCATTGAGCGCCAAGTAGAGCCAGGCACGACCTGCAGAACAACAACATAGCAGTCATAGTTTACTACAGGAAACAAAAGTCCAAACAAGTGCCACAATATTCCACATCTGAATATTAAATACATCAAATATTTGGGCCCAGTGTTGTTTTATCTGCTCACCAAGGCAGCATTTATTTGATCAAATCTATTCAAAAAATGTTTTCTGTTTTAATATATTTGCATTGCAATTCATTCCTGAGTATCAGCTTACTCTCTAGTCTTACGAGTCTCAGAGAAAATATCAGAAAATGCTAAATTGTTGCTTAATTGCTGCAAAATCTCTTATAATCATCAATGTTGCAAACAGTTTTTGTAGAAATTATGATGGATTTGTTTTAGGATTCTAATATGAAAAGTAAAAAATAAATAAATAAAAAATTCTTAATAGAAACCTTATGTAACATTATAAACACATCACACAAACAGATGCAGACAGGTGGCAACACATCAAAATTGTGTCTGTTGTCATCTCTCAGAGCTTGAGATTGTCCAAGTTTGTTATTATCTGTCACTGCAGTGTGAATTGCCTTTTACTCTCAACTTTGATCAAGTAAAAGAAACACTGCTAATATAATATAATATAATATAATATAATAT
>CAIGQV010019951.1:12747771-12791415 GCA_903798115.1 Danio jaintianensis
TACCTCTAAACATATCTTATTAATGCAACACAACAGACCTCTTTGATCCAGTAGCAGCCTTCTGCACAGCGGAGTTGAAGAAAGCATCGCTGAAAAAGTGCAGTGATCCACTGAAAACCACACGTGCATTGTTTCTTGCCTGCAGACCAGCGATTAGAAGGGTGTTCTTTCCAACTGCATGAGGATACTGGAGAGCAAACAGACAATTAGCATAAGTTGGAATAAATGTAACAAAAAAGAAGAACATTAAATCTCTGAAATCTTGACCTGTGTGATGGGACGATCAGGGAAGAAGGAGTATGAGGTGGAAGAGCCTGTCAGAATGTCGAGCACCAGAGGGTTATCTGGGTCAGCCACCATACTGAGGAAGAGAGGCAACTTGTAACGATTATATTTTACAAAAACTGCACATGCCAGGGTATCAAGAGAACACTTACCCAACACCTTTAAACAGGACTGGTTTATCGGTGGGCTTGCCAACTATAGTTGTGGCTTTGAGAAGATTTTCTGGATCAGCAACAATCAGTGTGTGCTGAAAAAAAAAATGCAACTTTTATGACACAGGACAAAGCTTCAAAAACTATTTAGTGTGAATGTCAAGACAGTTGACATAAAAATGACATTTCTGCCATCATTTACTCTTCCTTGACTTGTTCCAAACCAGTTTGAGTTTTTTTCCTCTGTAGAACATAAAACATGACATACTGAAGAATGTTGGAAAAAAAGAAGCCATTGACGTCCATCGTAGAAACAAAAAATACTATGGATGTCAGTGGCTGCTTTTTTCCAACATTGTTCAGAATGTAATGTTTTGTGTTCAACAGAAGAAAGAAATTCATAGAAGTCTTAAAGCCTTAGTAAAAATCTTTTTTAACATATTTGTGTTCATTTTGGGCTGAAAGAGACTGAGAAAATTGTCTGAAAAGGGTATTGTTTCTAGTAATGAAAATACACTACAAGCCCTTTCAGATGCTAAAATGCTCGTTTGCTATAAATACTCATTTTCACATTTTAAACAACTGAAAATGCAAAGGAATTTAAATGACATATCATGAAGATATATGCATATAATACCATAAAAATAAGTTATGACAGTTTCATAAAAGAATAACCTTTGAGTCAAAAACTGTTAAGACTAATATGATGCAGCAACTTATTATAATTCCCAAGGTAAAGTTCACCCTCATGAGCACTTCAGTTGTCAAACATCTTTATTTGCTGCTATTGCCAATCATTATCTGCAATTTATGTAACCATCAATCAATATCAGAAATATATAATATAATATATAAAAAATATATTGTTTATTTTAATTATTGACATTAAATAAGCCAAAAGGTAAAACCATACAAAGGATGTCAGACAAAAACAAAGAATGATTTCATTGTCTAAATGCTTAAAAAGAGTGACAACTTTATTTCATCTTTAATTCAGTCTACTGAAAAAAAATAAGCCATAATGTCAGAAGAATGAATTTAAAAATACAACTCAACTACTTCAA
Source organism: Danio jaintianensis (assembly GCA_903798115.1). NCBI lineage: Eukaryota > Metazoa > Chordata > Actinopteri > Cypriniformes > Danionidae > Danio > Danio jaintianensis. The sequence goes on from CAIGQV010019951.1 coordinate 12,749,273, forward strand.
GACTTTTCCAATGACACATTATTATACGCTCTAATTATTTTGCTCTTTCCATTACTTACTTCGCCAGGATCAGAAACATCATAGTTGTGGTGATCAATAACAGCAGTTTTCTCCTCATCAAATTCAATACCACACTCGCTTCCTAGCTCTCTCAGAGGATCACCTACCAGATTCATAACGATAAAAGATCACTTTGATGTCACCAGCATGCTATTATATGTGCATTTACGCAAAGACAACACAACACTCACCAATATCAGAACCGGCAGCAACAAGAACATTTCCTCCACCATCAATAAAGGCTGTAATGGTCTCGACGTTGATGTTACCCCCAAAATCTGTGGAAATATGTAAAGACAACAAAATGAATACTCTTTTCTGAAAATTGCAGCATGACATACAATGAAGTTATTAGAATACAAACTACCTTCCACTGATGGAGAGAAAAGGATGAGATGGTCGTAGAGGAATTGACCATACTTGATCAGGGAGAGACCAGGATCATCAGCAGTCTTAAAAGTAAGGTCAAATCCACCATCTGAGGGAAAAAATTTATTATTAGTTAAAATGCTTTAACCCAACTAACCTTGATAAGTGCAATGATTTCACTGTCAGATTTACATACGCTCAACGTACATCCTCTAATATCGCATATAAACGATAATACTATATTTATTTTCACGTGCCAGCATCACAATTTAACGTATTTCAATAGAAAACACCAGAAAACGTGTAGCTCACCTGCTAGACTGCGGAAGAAGATTGAATGAGTGTCTCTGATGTTGGGATTGTCTAGCAGAACAAGAGTCTTTCCGTCTCCTAAAACTGCCTGCAATATTAACGCAACGGATAAAATAAAAAGGGCGTTTTTGCTGAAGCCCCCAGACAATGCTGTAGCCATTGGGGCACGTCGTCTTTTGCAGGTTAATGTTGCAGGAGTCGCGGTCTCCCTCACTGACAAGCAGTCCGTCGCCATTTTCCTCCTTTGGACAACGTCAGCGCAAACGCGGATGTGCACTCTGACCCGGAGCTCCAGCCAATCGCGTGCTGCCTCATGGACTCATTGAATATTATAATGAGACAAAATGTATATTAATGAAATGATGAATGTAACTTTTGCAGGAAATGTAAAAACAAAATCATGTTGTTGAAATAATTGTATCCGTTTATCTAAACAAAACTACTAGGATATTTAATTTGACTCTTTTTTGTTATCACAGCGACTAAACTGATTTTTTGTAAGACAAATTTAAAGAATATGCTCACGTATATATCTATGATATGCTCACATAGATATGCTCATACTTCATACCTTTTCGTGTTGTCTTAATTTTAAGACCAGCAGAGGTCAGTGCAAGATTTTTAAGCACTTTTCTTTTACATTTCCCAAAACATACCCATTAGTATGGGGGAACTATATATATATTTATTTATTCATTTATTATTAATCTTTTATTTATTGCTTGAAAAAACTTACACCTTAAAGTAAAAAAGTAAAAAAAACTACCAAGTGAAGAAATAAGAAAAATCCCAATACAATTCCAAAAAGATTAGGATGAAAACAAAATAAATAAAAACACACTCACACACAAAATGAATAAATACAGAAGCAAAAATTCAGACAAAGAAGTTTTAACATTTTAAAACAACAAAGAACCCACACCTCTGATCCCTGCTGTCCAAGTCAAACAGGGTTGTGTAAAGTACTTTGTTATGTAGTTCAAGCTATTATATTCTATTTTTAAAACAGATTGTATTGTTTAATATCTTTAATACATTTTTCATTGACGAATATACTTTCATCAACATAAAATTAGGGTGAATAACATTTCGTCTTTTTTTATGTTAAAAGAGGATTTTAATCTGATATTGTGGTCCTTGGTGAATCAAAACAAAAATCAATGGCTACCAGCACTTTGAGAGTCAAAAAATATATACATTTTGCACATAGATCAATTGCTTCACTATACGGGTAATATAGATTTATATATATATATATAAAAAATATATATATATATATATGCAATATATATATATATATAAAACCTCAAAGTGCTGATAGCTGATAACTCAATTTCTGCTAAAAAACTTCTTTAATATTACAATGAATTTAAAAATAAAAACATTTGGATGACCGGAGGGTGAGTAAATTAACAGCAAATTTTCCTTTTAGGTGAATTACCCCTTTAACAAATCATTAAATTTCTAACTTTAAATTGATCAAAATTGAAAGTTAATTTAAAAAGTCAGTATTGTATACAAAATTGTATACAAATTGTTTGCTCAGTAAACTTCAACAGAGTATCTGACAATTGCTGTTATTTCCATCCAAAGTTGCGAATATACCTTATTTCACATAAAAAAAGGGTAACACTTTACAATAAGGTTGTATTAGTTTATGTTAGTTAATGCATTTAGTAACATGAACAAACAGTAAACAATACATTTATTATAGTTATTTTCATGTTTGTTAAGGTTAGTTAATGAAAAACAGTTGTTTATTGTTAGTTCATGTTAACTCAAGTAAATTTGAATGTTCAACTAATTTGGATGTTAATAATGCATTGGTAAATGTTGAACTATGATTAATAACATGTCTTTTTCATAAATAGTTCACCTTAGTAAATACATTAACTAACAATAACTAATGAAACCTTATTGTAAAGTGTGAAAAAAAGCACAAATAAAGCACCGTCCATTTCCATCCTATATGTTCAAGAGAATAAATTATCAATTTAAAAAGATTTGAAAATGTATTATGTAACAGTTTCAATCATAGTTTTTGTACACATCTTTTTATTGGATGAAAATTGCGGAGACACATTTTTAGAATGTTTTAATTCAGCATTGGGGGTGAGGGGGGTGCTACACCAAAATGCAAAGAGTAAATGCAAAATGTAAATAACTGGATGGCAGTATAGCTAATGAAAGTCTATTTTTATAAGACAGTGCACTTAATAAAAACGAGCCTCTTGCAATGTTCATGTAAAATAAAATGCAGTGTTTATTTAGAAAATTGTGTCAGCTTCTACATCTTCAGAAAATAATAATGACCAAAGCGGAAAGTGACTAAACTCTATACCAACAGAATTATTACTAATAAATAAAGCCTGATAGCTGGGTTAAAACTGAAACTTGTAGGACACGATTAAGTTTAACTCATCTTACCTAACACAGTTTACAATAGTGTGATGCACAGAAGACATATATAGGGTGACGACAGTATATTAAAAGTTCTGACAGTCAGCATAAATTACATTTTGTTCATTTAAGTACATTTATCTGATCCTTATTTTATATAATTATCACTATACAATATAATTTGAATATGCTGTACACGCATTTCTTGTGATTTGGGATATTATATTTCATCTTTCTCATATTTTCTAAATATGACTGCGTTTTATTACAGCATGTTAATTGGTAATAACCATCCCTCTAATGACAAATATTACACTTTGTGACAAATTAAATTCCATGTGGATCTATCATGGATTCAGACCTGAATCTCCTCACTGTTGTTGGCTTTCAGAATGCACTTTTTCTGCCCCATCATCGGCCTCCACCTCTGCCCTGTCCATCTGAGACTCTGGCTGGGCTTCCTCGATCTCCTCATCGCGTGTCCTGAAAAGGAGCTCTCCTCCCTGGATGACCTGCTCGGTGGTTTGCCACGTGGCGTCTCCGGTGTACTGCTGGTAGAAGTCTGAGTCGGCCTGAAACATGACCAGGGCCTGAGCGGTGTGAATGCGCACGTGCTGAGCCAGAGAACTGGCATCCAGAAACTTCTCTCCACACGAGTCACATGCATACAGGATCTGTGTGTTGGGATCTGCAGGAATGGAGTAACATGGTGTTTCAGGGACAATATGATACGATAATTACTATCAATCCTCTCACTAATCTAAAATATAGTTTCATTCATTCATTTTCCTTCAGCTTAGTCCCTTTATTCATCAGGGGTCGCCACAGCAGAATGAACCGCCAACTTATCCAGCATATGCTTTACACAGCGGATGCCCTTCCAGCCGCAACCCAGTACTGGGAAACATCCATTCACACTCATTCACACACATACACTACGACCAATTTAGTTTATTCAATTCACCTACACCGTATGTGTTTGGACTGTGGGGGAAACCTGAGCACCCAGAAGAAACCCACGCGAACACGGGGAGAAAATGCAAACTCCACACAGAAATGCCAATTGACCCAGCCGGGACTCGAACCAGTGACCTTCTTGCTGTGAGGCGACAGTGCTAACCACTGAGCCACCATGTCGCCCTTAAAATATAGTTTATAGATTACAATTCTACATAGCACTTTGGGAATTCTACATTTCAGAATTCTTGGTTTGTGTTTCAGATATATCAGAGCATATTTTGGAATTCTATTTTGGATTTTGGAGTTTAGAATTTTGAATTCTAACTTTTATTGTGCAATTCTAAATTCATATTTTAGAATTCTAGAGTTTATATTTGAAGATTCTGTGTCCACATTTTAAAATTCAGAGTTCATGATGAAGTTTATATTTCTTCTTAATTCTTCTGTGTTTATATTTTGGAATTCTGAGTTTATAATGTATAATAATTCCAAGTTTGTATTTTACAATTCTTAGTTTAAAATGTAGCATTTTAAATTTATATTTTAGATATCTGTGTTAATATTTGTTTATTTTTATATCAGGTTTAGCTGTTTTAATGTAACAACTCAAATGTAACAGAGAAATGTTTCCAGGGGAACTAGCTAAATAAAAATTGTAAAAATAAAAATTGTAAAACAAATTTGTAATCTTTTATTTGAGCTGTTTGTTTTCAAATAACAAAATGGGTTTGCTAGTTGACATTTTGGTTAACAATCCACCCTCTTGCATAATTATAACCTTATCTTTTAAAATCCTCAATTGATTTTTTTTATAATACTGTTTATATTTTAGATTTCTGAGTTCACATTTTGAAATTCTGTGGAAATAAGTTTATCATTCAAAAATATTAGAGAATGTTTTAGAATTGTAAGTTTTCATTTAATAATTTTAAAGTAGATATACATGTACAGTACATATAAACACACATTTATATGTACTATTTACATATTTATAAAAATACATACTTATGTAATTTATTAACTATAAATAATGACAATAATAATCACATTATTGCCATTTCCTCACAAAATAATACTACTATATTTTAAAAGAAATAATTAGAACTAAATAGAAATATAAACTATTGTAGTACATTCATTCATTCATTTTCCTTCGGCTTAATCCCTTATTTATCAGAGGTTTCCACAGAGGAATGACCCGCCAACTATTCCAGCATATGTTTTACACAGCGGATGCCCTTCCAACCGCAACCCAGTACTGGGAAACACCCATACACTCTCACACACACAGACACACAGTCATACACTACGGCCAATTCAGATAATCCAATTCACTTTTAGCACATGTCTTTAGACTGTGGGGTAAACCGGAGCACCCGGAGGAAACCCATGCGAACACGAGGAGAACGTGCAAACTCCAAACAGAAATGCCGGGACTCGAACCAGCGACCTTCTTGCTGTGAGGCAACAGTGGTAAGCACTGAGCCACCGTGCCGCCTATTGTAGTACAGTTACTCACAAAAAAATAGTTTTTTAGTATATGTTTTTGTTTACATTTTCATCATTTTCAAACCCCATTTTTATTAAAACCTACATTATCAGTGTATTTAAAGCATTATAAGAAGTTACATTATTTAAAAATTCTTATTATCATTATTATTGTTGTGTATAAATTATGCAGTGTTCACCTGCTTCTTGTACTTTCTCCACTGCTTTGGTGATCTCTGCTTTTAGTGCCTCGGTTTCATCTGCAGATACAGAAGCTGCGACCGGTACCACTACAGGAGTCAAGCACAACAAATAACATCAGCATCTCTTACAAACTCCTTTACAGCCATAATATATTCCCTTAGGAGCCACTATTCTATAAATCACTGTGCAATAACTGTGCCGTTTTATCTCAGCATCTCTTTCACCTGTGAGCTGTGCTACGGCAGTAGCAGCCAGAGCCTCTGTTGCCAATGTCACAATGTCGTCTGTAGTAACCGTGACGATGTTGACTTCATTACTGTCGAGCTCAGAGTCCGGGTTCGAGTCTGCCAGCAGCTTCTCCTCCCCGTCGTCATCCTCTGCCACCACAAGTCTCTTCATGCCCGCCTTCCCCTGGTGCACCGTCTTCACATGCGAACGCAGATTGTCCACACGGTTGAATCCTCGACCACATTTATCACACAGGAAAGGCTTCTCTCCTGTAAAATGCAAGTCATTAGTAGGCCTGCTGCGATTTTAAAATACCCGTCTGATCATATATATATATATATATATATATATATATATATATATATTAATAATCAAAGTAGATTATTGCAATTCCTTTAAAAGGCACAAAGGTGAGACATAAACACTCATTCATTCATTTTCCTTCGGCGTAGTCCCTTTATTCATCAGGAGCGCCACAGCGGAATGATCCGCCAACTTATCCAGCTTATGTTTTACGTAGCGGATGCCCCTCCAGCTGCAACCCAGTTCTGGGAAACACCCATACACACTGATTCTCACACACACATACACTACAGCCAATTTAGTTTATTCAATTCACCTATACCGCATGTCTTTGGACTGTGGGGGAAACCGGAGCGCCCGCAAACACGGGGAGAACATGCAAACTCTACACAGAAATGCCAACTGACCCAGCCGGGACTCGAACCAGCGACCTTCTTGCTGTGAGATGACAGTGCTAACCACTGATCCACCGTGTCGCAGACATAAACATAAATACATAAACAATAAGCAGGTTTCTATTATCTTTCAAATTATACAAATTTCCTATCCCAAAAATGTTTTTGTGCTCACGTAAGGTGTTTTTTCAGGCAATTTGAAGAAAATAAATATTTCACAAAACTAAAATGAATTTTAAAAAACAGTCATTAAAAATAATGGCTAATTGGTTGCGATGCAAGTAACTTTATCTGTAAGTAGCTCTATAACTAACTCTAACCTATATTTGTCGCCATGGTTTTTAGAATGCCTAGTTTGCATAACACTTGGTTAATTAAAAATATTTTTAAATAAAACCTATTATAAGGCACAAAGTGAACTTTTACAAAAGTTTCAATTAACCACCATAATTTGTAACTTGTAGAAATAATTTGTCATTATTTAGTTTATCCAAAAAATCATGACAAAGCCCCAAAACAGACAATTAATTGTCAAATCCGGAAAACAGACAATTAAAGGGGTAGTTCACCCAAAAATAAAAATTCTATCAAATTTCTCATTATCATGTCATTTCAAACCATTTGTTCATCTTCGGAGCACAATTTAAGATATTTTTAATAAAATAAAACAAAAATAATGACTTTATTCAATAGTTTCTTCTCTTCAATGTTAGTATAGGGTGCACTTTCATGAGCGCTGTGTATTGATGTATACCCGGATGCCTGCACATGATTTTATCTGTTTAAAACAAAGCACAGGGGTATCAGAGCAGCCCACTCTTTTGTGCCTCACTCTTCAGTGCCCTTCACAGACACTGAGGAGAAGAAACAGTTGAATAAAGTATTTTTTAATAATATTCCTATTGAACCAATAGGTTTTGGTAGACTAACCCTTTAATAATCAAAATAATAAAATAATCACATTTATTTCTCAGACAATGAATTGTCAGGCAGATTACATAATCATGACAGCCATTAGAGGAGAGAAAAGGATAAGAGACATTAAAACATTAAAAATGTCACATCTTACCTGTGTGTATGATGATATGTTTTGACAGATCGCCCACGTTGACAAATGCTTTATTGCAGGTTTGGCATTTGTGTGGTCGGATGTTGTCATGGTGACGGATGTGATTTGCTAGCTGGCTGGACTGGACAAACCTATGAGTTGTGATTGAAAAATGTTAATATTTGGTGCCACCGTGAATCTATGTAAAATCATTCATGTTGTGTCTGAATTACCTTTTCCCACAGCGGTCACACACATACGGCTTCTCTCCCGTGTGCTGGCGAACATGAGCAATGAGTGAACTGGCCTGCGTAAAGCCTTTTCCACAAATCAGACACAGACAGGGCTTTTCCCCTAAAACAGTGAAACAAAGTGACTTATTCAAATAGGTATATGACAGTATCACATTTTTTGTGATAATTACTTAAGCTTTTATCGCAAGATATGACATCACAATTTTGAAATAAGTTACATTAACAGGTGTAAAAGCATAAATAACTACTTTTCTGTGTATTGCTCATACATACTATTATGCATAACTGTTTAGAGTAAACAGAATTTCAATAGGCAACTCTTTATAGTAAGTTCTCATTAGTAAATGTTACAACTGTAAGAAATAGCTTCATTTGTTAGACATTATAATGTTAATGTCATTAAAAAAAAAAAATACAACAAAACTTTATTAGTTATTAGCTCCATTAAATAAAACAGTTATAAATTTCAATTAGTTATTATACAATAACTAAGAAATTAACATCCCCTTAACCCTTTAACTTCCACTCTAAGAAAAACAGAAACCAAAAATTGACCCATTTCTTTGGATAAATTGTTCCTGACAATTTGTCTCAGTTTTTGTTGTTGTTATAATAATAACCTATGCACAAAAGGTCAACCATGCAGTTATGATGGCAGTTAAAGGATTAAAATTAATAAATGCTTTGCAAGTAGTTTTCATTGTCAGTTTTGTTAAATTAACTATGTTGACAAATGGAACTTTATTGATAAACAAAAGGCCTATAAAATTTAATATCTAAAAATATATAATACATATGTTTGTCGATTAAGTATTCAAGCATTTTGTTCTGTAAAGAACACCACTGCCATTCTTCTTAAAAGGTGCTCAAAAGGTTCAAATAATAAATAATTATTAACTATATTTTAAAGTGCCCATGATAACAATATTATGAATGTTCATTATCACAATATGTTGTATTTCTGAATATCTGCAAAAAAATGTAAGTGTAATATTGACATAAATACCCGTGTGGATGCGGACGTGTCTCTGCAGGGCCCCGGGGTCGGCGAAAGCTCTCTGGCAGTGCATACAGATGAATGGCTTTTCACCACTGTGCACACGCAGATGTCTCTTTAAGTTGCCTGTGAACGGACACACATTATAATTCCTCCATGAATGCACATATGGGTGCAAAAAAACATGCCTCATCTGGATGTGTGAATCTCACCTGATGTGGTGAACTGTTTCCCACACTCCTTACACTTCAGTGGCCCGTCCGCAATGTGGATTTTTAGATGTGCTTTCAGGTTACCCACCTAAACAGTAATAAAAAAGAAATAAATAAAAAATAAAAATATTACAGTGCTCATTCTGCCTCAAAAGCAAAAGTTTGTGATAATGTTTTGGTCACTGGTTCGAGACCTCGGCTGGGTCAGTTGGTATTTCTGTGTGGAGTTTGCATGTTCGCGTGGGTTTCCTCCGGGTGCTCCGGTTTCCCCCACAAGTCCAAAGGCATGCGCTATAGGTGAATTGGGTAAGCTAAAATTGTCTGTAGTGTATGTGTGTGAATGGGAGTATGTATGGGTGTTTCCCAGTGATGGGTTGCAGCTGGAAGGGCATCCGCTGCGTAAAACATATGCTGGATAAGTTGGCGGTTTATTCCGCTGTGGCGACCCCAGATTAATAAAGGGACTAAGCCGAAAAGAAAATGAATGAATTAATGAATGAATAATATAATATAATATAATATAATATGGAAACCATGATACATTTCTTTAATGTACAGAAAGTTCTAAACTACAGAATTGATTGAAGACAAAAAGTACAATTATAAATGTCATTTTCAATCAAATTAATGGTTTCTTGCTATATTAAATATAAAAAAATATATATATATTATCTATATTTATTATAAGAAAAAAAAAACACTGACCAAAACTGTTGTAACATTTAAGTATTATATGATCATTATGATGTCATTATACCTCTGAAGGCTTTTAATACAACATTTATAAAGTCAACAAGGTTTACGTTTATCGTCAGTTTAAACCGATCTCTCACCTGGTTGAATTTCTTGTCACAGTGGTGACATTTGTGCCCTTTGTCTGTGTCGTGGGTCTCCAGGTGCCTCATCTTCGCGGTGGGGTCAGAAAAGGCCCGGTTGCAGTGGTCACAGTGGTAGGGTTTTTCTCCACTGTGCACCAGCTGATGGCGCTTCAGGTTTCCAGAAGTGGTGAAGAGTTTTCCACAGTCCTCACAGCTGTATCTCGCCTCATCCGTGTGCCGCTTTCTGTGCAGGTTTAGGAGACTAATCTGTCGGTAACTCTTTCCACACGTGGAGCAACAGTACGGCTTTACAGGACTGCAGGAGCAGAAATTATTATTATTATTATTGTGTAGGAACGTGTGTGAGGAAAACTGCACAGTGCTGTAAATATGGTTTATGTATCCACCTTTTTCCAATGCCCCATGATATTTTGAGTGAATTATAGGAGCAGTTGTAAACAATCAGTAAAATGTTTTAAAACTGGCTATAGTGAGGTGTTATTATTCTTCTCACAGACTATCCATTAAATATATTTAAAAGAAAACTTATTAGACTTATAGCTTAAGTTATAATGATGTAAATGTCTTGTTAAAATACCAAACTTAACGTTGTTTTCATGACGGATAAAAATAAAACACAAAAACTTACACTCTGTTTTCACAAAGTATATGGATTATTTGTAGCACTGTATTTGAATGGAAGTTCCTCAAACTAAAATTACAAGCTATAATTTGAAATGCAATAGTAACATGGGGAAAAATGTGGAAGTGGAAGATCTAGTGCTGACCTGTGGGTTTTCTCGTGAGCTTTGCAGGCAGCTGGGTCTGAAAAGGCTTTGTTACAGTCTCTGCAGGTGAATGGTTTCTCTCCTGTGTGAATGCGCATGTGACGCTTAAAGTTGCCTGTGTGTGTAAACTTCTTACCACAGTCCTGCAAGAAGCAGAATACCATAATAAAAATAAGACAGAAAACTAGTAATTCTTACAGGACAAATATACAGGTATAGTAAGAAAAATTTAAGAGAACACTTGAAAATTATTGGAACAAGTTTACAAATTATTGTTATGTTTGAGTAGACCATACTTTTGGTTTCATTTTTTGTGTTACTACTGATAGCCTTTCTTACGAATTAAAAGTACAAAATTGTCATTTAGAGATTTTTTTGCTGTATAAAAATGAAAAAAGATGTCATGTTTTCAGACAAGTTTATATTCATTTCCACAATACAATAGCAGTGTTTACCACTTTATCATTTTAAGTACATTTTTAGTGGAATGAACCTGATTTCTCAGTCCCACCAAATTAAAGCAAATGTTATATTGACCAACTGTCATTTTAGGGGAAAAGATCTAAATGCCTTACTCTAAATACCTTACTACAGATTAAAGCAAATATTAGCACTTACTAAAACAGATAAATCAAATACATCCAGAGAAACTAAATATTTTAACGTGGCCTCTGAATATTCGTCCATAGATGTAAATTTAAAAAGCATACTTCATCATTTCAAAATCTAATAATGTACACAATATGTTCAATATATTAATACTACTTTGGGGATTTTCACATTTTTAAAATGTTTTTGAAGGAAGAGTCTTATGTTCACTAAGGCTGTTTGTTCACTTAAAATTCAATTTCTATATTAATATTTATATAAAATGTAAATTGTTCCTGTGATTCAAATCTGAATTTTTAGCATAATTACTCCCGTCTTTAGCGTCACATGATGATCCTTCAGAAATCTCTCTAATATTCGAAAGATTGTTTTTTTTTTAGGATTACATTTTTCAATGTTGAAAACAGATTAACATGTTTTTAACATTAGAACACGTGATTAATATCTCTTTTGTTCTTTTTGCCTTTTTTTGTGCAGTTTGATCTTTTGTAAACCACACCTTCACGGGGCTTACTGTTTCATAAAATTGTTATTTCATGAAAATATTTATTTGAATACTTTTTTACTTTATTTATAACATATATATTTATAACATATATAATATACAGCAACAAAAATGTAGTGATAATGATAAATACAATTTATTTGCCTACCAAGAAATTTACTTGTGACAGCAGTTTGGTTGCCAAGCAACACACATTTGCAGCGGCACGGTACATATTGGCGTAATGAGGTCACAGGTGTGTGTTTGTAGAGTAATTTACAACAGCTTTGAACATGGATCTAAATCAGGCTCTGGAACGATCCGTTTCATCATAAGGATTACAAAATAACAGAATCCCATACCTCACATTTGTGTGTAATGGACCCATATGATCTAGACTCAGTGCGCTCGGCCCCGATTGCAAACTTCCTATCCTCTGAATCCATCATTTCTCCATCTTCTGTCTCCATCTCTTCTTCTCCGTCTGTGTGCTCGTCCTCCAGTTCTTCTTCTCCTTCATCGTCTACATTCTCTTCTTCTACTATGCTCTCGGCTTTAGATACACTTTCTTCACCATCATTGACTATTAGCAAAACACATGAGCAGTTAAGAGAGTTAAGGTGAGAAACTGCAGGTAAAAACTGTTTCTTAGATATTGGCCTTTTGGATTTCATCTGGGTCATCAAAAATGCACTTTTAAGTGTTACTTTTTTCACACTTTATCTGTTGATTGTACATTTAAATTATAATTATAAATGAATTATAATATGATCATATTTTTAAAGGTCGTTTTCTCCAAATGAGTGTTTTTCTCCTTCAGTGAGCCATAAATGTCCACTTCAGCAGCTCTCATATACACCAAACTTCAATTTTATTTTTATATATTCCGAAAGTTTTTACAGAGGGATATGTTCATAAATAAACTGTCTGATTATATACATTTAATTATTTTTAAAATTACAGTATTTACTCACCTTATTCGCCTGCAGTGTCTTGCCTTAAACCTTAAAATTGTGAGTTTAATATCAACTGTTTTATCAATTGTTATACAAGACAGAATTTACCTTGAGTGGCCGTGTGAATAGTTGCATATTTTGACTTGCTTCTCCTTGTGCTGACAACGGACCGTTTAGCCACCATCCTATGAGACAGTTCTGTAAGAGCAGTAAAGTGTCACAAAAAGTACTGAGAAGTTACTCAACATTATCAAAAAAGCACTTAGAGAACAGAATTGGCACTAACTAGGAGTGTAGTCTGCATCAGAAGGGTCATCTTGAAATTGTGGGAGCTCTTTTGTGGCTCTTTCTGCCTCACTTTCACTCTTGGAATCTTTCTGTCTTGTTTTCAATGTTCCACTAATTTTGCTGACCGCTCTCAGGGTCTTTGTGCTTTGCTTCTCAGTCACGTTACTCACAGCCTCGTGGGTTTCTGCTGTCTTTGACTGTGATTGAGCTGCTTTTTCTTCAGGACCTGCTTTTTGAGTCTCTGAATGATTGTCCGGATCCTCAGGTTTCGTTACAGATTTTGTTTGATCCTCCACAGGCTCGGTTACTACTATGCACATGAACACAAGTGAGAAATAAAGAAGTGCGAGACATAATGACTGTACATTCTTTAAATAATGGCTTGTGAGAGTCTGGACTTACCAGGCTTGGGTGCAGACGAGACGGTCAAAGACTGAAAAGCTGAACAAGCATTGACAATTTCTTGCATTTGAAGAAAAGTAGCAACAGCAAGAACGTCCTCTATGTTCTGAGCGTTCAGAGTTAGCTTTGCGGTGTACATAAACTCAAGGACCTGCTCAAGACCTGATAAGAAGATTCAAACCATTAGACAATAGCAAAAAACAATAACTAATTGAAGAAGTATAGAAACTATAACATTTAATTCAGCATAAATAACCAGAAAAGATCAGTGTAGAGGGATAAATTCACCCAACACTCTCTTAAACAATTATATTCAGCAGTGTAAATGTGTTTGTTGCCTCAATACAAACCAGTCCAGTAAATTTCACAATATACATGTGTTATTCTTGGTGGCACTGAATAAATTTATAACCTGTATATCTTACATTTTGCATTCTGACAAGCTGTAAAGAGATGAGAATCCATGGTCATGTATGGCTGCCTGCTTCACAGAACTGCTTACTCTTTCTTAAAAACCCCCGTTATCAAAATACAAGTCCCGGATACAGAGTAAGTTTAACACAAGATTAGATAAACTTAAAAACATGGGGGAAAATGATCATTGTTGTAATCTCACTAGAAATATTGTGACCAAACGCTGCGGAGCGCATATTAATGATCCCATGTGGATAATCAGAGTCAGTGTTTTGTTCTGATTGGCCTGGTTTTCCCCAGGATTTTACACTCACAGGATTTACATGAGAACAAGCAAACGACTGTGTTTGAGGCTCACAGTATGGCCATTTCCATGTACTGAACTCTTATTATTTAGACATGCCTATGTATATCCATATTTTCATCAAATTAGTAATTATTATTAAATGGTGACAGAACTTTGAGTTTTGAGTGATAAATCCCATTAATTCAGTGTCTCTATTGGAATGCAGGCCTACCTGCGGCATTGCTGATATCAAGATGAACGACATCCTTCTGGTCCAGAAAGAGAGTGCGGAAGTAAGAGCTACAGGCTGCAAGCACAGCTTTGTGGGCCTTGAAGTCTACACCATCCACCACAAAGGTGCAGTCACAAAGAAGACCCAGCTGACGCTGTTCATTCAGTTGTCCAAGGACTTTCCCACTATGCCATGGAAAGTCCATAACTGACAGTATATGGCACTTCAGGCAATATTATCTAATCACAAAAATAAAATGAGGGGGGAATTAATTTCACTATTGTTAAGGCTCACAAACAAAATATCACATTATTTTCAGGTTTCATTTAATTTTATGATCACAGAATGCAGTCATGTCTATGTTCATTTCCATATGAACACCTTCATTTATTACCTGCATAATATTATAACTCTAAAACTGTACTTTTACAGTTTTTGCTGTTATATTAAAGCATGGGTTTTCTGTCTGCATTGGAATGCAATTTATTGTGAGAAGCACTATAAAAAATAAACTTTAATTAAAATGAATTTAAAGAAATCAGGGGTGAGAGGTTGGTCAAACATTTGTAGTTGACTCTTACGTTAACATATGGTTGCTGGCAAAAGTCACTTACAAATGTCTGACCAATAATCTGAATAATACATATGTAATAAAGATTATACACTACTATATAAGGAATAATTAATTATCTATCTATCTATCTATCTATCTATATATATATATATATATATATATATATAAACGTTAAGAGCAGTTAACAGTAAACCTAATGTGTTTGTTTATGTAGCCTATATTCCTGTCAAAACAAAAGATTTCTAAGACCTCATCATAACACAAAAGTGTCCATCTACGGTGGATTACACTGAAAAAGATAAGTCGCGTATATTTCTACATGTCTGGACATCCAGCAGACGTCATGCTTTTACTTTAGTAAACAAACAGCATTATGTAGCAGTCCGTGTGTTTTACTGTGCGACATTGAAAGGTTTATATCGAGATCGCTCCGGACTTTTTGGCCTGCAGTAAATTCAATCTATCGTTATCAGCCCGAGACGCGTCGAGCACAATGATGTCTGATTATCTGTAAAGCAAGTAAATTTGTCAAGTGATTAGCGAGAAACTGCGCAATTCCACAACACGATCGCAGTTGACGATGTTGCGGATTGATTATGAGTCCTCTCTCTCTGTTTGTCTCAGCTCCGGGATTAATTCAGCGTGCCTGGCCCTGCTGGATCAAGATGGCGCCGACAGAGGCGGGCTGTAATCCTGCCTTTTCTTTGCTTATTTTAGCTGCGCCTTCCTTCAGAGACTTATCAGTAGATAAGCCCTAAAACTATCCGTAGAGGGGGTTGTGTTTGGAGTTATTTACCTTATACAATGGACAAGTTTGTAGCTTTCCCCGAGTTCAGCTCGTCCGTCCAATCGAGTGTTTCGGTGATCGATCTCAGCGCTCAGCCTCGTCTCGCCGCCATCTTCTGCTCTCTGATCGATTGATAGTGGCCGAGCGAATAGCTGGAAGTGAAGCACAACTGCGCATGCGCGAAGTAATTGTTTGGGCCACATGACGGCGAGCTTTAGCTATTATTAAATACAGTGATCTAACCATAAGACTAGAGGGAGGGAATGTCCATAGAATAAATTGTCTAATAAATTGGGAAATTGTGTGCATTTTAAAAACCACCACGAGCGTGTTGTTTAATAATCCATAACCTTTTCTTTTTAGTTTTTTGATCAATTGGAGGGATGTGTATGAAATATGTTCTCCTCTTTTCCTTAATTTTATAATACACTTTTCATTCTTTGTTAGTTGTGAGTTTAAGCTTGAAAATGAATAAATATACACACCAAAAATAAACATTTTATTGTCAAGAGTTTTTTTTTTCTGATCGTTTTAATTTTATTCCTTTAATTTTCTTAATACTCACATTTAAATATTATCTGTCTGTTGTGCCTTTTTAACCTTGTGTCATTGTTTGTATTTCCTCAGTAATTTTGCATATTAATGTATACTTTACAGCAGGGTAAATTACACTGGTACATTTTAAATGTCTTTCCAGTTTAATGCTGGGATGGATTTAATTTAAGTATATATTTTTATATATCATCATTATTATTATTATTGAAACAAATAAATAAGCTGCCTTAATATGTGCAACAGGTGGTGATTTGCATGCATTTGTATCTGGTACAGCACAGACAGCGACAGGTTGATGGATGACATTAAGCGCAAAAATAGTAGATGATAAGACTGAATAATAACAGCAGTCTCTATTTTTAGAAGAAGTACTCAGAGACACATCGAGTACCTGTCATTTGCACATGGATGAAAGTGGACATGAACCAAATGACGGACTGGCATTGACTCACTCAAATCATTGGCTCAAAATAATCATCAAATGTGATTTTATTTTTCTGAAGTAGTGTTTTAATCACACAACACAACACAATTAGAAAATGTAGCTTTTGATAAAAATAACACATTCAGTGAATGTTTCGTACCATCTGGGAATGAGTTGCATCATTCATTCTGACTGTTTACCAAACAATGATCTTCAAAAGTCTGGAACATACTACCAAATGTTTTCCCCATTACATTATTATCACTAATCTGCGTGATAGTAAAGTTATCCTGGCTTTATCCAGAATTTGAGATGCATGAACTTCACGTGTTTGTGTAAAACCTGACGATCATGTTCTCCAGCATGATTTGAGATGGTCCAGATCATCTCAAGCTTCAATAGAAGAAAATATTGGAGCGTCTTTTCGGAGTCACACATTTGAAAATGAAAGTCTTTCTCCTGTTAACACAAAATATTCTGAAGAATGTTGAAAAAAAAGCTGTTATTAACATCCATATAGCAGCAGCAAAAAAAAAAAAAAAAACATGGAAGTCAATCAGTTTTTTTCCATCATTCTTCAGTACATCTTATTTTGTGAAGAAAGAATCAGGTCTGGAACAAGTGGAAAATTTGTAAATGATGGCAGAAGTTTCATTTTTGGGTGAACTAAATTCAACCAATCTTTCCTTCTTGTTCTTAAAGTACTATATCTATAGTCCTATATATTCCAATATCTTTCAATGGTTAAATGATATTTTGGATGGTAGATTTTAAATGTACTTTCAGACTTTTGGAGCCCACTGTGTCCTGTAAGCTGATATGTCATTAGCAGAGAGCTGACGTTAGCAGTGCATTCGTCTTGAAGGTTTTGAATACATGTGACAGGATTAAATTCCATCCAAGTCTAATGAGCAGAAATGAGAGAAGGTCATGGAGGAATGACAAAGCAAGGCTAAGTAGCTATATTTTCAAGGTCATTTATCACAGTGAAACAGACACAGCAGGAGGGCAAAAATCTAAATTTTGATCTCTGTGCGGAACGTCTGTGCGTGCTCCAGTTTAGCTGTGTTTCTCTGTGCTTTTATAGTCAGAGTCCCATCAGCCCCTAAACTGGACTTCACCGAGGTGGGGTCCACATCTTCTGGTAGCTGGCATTTATGGGTGAAAGTGTTCATCACTGTCCCATCGGTAGCGAGCTGTTGAATGAAACGCAGACATATTGATACGGTATTTTAACGATTATATGAAACAATTCACAGTTATGTTGTGCAGATGTTTCTGTTTACCTTTTCAGCATGAACTTCAATCTGATTATTTGAGGTGGTGACGATCACATCCTCAGGCGAGAAGTCTTGGACGTCCACTGTGAACTGGTATGTGTCTCCAAGAGTCTTGATGTTTCCAACGGTGCCTGTTCTGTCTGAAGGAAAACATAAAATCTAATGTAATAACTGATTTATTATTACATGGCTCTCAAAAATTTGATTGGACAAACGCAGCATCCAGCAAACATTTATTTTCTCTTAAAGTGAAGGTTTACCCAAAAAGTTTACCCAGTTTGAGTTTTGTTTTTTGTTCTGTTGAACACAAAATAAGTTGTTTGAAAAATGTTTGAAACCTGTTTCCTACTATGAAAGTCAGTGGTTGCAGTTTTTTAAGTCGTCTTCAAAATATCTACTTTTGTGTTCAACAGAAAAAAGAAACTCGAACAAAATCAAGAGTGAGCACTGTAGGGTTTGCACTGTAAAAACCACAGTCATATTTATAGCTGTTCAGCATAGAGATGCAATGAGTACAATATGAATCCTAGCAATGGTGAATTTTGCAAATATTTTCCCACACAGGTCAAGCAGATTTGCAATGTTGACCAATAGAAAGCTGCTTTGAAAGTCTCATGAAAGTGACCTTGATTGTGAACTGTAAACAATATAGATTATTTTATGTACTTTTCCTTAGCAGAAGCTAAAAATAATATTAGACAGACTGTTAAATAAAATCAAAGCTCAAATCTAAATTTTATGTCATTTCTTTTTTGCTTCAGGTCTAAAAAATTCTGTGATGTTTCAACTCAAATTTGAGCCAAATACGGACAAATTCAATTTAATCCAATGATTGGGTTTGTCTACATATGACCCAAAGAAAGAGTGATTTCCCATTAATTTCCTATAGCTGCCTATTTATAGCACAAGTTAAGCATTTAATCCTTTCTGTCATATTGCACAAGTGCGACAAAAGTCTTATACAGTTTTGATAAAGTAAAAAATATAATAAATGCACATTAAATTGTGTTAAATAATAATTAAATCAACAATGAGTCATGCACACTGTATACCTTCAGTTATGTTACACAAGCACTTTTATATCACAAATGGGCATTCCTGTGCATTAATATCCTTCTCTAATGAAGTGTGAAAATGTGCCTTGGTGAATCTCAATATCACGCTTGGCAACAGACCCTGCTCTCGCTGTTAGGTCATTCCCCAACAATGAAGTCACAGCATTGGCTCTGGCCCAAAACATTCACCAAGTTACCCTCTCTCTGCCCCCCGGGTGCCCTTGTACAGCACATCTGACTATTCAGTTGTGTTTTACTCATACTAGAATACAACTGTGAACATTAAATACATCTCATACGTCTCATGCACTAAAAATAAAGGTTTGCTATTGGCATCTCCACGTGGAACATTTAACGTTCCATTCCATAAAAGGTTTTTTTAAATGGTAAAAAGACTCTTCAGATTTTAGATTTTGTGTTCTTTATACTACATATATATATAACTTAGAACCTTTCTGTTCTAAAGAGAACCCAAAATGGTTAAAACAAGGCTGAATTTATTTGGAAATAATATATAATGAAAAAGTAATGTTAAATATTACTTTAATTTAAAATCGCTGTTTTCTATGTGAATATATTTTAAAATGTTATTTATTTATTTGTTTGTTTGTTTTTTCCTACATTATTATAATATGCTCATTTACTGCTCTTTTATGATTAGTTATTACTGGCGTACAATCAGTAAAAAGGGTTATTGTCAATCTTGACCTTTAACATCCATGGAATTTTTCAAAAAAGTTTCTTTACATTTTTTAAAAACATTCTTCACAGTATGAAAAAAACAAAGAATATTTCAGTTCTTTGGGGAACCCCAAAATGGTTTGAAAAAAAAAACCTTTTGAAGCTTTTTTACAAGTGACAGTATAGAGTAATAATGACATTTATACTATTATAAATACATGTATTTTCAGGCCTCATGCAGCTGACATATTATACAAGCATTAACAGGCAGAAAACAAATTAGAAGATGAAAACAAACAGTAATAAATCATATCCAAGAACAAGTTATACAGATCCATGAAGATCGGCATAGCTTTCCACTCACTTGGAAATCCCAAAGCATCCTTAGGACACATGAAAGATCCAAAGTCGTCAGCGAAGAGTCCTCGGCTCTTCTCCATGTATGGGTTTGCAGAGGTAGAGGATGAAGATGAGGAGGATGACGTCTGATGGTAACTGCGCTCCGATCGATAGGCAGAAGAATTGCTCGCGCTCATTAGTGTTTAGATGCTTTCTAAAATCGATATCCAGTCAGAACTTCAAATTGAACCGGTGATAGAGTTCTTATTCAAAACACCATGAATCCACTCAGCAGCTTTCTCAGTGTTTATATGAGCTGGGTCTGCCTGGTTGTGAGCATTGTCTGTCTGGCTGGCTTTTATATGAGGGCTCTAGCTTGAGAGTTTTTACTTGTATGTGTGTGTGTTAATTGTAGGATGGCAGTGTGCTATAATTATCATGGGCTCTGTGGTCGGAAAAGTTTTGTGTGATGAGGGCTTGAGGTTGAGAAAGGGGCTCTGACAAAGACTCAAAGATAGGAAAGAGAGAGAGAGAGAGAGAGAGAGAGAGAGAGAGAGATACTGAGAGAAAGAGGGGGAGTTGAGTCAACAGCTGGCATTCCAGACACTCGCTCCCTGAAATAGCCCTTCCCTTCTTATCTCCATCCATTTCTCGCTAGTCTACCATCCGTAATTTGCTGTGATTCGCAAATGCAGGCGTCTGAGGCTCGCAATGCCTGTCAATCTGAAAATGACAGTAAACACAAGTCATGAGGGTGTTCATCTGTGCATAAACGACAGTGGTGAGGAATGAGAGAGAAGGGGGGGGGGGGGGGGGGCTTTAATAGAAAGATGGAAGGAATGTTGATGAGAGCGTGAAGTTGAGGGACAGATGACGTTAGGAAAACGGATTAGGAGGCATTTGTTTTTGGAGGAGAGTTGCTAATAATAGACCCTTTAGTGGTGCTTTAGGCGTCACTCCATAAATTGCATGTATTTTCTCTTTTCATGAGATGCATTAACATTTCAGGCTGATACCAATATGACAATGATTATTTTCATAAATTAACTATATTAAAGATTTAAAACGGGTTATTTTGCCTAAAAATGAAAATGTATTCTCAAGTGGTTCTAAACCTTTCTATTGAACACAACAGAAGATGATTGTTGACAAAAAGAAGATTTTGAATAATGTTAGAAACTGACAACAATTGATATCCAGAAGTAGGGAAAATAAATACTATAGAAGTCAATGGTTAGCGGTTTACAACATTTTTCAAAATAAATTTTGTGTTCAACAGAAAAAAGAAACAGGTTTGTGCGAGTGAAGGGTGAGTAAATGATGAGAGAATTTTCAGTTTTTGGGTGAACTATCCCTTTAATGTTTTTAAAAGAGGTCTCTCATGTTCACCAGTGCAGTATTTATTTGATAAAAATACTTTAAAAAGACAACATTGATAAATAATATATTTTAAAATGTCATTGTGATGCAACATTTTCACCAGTTCCAAATTTTCACTTTTTTAATAATGGTTTTTCATTATCAAAGTTTATTTTTTTCTGCTTCATATTTGGACACCATGATACATTCTACTTTTTTGAATTATTTAAATTAATAGGAAGTTCAAAACAGCACCATTGAAAATATTTGGTAACATAAATTACTTAACAGTCACTTTAGATCAATTGCCATTGACAAAACAGTCCTTCATCAACATTAGTAAAATGAATAATTTTTTTCATACTTTTGAATGGTAAAATATAATGGTTTATTAATAACATAATCATGGAACATAAAAGACTAAAAAGATGAATAAAAATGGATGCATTTTTGTCCATACAATTAAAACTAGAACTGTTCGTTAAACAGATTCTACAATAAAAGATGTTCAGTGAATGTGTTAAATTGCTAAACAGCATTTCTTTGAAGCCTTTCACCAGAATGACAAATCTAGTGTCTTCTCATGACATGCAGTCACACTATATCCTATTACTGTAAAGATTTTCTCAGATTGTCCAAATCCAGCCGAGAAAATCAACATTGACTCCTATATGCAGCATGTGTAACCAATGCAGCACTTCTGATTTAATTCTGTGCCAAAAGAGAGAGAGAGAGAGAGAGAGAGAGAGAGAGAGAGAGAGAGAGAGAGAGAGAGAGCATCTAATCAGTCAACAGTATAATCGTGACTAGCACAGTTTGTCCTCAGGCTTAGTGTGAGTTCACTTTAGAAAGTTCACTTGATATCTTCACAAGTATTCAGCTAGTTTATGGATGTCACTGGACAGGCCTCAGGGGATGGTTTTGTAACGACATGAATATAAGGGTATATGGAGATAAATGGGCCAAAATTTGCTAAACAATATTATATATATTTGTGCAATATTAAGAGGGCCGTGATCTGAAAAAAAGGGTTAAGCTAAGAGAGAGAGTCTGTGTTAATGTTTGTGATTCCCTGAGGATCAGTTTACAACTGTAATTAAGATTCATTTTCGAAAATCCGATCATAAGGGCATGATGCTAAATGTATAAACAAGGTCTAATGTGTTTTAAACACATTTGATTGGACTGCTTTCAAAGCGTTAATGCTCATATAGTCAAATGTCTATATCCACCATTTACTCTACACCCACTATATGGCTATTATGAGAAAGTGCACCAAAACAAGGTATTCATGTACTTCACTGTGTTAAACCAAAACGATGTTGCAATATTGCTATATGTTTCATGCATGTGTGTTGCATATATGTTGCACAGTGCATCGTCATGGCAATTCTCAACTGTTTCCATTTTGGCAATGGCTAATTAGTTTAAATTCATACATAACTCATTCATACATCTGCTTATGTGTGTCATCTATGTTTAGGGTTGAATCATCATGCTTACTTTTTTTTCCACAAGAATGGGTTGTATTTCAATACTATTTCTAAAACATACAGAAGGACCTTGGTCTGTAAAAGATTCAAGGACCCCTTAATATATAGGGAAGCTCAGAGAGACAGTGTTGTGCTTTTGTTCGTGATTCTCCCAGCTGCTGATCATTACATAACATAGGATTTTCACAGTCACCCAGTGTGAATGTTTTGTTTTTGCTAGGACTGAAGGACAGAAGTACAAGAGTGGTGAACCCTACAGCTGTAAATATACAAAATAGAGACTCAGATTACAGCAGTGAAGCAAATCAAAAAAATAATATAGGCTGAGACGGGAAAGAAAATGCATTTAAATTGCTTGGTGGCATCAACACGCTTCAGCAAATATATTCAGTTTTTCATCTGAGAAAAGCGAATGAAAATTGACAGGGAAAATGAACAGAATGTGGAATGACAGAGGGTGGCCATGCATCAGTCACGGAGGGAGAGGAGGATTATTATTATTGTGACATTTCGCACATATTCACCCTGTGATCCAGTCACTCATCTGCGGCTCTGTCAGGGTGGACGATGATTGCGCAGTTTCAAATTTTAAAACAAACTGAAAATTCACATTGAGGTTTGAGCCGCAAATAAGTTTAAATCCAAAAATCAAAGGATATGAAATTGTTTCCAGCTATCTACTGGATGACTTTGTGTTTTCAGAGTGAGAGCAGAGAAATTGGCGCCATCAGAATTAAAGCATTAGCCCATGCCATCCCTCAGCCAAATTAGTCAATAGTGAAATTGTACGAGCATTATTGTAGCTTTATTGCTTGCCTTTGTGTGTGAACTATGAGGAAATGAATAATGCATCATGCTGTTTGTTTCAAAAGATTAATTTATCGTCTGAGTTAGTGCTGATCATCGTGACTGAAATATAAATTACACAGGGCGGGAAATAATAGAGGCTGATTGTGTAAAATGCAGGAGCAAAATAGCTTAACGGAGTCTACTGAAGCATGATACAAGTATAATAACAAGTATTTGCACAGCAGCACCACTGTACACTGTAATAAAATATACATTATTTAACACTTTCAGTATTTCATGATTCATGTGTTTCTTCAATTTATTTACATTATGAATTGCATTATGGGACCTTGATCTCTTCTCTGTTGACTTTTGATGTCGAAAATTCAACACTGCAGTTTAACAAAGTGACTTTTATTGATATTTTAGTCATTTGAAACAATATATTGCATAAGAAATAATATATAGAGATGTAAGCCTGTAAAATAACAGAAAACATATACTGGCAGTTTATTACCAGGTTTTTGTACCGTAATTTACAACACCAATCTGGACAATATATCACTTTAAACTATTACAAATGTCAGTAAAAGTCACCTTTTTTGAAGTTTTCAACATCAAAAGTTGGAGTTGTTGGAGAAAAGATTAAGATCCCATAATGCAATTCAAAAGCATAAATAAATGAAGAAACAAAAACCTAAATCACAGAATACAGAAAACTGTTAATTTACATATATTTTTACAGTGTATGTGGTTCTGGAAAATCTGTGTGAAATGAAAAAGCTCACTGAAAATGCACGATTGTATGTGACAGAGTCAAGTGACTAATTAGGTGTGCGTGTGATTGTGCCACCTTGAACGAAGGTTAATGCAATATGAATCAGTGCTCAAACAGAGACCGTATAAGGAGCCAATCACATTCTAAATTATGCAATACACGGGTGCACTGTCTAATTTATACTGCTCTTTTCACCTGTTAAAAAACGTACTGTAGTCTGGGCTTATAAAAGCGAGTGAGAGACCAATGACACTTCTAAAGGTCAGTCGGGGTTTTTCACTTTCTAACACTCAGCCTTAACAACAATGATTCACAGCACATCACACAGGTCATTTAATTGACCACCTAATTAAACATTCCAAAAGGTCAAAACGAGCTGCGTCCCAATGACATTTGTGAGATCAAAATGAATTTTCAGGGAAAACAAAAAAGGAAACTTCAATCTCAAATTGTTCCAATTCAATACCTGCCCAAAGGCAAAGCAGGGAAGGACGTGCGCCATAAATAAGTTAAAGCTTAATTTTCCTTTCATGCTACATCTGGTGACGGAGTTGCTACTGACCTCAACGGTCTTTCATGTGGAATGAGTCAACCGGCTGAAAGGTAAGCTCTCTTTAAATTGAATATTTTCATTTCAGATGACTTTGCGGTGACATTTTCATTATTTGCAGTATTCAGGACTTACTGTTAAGTTGAATGACATGACAAAATGGCCATATCATTTGTTACCTTTGAGTCAGTATGTTATAAAGAGTGCAAGGAATCAATGTATTATCAGAAATCCCTGACATCGTACAGCAAATGAATTTGTTGATCAGTTCATAACAGTGCTAAAAGGCATAGTTTATTTAAAAATTAAAATTGTGTCATCATTTACTCCTCCACTTGATCCTAACCTGTCTGAGGAATGTGGGGAAAAAAACAGCCATTGACTTCCATACTTCCATAGTACTTTTTGTTAGTACTATGGATATCAATGGCTGCTATTTCCTAACATTCTTCAGAATATCTTTTTTGTGTGTTCAACAGAAGAAAGAAATTCATAAAAGTTTAGAACCAATTGAGTGTGAGTAAATGCTGAAGAAATTTTCTTTTTTGTGTGAACTATCCCTTTACACCTGTTCTGTGCACACAGTTCAGAATTTTACCACATTCAGCAAATAAATGTACTGAAAAATCAGGTACTGACAACTTTTTTTGTTTTTGTTAATTTGTTTTTCATTTTGGTTGATGAACATGGATGCAACACACTGATGTGTTTTAACACACGCACAAACACAAACACACACACACAAAACATATTTAATATTCATAGGTTTTGGATTCGAAGGTCAATTTGGCCCAAATAAAAATCACTTTGTGTAAGTCAGAACTCTTCATCTACAGTGTAAAAGTCCAAGTGCATTGCTGACTCTATGTAAACATGGAGAGGAGTAGTTTTAAAACTTTTGGCCCTGATTTCCTTTCATACAAAACTACTCACAAAATAAGTACATGTGTGTAGATGAAACACCAAATTGAGTTTAAATTATTTTAGGAATTTAATTATAATCTATAATTATAATCTATAATTTTACTCACACAATTCACAGTTACAAAAGAACAGATTACAGCAAAAAAGAACCTGTCAACAGCATTGACTATAAAACTGCTTTAAAAGTGGTGTGTTGTGTTTCAGACAATGGACGAGATTTGTGTGAATGTAAAGCATCCAGAAAGTGAAAATGATGAACAGTGTGTGCATGAAGACAAGACAAAGCAAGACACAGCGGAAGAAAAGTTAATCAGCGCTAATGAGCCTTCATGGAAACCATGGCCACAATCACGCTTACAAATCAGAGGTGAGGTGGAAGATTTCAGTCACCATTTCTTCTCCATCATCAATGATCTAACTCTATCAATCCTTAAAAACATCATAAATAGTCATAACAGCTCACCCAAAAACTAAAGTTTCCTCACCATTTCTTCACACTCCACACTTTTATGAATTTTTTTCTTCTGTTGAACACAAGATATCCTGAAGAATGCTGAGGAAAAAGCAGCCATTGACATCCATGGTATAGGAACTATTCCGAAAAGTCAATGGAAGCGTTATATCTTCCTTTGTGTTCAACAGAAGAAAGAAATGCAAACAGATTTGGAACAAGTAGAGGATGAGTAATGATGGCAGAAATTTCATTCTTGCTTGAACTATCCCTGCTATAACAACTAATGTTAATGTATTTGTCTGTATTTGCATCTGTTATGTGTATGTGTTTGCATCTGGCCAGAGTGCGTGCTAAATGTGAAGAAGCTCCTGGTGTCTCTCGCCAGC
Organism: Danio jaintianensis; assembly: GCA_903798115.1. Taxonomy (NCBI): domain Eukaryota; kingdom Metazoa; phylum Chordata; class Actinopteri; order Cypriniformes; family Danionidae; genus Danio; species Danio jaintianensis. Next base: position 12,776,208 of record CAIGQV010019951.1, read on the forward strand.
ATGGAGTGGTACTGTTATGCTCTGTTAGGGATCATCACAGCTCTAATGAGCTTCTTCATGGACATGACTGTGGCAAAGCTGCTAAACGGTGAGCAGTTCCACCATGTCACTCAGAAAGCATTTGGTAAATAATTTACATAGAGATGCATGCAGGTCGGCTAACTGTTTGAGGCGTTCTAGCAGCTGAATGTTGCAAGGTCTTTCAAAAACAGGCTTGACCTTAGTCTCTCACCTTGTTCTGTGTCCTTCTCTCTCTCTTATTAGCCCACCAGTGGCTGTATGGCTGTCTGAAGGGTCACCACCTGCTGCAGTTCCTCTGCTGGACGCTTTACCCAGCCTGCCTCTGTGCTCTGTCCACCAGCTTCGCCCACAGCATCTGCCCATACTCTGCAGGTTACACAGCACTGATAAATCAGTATTTTTGTTTTATTTTATTCAGTACATTAAGAAAGGTTTACATTACTATTAGGTCTACCAAAATTTGTCTACCCTTTATGTATTTCTCAAGCATAATTAGTATCCATAATAATATAAAGTAAAAAAGTTATGTTTTTAATAACTATCTTTTTACAACATGCAGAAATATATAAAAAAATAATAATAATTAACATGTAAATAAATAATTAAAGTATAAAACTCTAACAACGTAAATGGTCATATATATACACTGAAAATATTTTAATTCAAAATAAGTTCAAATTAAGTTTATTCATTCATTTATTCATTCTCCCATCACTGGGAAACATCCATACACACTCATTCACACACATACACTACGGACAATTTAGCCTACCCAATTCACCTATACCACGTCTTTTGGACTTGTGGGGAAAACCGGAGCACCCGGAGGAAACCCACGCGAGTTGCTGTGAGGCGATCGTGCTACCCACTGCGCCACCGTGACGCCCAAATTAAGTTTAACATTATTAAATTTAATTTGTTTGTTTAAATTCAGCCCATATAAATTGTTTGCAACCACTTACCTTAAAAAATATTTGTATATTAATAAATATTTGTATATTAATAAATATATATATATACAATTTACAAAGGGTCCTTGGTATCTAAAAGACAAAATAATAAAAATTTTAAAAAAAGTAAGCATAATTTTCAAATATTTAAATACATAAAATTTACATTTAATCCACTTGACCCAATCAGTCAGCTCTGCATGGGCATGACACCCTCGTTAGCAAAGACACTGTGAGTGACAGAGATGATTGCATTGGGACTATGCTGACGCAATATGAAACATGGACATGTTTAATCATAAACGTTGAGTATTGCTTGCGTAGGTCCGTCAGGTCCATTTGCTCATGCATAATGTTTTTCTCTCGACCCCTCAGGCTCTGGTGTTCCTGAAGTGAGGGCTATTCTCTTAGGAGTGGACATGCCAGATTACCTGTCTCTCTCCAATCTGTTTGCTAAAATGTTTGGCCTGATATGCACACTAGCCGCTGGCAGCACTGTGTTTCTCGGCAAAGTGGTAAAAAAATCTTATATGCAAATGAGGATGTGAAGATTAACCAAAAAATGACATGCTGCTGAATATATTGACCTTTTGCAATTGAACTACTGATTTCAATAGGGCCCATTTGTCCATTTATCTATCATGGTTGGTGCGTTCATGAACCGTCTGCATGTCTCCTGTCGTGGCGGAAAGCAGGTAGCTGAACTGTACTGTAATACATGAACCATGCAGTCCACTTTCATTTTATTTTATGAGAACCAGATGGGAATTGTATAGAAGGCTACTTATGCTAATGACTCTTGTGGTTTTATTCATTTGCATCTGACAGAGAGCAGCTAAAGGTGAAATGCTGGTTGTGGCGTCAGCGGTGGGAGTCGCGAGCTGTTTTGGGGCTCCAATCAGCGGTGAGTTGATTCAATTTTTCGGCAATTTTTACATGATATAATTTTCAACTAAAAATAGAATAAATTGGTAATACTTTACTTGAAGTAGTGTTAATAAGACTGTAATAAAGCGTTCAAAATCATGACATGAAATATGTGATGAATATGAATGGAATTTTATGCATGCTTATGACAACTGTCCTTAAGTGTCATCCGCTTAGTTGTCATTTTGAATGCAAAGATGACATTGTTTGAGATGTCTTTGCTATTGACATAAACAAATACATCATAACCTGCCTTTGTTATGACAACTTGACATTACCAAGGCAAAAAACTTGTCATAAATCTGTCATAAACATGATTGTTATGAGGCCATTATAATTTTATAACATCGTCATTTATATTTTTCTTAACCTCAACTACAGTGCTAAAAATTTAATTTGTCATTAAAATCCCATTAAATGTCATTAAATATTAAGTATTGACACTTTTACTGAGACCTTTTAATGACAAATTAATTAGTTTTACTGAAAAAAGTGATCAGAAAAATCCTCATGACAATCATTATAACAGATTTATGACCCATTTTGTTGTCATACAAAGACAGGTTGTGATGTATTTGGTTATGTCAAGTTGTCATAACAAAGACATAGCAAACAGTGCCATCTTTGCTATTAAATGACATAACTGAGCGAATGACAGTTGTCATCTTTCGCGCATAACGTGCATTCAACAGCCACCGGAAGTCAGTGATTGGAGTTTATAATTAAAAAATTATAAATATTTCTGTTACAAAAATGCATTGATCCACTTCATAAGAAGTGTTAACCCCCTGGCAGCGTATGGGTTAGTTTTATGGTAGATTTATGCGCTTTTGGAAGCTTCCAAATAAAAATCACTACCCAACACCAAAAAAACAACTCAGACTGTGTTTATCTGAGAGAAGAAAGCCATATACATCGATGATGGCTTGAGGGTGAGTAAATTATGCGGTAATTTTAAATTTTTGGGTGAATATTCCTTTAAGGTAGAAAAAATCTGTATGTTGACACAATCAAATTTAATTTCTTTTTAAAATTACTTTTTGCTCCGGTAACATTCCATACTAGCATATACTCATTCTTTTTACTTCTGCTTAGTCCCTTTATTTATCAGGAGTCGCCACAGCGGAATGAACCGCCTACTAATCCAGCATATGCTTTACGCAGCGGATACCCTTCCCTTACTGGGAAACACCCATACACGCTTACATTCACACACATACACTACAGCCAATTTAGCTTATTCAATTCATCTGTACCGCATATCTTTGGACTGTGGAGGAAACCAGAACACCTGGAGGAAACCCACGCAAACATGCAAACTCCACACAGAAACCCCAACTGACCCAGCCGGGACTCGAACCAGCGACCTTCTTGCTGTGAGGGGACAGTGCTAACCACTGAGCTACCCTCTAGCATATACTGTATGAGTAAAAACCTAAGTATGCTTTGAGCATTAGAAAGAATCAATAAATTACAAATAATTTATTGCTATTTTTGTCAATAATATGGAATTGTGAAAGTGTAGTCTGACTGAATATTTAAAAATGTAATTATTATTTGAAATCCAGATGACAATCAGTTGGTAGCCAGCACTGTCAGCTGACCTCTGTCTGTGTGTTTATCTCTGTCTGACCGTCACAGGCGTTCTCTTCAGTGTAGAGGTGATGGGGACTCATTATTCAGTCAGAGATTATTGTCCCTGCTTCTTTGCAGCGGCGTGCGGCGCCATCACCTTCAGGCTGCTTTCTGTCTGTATTGGAGATCAAGGTAAGAGCTTTACACTTCCTACAGCGCCACCTAATGGATGCTTCTGCTGTCTTAGCAATAATCTCATTTACCGCTGTGCTTTTAGATTGCATTAGGGGATGCTATGACTTGACATTATTGAATTTAGATATGATTACACAGCCTGAAGAATATATGAGATAAATTATTCAATATTTCTTTAATCTCTGTCTGCAGACACAATCCAGGCCCTGTTTAAGACCAGCTTTTCTACTGATCTGCCTTTTCAGCCTTTTGAAATGATAATTTTCGCTCTGCTTGGGTAAGCTCGTGGTTAAGAGATTGGCAACAGACAGTCATAAGTTAAATACAACTTACTCATATCTGTTACCTTATTGGTATTTATGAAACAGTAACTGTTTTAAAGATGTTTTTTTTTTCTCTCTCTCGGATTCAGGCTGTTTTGCAGTATTCTCAGCTGTATTTACTTATTCTGTCATCGCTGGGCTCTGCGTTTTGTCAAAACAAACAAACCCATCAGCAGATTTTTGGCAACAGAGTGAGCGGAAAGATTCATTTCCACAGACTGGAAATCATATCACACTGTTTAATAGATTTGACAGACTTGCCGCTAGTCAAATGCTTTTATTTTTTGCATATTTCCCCACTAGTTTGTATATTATACTATTTGATAGATTTTTATATAAAGAGGTCCAAACATATCAGACTACTAGTCAAATGTTACTGTAATGTAGCATTTTTTTACATAAATTTTCTATTTTATAAGAATAACAATGTGAACTAAAACAATTATAGTCTTCAATCCATCCATTTCTGAGATGGTCTCAGATTGAAGGGGTGACTGTACAGTGGAGATTAAAATGAGAAAACACTTTACTTTTATAGCACAAATAACGTCATTATTCAAACATTATAGGAATTTAATTGTGGTTATACCATGCTAGTAGAACAGTGTTTCACAAATGAACCAACAGACTTCAATAAAATCTTATATTTTGTGGAAAAATTTAATTAGAGAACTAAAACTTCACTAAAAATTGGACAACATCATTCAGAATATATGGGAAACTCCTGAAATATGCTTTAAAAATGGCTCTTTTACATTTAACTACAATAACTACAAATAGGAATAAGCAATGTTCTTGAAATTCAGGAAATTGCAGGCTGTTCACTAATTTTGATCTCCAGTATGTTGACAGATTTGTGTTTTGATTTTTGCTGTGATCTAACTGTTTGCATTCTTAATCATATCCAGAAAGTCACTTTATTCAGCCATAGTTGCATTTCTTCTAGCCTGCTTTACGTTTTATCACTCGGCGGGACATTTCATAGCTTCTGAGGTGAGGATATAGGCCTATTTCTGGAATACTGGCAGTGAATCAATCTTAGGTGTTCATAATTTGTACTTAAATCTCTATGGTTTTCTAATAGCTCACAATGAGACAGCTGCTTACTTCAATGCTAGAAGGCACTTCCTGGTTTAGTGTTTCCCAGAATGCATCTGCACTGCCTGAGCCACAAAACACATTCTGGCAGGCCTGGAATCCACCAGGCAGAAGTTACTTCCAAACGCTTGCATTTTTCATTATTGCCAAGGTGAAATGCATTGAGTATCAATAAGCATAGATTATTATTGTGTTTATAAGACATTTGCTCAAGAATTGAAAAGGTTGTCATTAGCTTATTTCATGATTTCTAACATCTCTCTGTAAGGTCGGGCTGCTGGTCGTGGCTTGTACTTTACCTTTACCTGCTGGTTATTTCATGCCAGTATTTGTTTATGGTAAGTCAAGCAGTCATACCATAGGATTTCCATTATATGCTAATTCAATAAAACTAAAAGAATATACATAAATGTTTCAATAATTAATAACAATAATAAAATTATAAGAAATTATTATCATTATTATGAAAAAGGTTATAACTAAAATGTGTTGAGATAAAAATAAGTCAAAATGTTAAAACATTCAGATAAAGTAAAAATAATCAAATCAAACTAAATATTTATGAAATAGAATATAATGCTAATAATATAATAAAAAGGTGAGAAAAAAACGTGACTACAGACACACGCACACACAAAATATGCTAAATGAAACAAATCCTGTTAAAAATGTAACAATTTTAGTGATAAAAAGTCTAAAATATTTGATAAAATGTTAAATACTAAGTAAAATAAAAATAAAATTAAAATGAAGATAACAATGATAAAAAATTAAGTGAATATAAACAAACACATAATAATAACAACGATAATAATACAATATAATTATTATTATGACAAAAAACATAAGAATGAAAAAAAGTAAACAAAATACAGTCGTGGCCAAAAGTTTTGAGAATGACACAAATGTTAGTTTTCACAAAGTTTGCTGCTAAACTGCTTTTAGATCTTTGTTTCAGTTGTTTCTGTGATGTACTGAAATATAATTACAAGCACTTCATATGTTTCAAAGGCTTTTATCGACAATTACATGACATTTGTGCAAAGAGTCAGTATTTGCAGTGTTGGCCCTTCTTTTTCAGGACCTCTGCAATTCGACTGGGCATGCTCTCAATCAACTTCTGGGCCAAATCCTGACTGATAGCAACCCATTCTTTCATAATCACGTCTTGGAGTTTGTCAGAATTAGTGGGTTTTTGTTTGTCCACCCGCCTCTTGGGGATTGACCACAAGTTCTCAATGGGATTAAGTTCTGGGGAGTTTCCAGGCCATGGACCCAAAATTTCAACGTTTTGGTCGCCGAGCCACTTAGATATCACTTTTGCCTTATGGCACGGTGCTCCATCGTGCTGGAAAATGCATTGTTCTTCACCAAACTGTTGTTGGATTGTTGGAAAAAGTTGCTGTTGGAGGGTGTTTTGGTACCATTCTTTATTCATGGCTGTGTTTTTGGGCAAAATTGTGAGTGAACCCACTCCCTTGGATGAGAAGCAACCCCACACATGAATGGTCTTAGGATGCTTTACTGTTGGCATGACACAGGACTGATGGTAGCGCTCACCTTTTCTTCTCCAGACAAGCCTTTTTCCAGATGCCCCAAACAATCGGAAAGGGGCTTCATCTGAGAATATGACTTTGCCCCAGTCCTCAGCAGTCCATTCGCCATACTTTTTGCAGAAGATCAATCTGTCCCTGATGTTTTTTTTGGAGAGAAGTGGCTTCTTTGCTGCCCTTCTTGACACCAGGCCATCTTCCAAAAGTCTTCGCCTCACTGTGCGTGCAGATGCGCTCACACCTGTCTGCTGCCATTCCTGAGCAAGCTCTGCACTGGTGGCACTCTGATCCCGCAGCTGAATCCTCTTTAGGAGACCATCCTGGTGCTTGCTGGACTTTCTTGGACACCTGAATTCTTAACAAGAATTTAACCTCTTTCCTTGAAGTTCTTGATGATCCTATAAATTGTTGATTTAGGTGCAATCTTAGTAGCCACAATATCCTTGCCTGTGAAGCCATTTTTATGCAACGCAATGATGGCTGCACGCGTTTCTTTGCAGGTCACCATGGTTAACAATGGAAGAACAATGATTTCAAGCATCACCCTCCTTTTAACATGTCAAGTCTGCCATTCTAACCCAATGAGCCTGACATAATGATCTCCAGCCTTGTGCTCGTCAACATTCTCACCTGAGTTAACAAGACGATTACTGAAATCTCAGCAGGTACTTTAGTGACAGCAATGAAATGCAGTGGAAAGTTTTTTCAGGATTAAGTTAATTTTCATGGCAAAGAAGGACTATGCAATTCATCTGATCACTCTACATAACATTCTGGAGTATATGCAAATTGCTATTATAAAAACTTAAGCAGCAACTTTTCCAATTTCCAATATTTATGTAATTCTGGAGTATATGCAAATTGCTATTATAAAAATTTAAGCAGCAACTTTTCCAATTTCCAATATTTATGTAATTCTCTAAACTTTTGGCCACGACTGTACACACTAAAGTGTGACAATTCTGAAAAACTAAAATAAAAATAATTAAAAACTAATGACAAAATATAAATTCATTCATTCATTTTCTTTTCGGCTTAGTCCCTTTATTCATCAGGGGTCGCCGCAGCGGAATGAACTGCCAACTTATCCAGCATATGTTTTACGCAGCAGATGCCCTTCCAGCTGCAACCCATCACTGGGAAACACCCATACACTCTCATTCACACACACACACTACGGACAATTTAGCTTACCCAATTCACCTATACAGCATGTCTTTGGATTTGTGGTGGAAACCGGAGCACCCGGAGAAAAGTTTAAAATACGAAAACAGTCAATTTATAAATATGAAAAATAGTAATAATAATCAAATAAATAAAAAATGTTAGAAAATATTGCAATTAGTAATACATGAATTTAAAAAAAATTATACCTTTTTTTTTAAACGGTGTATAAAATGAATATATAAATAATGTGATAAAATGATTAAATCAAATATTGAAACAAAATTAAATAAAATATTTTGTTGTGCTATAGCCTAGGCCTATTTCAAACTGTAGGTGACAAAATGCAGTTCACAATATATTTCAATATATCCATTTCAATCAGTATGTAGTTGAATCATTTCAATCTTTAAAAAAAATGAATAAAAAGTAAACCAATAGGCCTACCTGTGTGTTATTCAGGTGCAGCAGTGGGTCGTTTTGTCGGCGAAGGCTCTTTCTATCTGCTCTCAGGTGGAATCTCATCAGGGAAGAGCATGATAAACCCAGGTGGCTACGCTTTAGCAGGTAAACAAACTTATTACCCGGTCAACTTTCTGAAGGGAGATTATCAACCCTGCAGGCTCACGAAGACGATAAGACATGTCTGTGTGTATTGATAGACCCGTATTTTCCGCTCTCTTTGTGTGTGTGTGTGTGTGTGTGTGTGTGTGTGTGTGTGTGTGTGTGTAGGTGTGTGTGTGTGTAGAAACATTTATATAATGGCATTAGGCGTTGCTTTGTGTCCTCGTAATTAATAACAGATTAAAATCATACTTAACGGCTTTTTTTCACATTCAAAATTTGCAGAAGGTTTCCGGTGAGGGGTGTGTTTAGGGGTAGGGTAGGGCCATATATAAGTGTTGTTTTTTTACAGTACAACATACATTACGCCTATGGAGAGTCATCATAAATCTCAAAAACCAACCTCTGTCTGTGTCTGTTTTCAGGAGCGGCGGCTTTCTCCGGGGCCGTGACACACACACTGTCTCCTGCCCTGCTGGCAGTGGAGATGACCGGTCAGTGTTCGCACGCTGTTCCCGCTCTGGTGGCGACCCTGGTGTCCAATGCTGTGGCTCGGGCTAAACACAGGCCGTCTTTCTATGATGGCATATCGCTTATTAAACGGCTCCCGCACCTGCCGTCTCTCATACGCGCATGTCCGAAGTGAGTAAAGCGTCGATCAATCATCTGCCTTCAGGCGCCAGTGGAAATTAAACTGCATTTTTCTTGAGGTGACACTGCCTCGTGGCGCTTTCTGCCATTCAAGATTCTGAGGGGAGACATTGAGGTGCAATGGTTGGAAATTAAAGCTATGTTTTTACAGGTTCGTAAGAGATACTGTATAGTGAGCGTGATGCCAATTGCTCACCATAGTTTTTTTAAAAAGTACTGAAAGGCTGTACTTTCTGAAAATTAATACAATTGCCAACAAATTCAAGATAAAGGTGCAAACAAATGCACTAGGTTAAAGATTGATTCTATTAATCAACATCAATAGTCATTATTACAATAATAGCAGCAATATTCAACAATAATTATGTAGCCTAATTTTGCAGTCTGGGCGTCACGGTGGCGCAGTGGGTAGCACGTTCGCCTCACAGCAAGAAGGTCGCTGGTTCGAGCCTCGGCTGGGTCAGTTGGCGTTTCTGTGTGGAGTTTGCATGTTCTCCCCGTGTTCGCGTGGGTTTCCTCCGGGTGCTCCGGTTTCCCCCACAAGTCCAAAAGACGTGGTATAGGTGAATTGGGTAAGCTAAATTGTCCGTAGTGAATGAGTGTGTATGGATGTTTCCCAGTGATGGGTTGCAGCTGGAAGGGCATCCGCTGCGTAAAACATATGCTGGATAAGTTGGCGGTTCATTCCGCTGTGGCGACCCCAGATTAATAAAGGGACTAAGCCGAAATGAAAATGAATGAATGAATTTTGCAGTCTATGTCAATGTAATAATTTCTATATAATTAGAAACAATTTAGTTATTGGTAACAGTTTACAACATTCTAACTGACCAAAGCAATTGTTCAAATTTAAGTATCTGGCATAAAAGAAAAAATATAATAACGGGAGAAAATGTCCTGAAGGAAGGTAAGGTCTAGAAGATCTAGAAATTAGTCAAAGGGGCCAAGTGATATTTCTACAATTAAAGTCGATTTTTTTAAAGCTCTTAATGTTTCTAACAGGTGATTTAGTGCATTTCCTGCAAAAAACAAAAAGTCTCAATTAAATTTGTGCAAATTATCACATGACCAGAGCAGTTTAATGCAGTATGAGGCAATAATGGCTACATTACTGTCAATTCCAAAACAAAATAAAGCATGTTTTTTTCCAGTATTAATATACAAATTCACAATTATTCAGCTTTGTTGAATGTGATAATAGAACGTTGATGGCAACAACAGATATTAAAGTGGATAAAGAGAAAGTTAAATCGTGATCCTCCTGCCGGATAGTAAATTGTTTTGCTCATGAATGCTCTCCCGCAGGTTGGCCGATGTTCAGATCAAGCAGTTTGTGATCCCAGCAGGAGCTGTTCTGGAAAGGAACGAGACACTGATAAGTGTTCAGCACATCTTAAAGGACAGCACAGACTCTGAACTACCTGTGGTGGAGTCACGCGGTGAGACTAACTAATATCAGCAGCTCAAGCACACAATCTCAGCTCTTCACTTTAACACCTCGGTGCTCCACGGCGGAGAGAGTGAAAGCCAGGGCAATTTGTGTCGAATAGAGCCAAAGGCCAAATGACTGGGTGTTGATGAGCAAAAATACAGAGAATGTTTCAGCACAGAACAGTACAGTGATGGTTCTGTTGAAGAAAATGAGGCTGGCGGTTTGAGAATGTCATTTACTTTTTCTCGTCTCCCAGACTCCTCTGTTCTCCTGGGCACAATCAACAGATCGCAGCTGCGCGAGTGTCTGCTTGAGCATAGAAATGAGGTAATTGAGCTCATAATGTGCTGAGTCTTAACAAGAATTGTGCAAAGTTACTGAAAGCATGATGAAATGAAAATGGAAGGATTTTAATTCAGAGGCTGGATTCGCAGCCAGAGTTTTTAAAATGGTCCCAGCGACCAATTTTGTCCTGCTTGGTGTCCTAGTTGTCCTAAAAATGTATGAAATATAGGGCCAGAAGGTGTTAACAAATACAGTATTTTAATAATGTTTTACTAAATTTTAAAACTAGCGTTAACTACACTGAAGAAATGCCTTTAGAAGGATTTGTTATTGATAAGTTAACTAAATTAATTGTGTTTAGTTTTTTCCAATGTAAACATGTTCTAGACTAAGGTTTTTACATTTTTTGGATGCCAAGGACCCTCAGATATGTTCAACCTCATGCACTAAGTAGATTAGGGTAATATATTTATTTGAATCTTTTAAAAAAGCATTAATATGGGTTATTATTATAATGTTTTAATATATATTTGTAAAATAAAATATGATTAATAATTAATAATAATTAATCGAATAATTAATAATAATAAATGATTACCTATAATTACATTTAATTTTTTAATGCTTTTTCTCCAAACATTTCCACAGATACTCTAGCACTCATTAACTGACATAACTAATACACCGGGCATGAGGGTTGTGCTTTTTTATGATGAAAAAAACTAAGTATGATGAAAAAATATAAGTTTAGAACAACATAAGGTGAATAAAATAGTAATCATCAATTTCAACGTTAGAGTGGTCCATTAGTAGTTCTTCACATAACTGTAATGCAGTGACACTTATCGAAATGGTCACAATGTCCTTCTAGTTCACACAGGGGCACCGCCAGGCGGGGGTAACTTTTTTTTGGCCTACGGACTTTGGTGCCCCCAGGAAATCTGCTTTATTAGTATTAACAGTACTAACAGGAGGCCCAACCTCAAATATTTTTGTGAGGGCCCAAAATTGCTAGTGGCACCCCTGAGTTCACACAATAGAACAATTAGAAAGGCCAGGGGATTAACGTATGGGGTGGATGGAGGTGTTTTAAATTATAATCTCAAATAACTGACTTGAATAATGTTATACAGTACTCTTACAATGCCATGTCTGTTCCCGGAGCTTCCACTACGATTATGTCTTACATCATGTGCCTACTTTTGAGTCAGAGGAAGTTGTCGCATTCAGCAGCCCGTGGCTCACAAATCAGTGATTTGAGTTCATAATTAAAAAATTACAAATATTTCTTGTTACAAAAACACATCAATCCTCTTCATAAGCATACATTAACACCCTGGTGGTTTATGGGTATTTTTTATAACGGATTTACGCTTTTGGAAGCATGGACACTATCCAACACCATTATATAGTATAGAAGAGCCAGGATACAATTTAAAACTACGCCGAATGTCTTTGTCTTAATGAAAAAAGTCATTTACACCGGTGATGTCTTGTGGGTGAATTAATTATGGGGTAATTTTCATTTCTGGGAGAACTATTCCTTTAAGCATCCCCTTTCATGAAACAAATGCTGTTCACTCAATGACCACCGGTGTCGCTAATAACAAGGAATTCTAAATTTACTGAACATTAACTAAAAAACTTTATTAAAATTAATTTGAATATCTGTTAGTATTACTTAATGGACTTAGCTAAGAAAGTTACATCTGACGGAAAGCTTCTTTGCATCACTAAATCTTTATTTATTCTTGCAGGATTCATGTAAACAGCTTGAAGAAGTGTGTTGTGTTCAGCCTGTGCGTCTTCATCTGACTCCTGAAAGCACAGTAAAGCAGGTGTGCAGTGAGAATCAGCTTACCACTATTATGTTTCCCTCACATTATCTCCATGTTTTGTTCCGGTGTGCCTCGACATGATGCGTGTTCGTGTGTGTGTGTGTTCTGTCAGGCTCATTGCATCATGAGCGTCACGGGTGAGCAGCGTCTGTTTATAACAGAGAGTGGGCGACTGTGTGGCGTCATCACATGGAAAGAGGTGACAAGAGCAGCCTGCAAGAACACACATAAACACACACACACTACACACAAATCAAATACTGATGAATACAGAGCTCATGTTGAGTGTACGCATTTCATACATTAAATTTCACTATAAAATGTGATTTATTTTTTTTTCCAGATGAAGAAAATAATTGAAGAGATGGCAAAGGAGGTCTGAAGCATAAAGGATGCATCAATTTGCGCTTGTCGTTTTGATCTACTCATGATTTTACTTGGATTATTATGTGAAGGTCAGTCAGTGAATAATTATCCATAATGAAATGATAAAGAAAGAATTGCTTTTTCGTTTTATTATAAGTAGGGTACGGCAGGGAGAAAGTCCTCTGAAGGACATATATTTGTCTTTTTAAAAAGAAATATAGCAAAAACACAACCAGAACACTATTCCTGAACAGCTGTTTACTGAAAAAAAAATCAAACCTTCTGAAATGGCCAGTTTTAAAATCAGAATTATGAATGGTGATGTCACAATTGTCCTTGACATGCCCCCATTATCGTATTGTCATACTTATGTTCCATTTAATAGACTTAGGATGTGTTCCAAATTGCATACTTGTGCACTATTCTACACTATTTTGTAGTATAATATAAAAAGTAGTGCATTTCACGCTGCGCTTTAAATTCCCGGATGTAATAATACTTATTCAACGAATAAAAAGAAGTGTGTAATGTTGAACACTTCATGCACTCAACGGTCACAGATTTGCTCATGCAGCAGAAGAAGAGAAGCTATCGGGTGCTGAGGTTGGATTGATTGATTTATTTATTTTGGATTGTGCAAGCAAAATTCTCCAACATAAGTGTTTATGCACCTCCTGACGGTGAATGCGGTTGTACTATTTGGTAGATTGGACTTTTATTTCACTAATTTGGCAAAAGGTAAACGCCAACTGGGAGACGGTTTGAATTTATGTTTAGTAAAAGAAAAACGATAGTGTGCCATTTGAGATTACACTAAACATACATTACACAGTTTTGTGTATATGTGCATAAATGCGTAAAGTATAATATGTCATTTGGGATGTAACTTTAGTTTTTATTATCTTGTTTTTCGATATTGTGTTCCACTCATTTATTTCCATAGTTACTGATTATGTAGCACACCTGTTTCTTGTTTTGTTCTCATCTGCCAGCCTATTTAGTTCTCTCTGTTCAGTACTTTCTCTTTCTTTTGCTGATGTATTTAAAATAAAGCTTAAAGCTGCATTTAGATCCTCTCTGCTAATTCTTACCGTACCTCATTGTAGCATACATGTATATCCTCATCTTGAATGACATTTCACTGATGTCTAATATGTTTAGCTAAAAGTAGATTTTTTCAGGAAGAAAAAAATACATTAACTGGACACATTTGCACTTTGTACAGTTGGCGAAATAGCTTTATAGCTTTATCTGTATTTCATTGGTTTGATAAAAAAAAAAGTCAGTTATCTTTTGCTGAAATGAGCCAGTAGGAAATGTCAGTTTACATTTCAAAGCATTAATTTTGCCATTAATTATAATTATCCATTAAGATCTTTTGATCTAGCCATTAAACAGTCTGTAAAAACATGCAGAAAACCAAATTGACACACACTAAATTTAAAAGAACTGTAACTCCATCTCTAAAATGCTATGAGATCTACCTCAAAAACACCATGCTGCACTAAAAGTATTTGCGTATGCATATTTTGCCCTGTCATTGTTGCTTTTAAAATCTGTACTATAATAGTACAGCAATCAATAGCCTTTTCTTCCTAAACACATTTATATTTCTCTGGATTTGAATCAAAGCAAATGTATTTCATTGCTACTTTTTCTACAGATTGTGCTTTTCTACCAATCTTCAGTAAATGGATTTGATATTCTGGAACAGTCATGCAATTTGGGACCAGATAAAAGTAAAAGGTGGACATTTCGGGCCTTAATGTTCCATACTGCTGTCAAGCTGAACCTGTATAATACCATGTACATGTCTAGAGCTAGAATGAAATGAGAAAGTAGTTCATAACCTCATACAGCTTGTTAGCTTTTATGAGCCTCGCGCTGGAAGAAAAGAGCAGAACAAAGGCTTCAGTAATAAACAACCTTTGTTTGATTTCTCAACCATCCCAATTCCATCTTTCTTCTCTCATTATTCTTTGATTTTTCAAAGAAAAGGTTTAGCAAGAAGGCATTCAAATTCTCTGTGTATTGTTCCTTAATATATTGTGTTGAAATTGAAATCCATTTGCAAACACAATTTGAATTCTGCTCAGCAGCACAGAGCCTCTATCTCTACAATTAAACGCTGCTTCAAACCCTCGCCTGGAGCACATTATCTGACACACACACACACACACACACACACACACACACACACACACACACACACACACACACACACACACACACACACACACACACACACACACACACACACACACAC
>CAIGQV010019951.1:12791815-12829463 GCA_903798115.1 Danio jaintianensis
ATCCACTTGCACACACACACACACACACACACACACACACACACACACACACACACACACACACACACACACACACACACACACACAGAGAAGGATCACACTGTAAACTTCTATTAAAAGAGCCTGGAGCTTGATAACACTTGACCACTGTACCTCCTAGCACCTCTGCATTTACTCTAATCCCCTCTTCCACCTCATCCCTCGCTCTCTATCTCTCTCTTTCCATCAGCTTTCTTTGTCACTGGACTGTGAATGGGGTTAATTGTGGAGAAAAGGCTGGTGGTTGTAATTCATGATCTGAATATTTATGAATTAATTTTAATAATATAATATTATTATTTTGTTTCAATTCAAATTTCATCTCATGTTCCATCATGAATAAATTCACCTGTAAATTAAAATAAATGGTACATTTTATTTTATTATCATTTACATTTATTTTTACTACATGTATGCCTTTGTATATAGGTCAATTTGATATTAATATAATCATAAAAAAACAGCTTCAAATAGTATCTCATAATCCATTGTAATAATAATTCAAATATTTTATGCATTAATATTATTCATAATTTGTTTACGTTTAAATTAGTTTTGATTTCTCATATTCCAACTAAGAAACAATGAATTATTATTAATATATAATATTGTTTGTATATGTATGCTGTCAATTTGATATTAAGATAAATGTTAATAAACCAATTAGCCGCTTCAAATAAGTCTTTTGTAGCTCATATCTCATATTCTTTTCCAATAATCTGAATATTTTCATTAATTAACATTAATAATAATTTTATTAATAATAATTGACCATATTTTTGTACAAGTATAAAATAAATCAATTTAATATTATGCTAATTATAATAAACCCATGAATTACTACAAGTAAGCAGGGTTATTTTAGTTATATGCTTTAACTATAATCCCCACTTCCACCTCATCCCTCGCTCTCTATCTCTCTCTTTCCATCAGCTTTCTTTGTCAGTGGAGTGTGAATGTGGTTAATTACGGAGAAAAGGCAGACGATTGTTATTCCAGCTCTCGTTCTTTTGTTTCAGACACTTGCATAAACACATAGGAAGCGAATTCTGCAGCAATAGAGATTAGAGATCTTTTAAGATTAGATCATAATTTACACATACAAAGAACTGCACAAAATGTTGACAATAACGAACACAATATAAAGGCAGCTGAGGTAACACTTTTTTTTTCTTTTCGATTTTATACACGTATGTGATTTATAAATGCAACTGTGACCAAATCTTCTTTTAAACCGAAGTGTGTCGTTTTTTATTTAAACTTTATTTAAACTGCAGATTAATAATACTAATAATAGTACTTATATTTACGAGATAATAATAAAAAATAACAATAATAATATGAAAAATAATAATATGAAGGAACCGATTAATAAGATTAAAATATTTAATGTTTTTCATTTTCATTTAATTAATATTATTATTAAAAAAAAAATTTTTAAACTGTATAAGCAAATTGGTATAAAATTATAATAATAGAAATGTTTATAATAATATTGTCTATAATAAATGTCTATGTAAAAAAAATACAAAAGTACAACAAAATGACTAAAAATTTATATAAAATCTAAAATGAGCACAGAAAACATGTACAGTTAATTAATAAAAAATATTTATTAAACCAAAAGAGCCCAGCAAGTCAATATCTGTGTGTATGCGTGTGTGTGTGTGTGTAATATTAATAATAGCCCAGTTTTAGGAAAGCCTTTAGTAGGTTGATTTATTTACAATTTTCATTTTAATCATATGAATATTATTATTAATATTACATCTTGTAAGCATATATTTAGTAATATTAATAAATATTTATTTAAATAAGTAAAGATTCAATTAAATAACATTAATTGATATTAAGAACCATTAACCTATTAAACACACTGATGCTCTGAGATTTTGACCATCAAAACTGGCTCAAAACAGCCCAATTGCTGATGGTGAGAGACTTGCGTAAAATGCATTTAAAAAAGGTCAATAATCTGCAGTTCTTTCTTGGTGGGGCTAGTAAATAATAAATGACACACTTCAGCCTTAAGAACACATAGTAGTGTGTTGTTAGACATTCAGAAATCTCCATGGAAACATTTAACAATATGAAAAATCGTAAAAATCTCACTGTCCTTAATAATGATGCCGTCTTTGCTCAAAGAGCCCTCACAAAGAGATCAACCCCATCATCCCATTGAACCATGTCTTAGTGGAAATGCACCCGGAAAAATGTCTGTGCAGATGAAAGCGTGCTTTTTGGCTCTTTCTTCCACAGTCTATAGTGCTAATAGGCTTCTGCTTCTTTTTGAGGGTGAAAGGCTGCTGCAAACATCCACAAACACTCAGCTGGAGGTGAAAGAGCATCACCATCACATCACCCCATGGAGAATTTCAGACCCACTGATGCAGAATAACCTTTTACCTTTTTCTAAAAGTCATTAACATAACTGGCAATCCAATCTCCACCATTATATCTGCAAACAGAGAAGTTTTCCTTTGCAAAAAAGCAGTGTAATACAGAATTATCAAGTCTGTATGTACAACGATCCCTGCTTGCCGAAAAGGCTCATCTGTTCACTGTAAAAATATGTTGCTGCCTTATATTTTTAAGTTGAATCAAATTAACTTTACAAGTCATTTCAACTTAATTTACATTAAACTGACTTAAAGCATCAAGTTATACAGTATCTCCTATTAACTTATTAATTAAAGATGAAGTTAAAACATATAGAACTGATTTTAATACGTTTAAGTAACACAAAAATGTTGTCATGGCTACTACGGGATTTAAATACATTTTTAAAGGCACAGTATGTAATTTTCACCACTAGAGGGCGTGTTTTCACAACAAACAAAAGTGTAGTTTGATGATGTTGTCACTAAGTGTGGAATCATGGGAGTTGCCGTTTTCATTACATCCTACAGGATTCCTTGTTCATGCATGGGCTAAGGTATTCGAAACGTATCATTTTAGTATGAAACTCACCAGGACAATTTTCACTCATGCTTATCGTCAGTGTTTATTAAGAAGTTTTTCTGCATACCCAAGCAATTTTTTACTGACTATCATCCGAACATCATCACTCCATGATGTTAGATGGCACTTTATGAAAAACAGAAATATACCAGTACTCAGTATTCAAGGTGGCGCTGCACAACTTTTTCCCTTCTGACACTCGCTTGTTGCACAGAAGAAGTCTTCACCTTCCCACTTTTCATTTTGCATTTCCCCCACAGCACTAAATGTTTGCAGATAAAAATTACAATAAAAAAAATTAAGTGAAATGAAACTCACCATTGAATTTTATTTGATCTGCAATTTCTGTGTGCTCAGCTAGACCGTTTTTGTGCTTCAGTGCCACCAAGTCATGTTTTACTGTCATTTCAGCAGCTCAAGGCACATGGAGAAAAGCACTAATCTCATTGGTCGACCAATTTTTAACTCAGAGTGTCAAACCAAAAAAAAATAGTCAGAGGTTTTTTGGTTTGTTTACTTCGCATTTTGCACAATGGTGTGCACGCACACAATAGCACCCTTAATTTAGTCATGAGGCGTTAAATGTCAGCGATAAACATAAGCAAAAATCATCCAGATGTGCACAGACATTAAGGCTGAAAAACTTTGAAGCAAAACGAGACAAGTCAGACAAGTGTGACAGCATGAAAGCAGCAGAGCTTTTATCATGCCATAACCGCTTCTGGTTCTTCCAGTCATTATCACGTGGAGAAGCAGCAGTGCTGTTTTATCATACTATAATTGCATTTTAGGGTTCTGTTATAATGCTACTCTATGTAATCTAATAAAATGCACAACATAGTAAAGCGTCTTTGGTGTTTTCGCTGTTTTCTATAAAACCAAACTGAAAATCGAGAGTGTATAATGCCATTAGCATAGAGACTCGCTCGTTAAAATTGCTTATTTCTCTAGATTTGAACGTTTCTAAAAACATTTGGGATAATGTAAGTACATAATTCAGCAAAATATATAACAATGTTCTAGTGGTTTTTGGATATTTTAATGAACAAATCTTACATATTGTGCCTTTAAGTCAGTTTAATGTAAGTTACATTACAGTAAGTTAATTTTATATAAACTTAAGCCAGCAACAAGTTTTTATACAGTGTATCTTTCTCATACTTGAATGGTAAATCGATAGCCCCAGACGTAACCCAAGCCGCATATGCAAAGAATAGACAAAACCACTGTCCACAGTGTCATCAAAACTTCAGTTATAAAAAACCTCGTCCTCCGAGAGGGAGATGCTGTCAGCGTGTCGAACAGATCCAACTGATGGCGAGATCCTCTGCGGACGCTGCGTTTCTGACGGAGAGTGAGAATGGCTGGGGGAATGAGACTGAGGGGGCGCCAAAGAGCCGGTGTCGTCAACATCTATGTGCATCCTGTACAGGTGCTGAGGAACGCCCAAACTCCCTCCATCCAGCAGAAACTGAGAGAGATACAGGCCCTCGGCGTCTGTGAACACATCGGCATCATTGCGAGCGAGAAATGAAAAGGTGATCTTCAAGAAGGCAAATGAATAAGCCATTAAATCCAGACAGATGTAGAGCTCTGATCCGTGAGTCATCGTCGGGGCTCGAATGCATTCATTTCTGTTGCATTCATTTGCAGTCATTTATTCATGCGCCCGACTGTAAGACTCATTAGTACAAGAGTAAAATGTTTTTGCACTTGGCTAAACAGGCCATTTGTTATTATTCTGTGCTTATTACCGCTTATGGGTTCATAATGAGATAACAGGATTTTTATGTAAGCTGGAACAAGAGTGAGATGAACCAGATGGTGAGAATGACCTCCAGAAAAAACATGCGATGGGAATGTGTATGATATAAATAATAACAATATATAGTAAAGTATGATGGATATCTTGTTCAATAACAATTGAGGCTGGTTTAGAGCTGGTCTTGTGTTTAGTGGACCAGTATAAACAGTATATATTCACAGCTAACATAGCTAACATGCAAGTAACCTGAGAGGTTGATCATTTTGGCATGGTGACATCTAAAATCATATAACATATAACATATATTTATTGTTGCATTATTGCCATTTATGGATGCATGAAGATACTTTATTATCCATGGGGACTTATATTTTTCAAAAAGTGTTCTTTATGGTGGCAGCACGGTGGCGCAGTGGGTAGCACAATCACCTCACAGCAAGAAGGTCGCTGGTTCAAGCCCCAGCTGGGTCAGTTGGCATTTCTGTGTGGAGTTTGCATGTTCTCCCCATGTTTGCGTGGGTTTCCTCCGGGTGCTCCGGTTTCCCCAACAAGTCCAAAAACATGTGGTATAGGTGAATTGGGTAAGCTAAATTGTCCGTAGTGTATGTGTGTGAATGAGAGTGTATGGGTGTTTCCCACTGATGGGTTGCAGCTGGAAGGGCATCCGCTGCATAAAACATATGCTGGATAATTTGGCGGTTCATTCCACTGTGGCGACTTCTGATTAATAAAGGGACTAAGCTGAAAAGAAAATGAATGAATGAATCTTCTTTATCCCAGGTTTAGGTTATGCTAAGTTCTTAGAGGTGTACAAAATACTCCAAAGTAAATAATAAAAGAATATACACTAAGTGATAATTGTATTTACTGTAAGTAAAAGTACAAGCAACTGGCCAACAAAAACACACTAGAGAAGTTCAAAAAAAGTTTGAAAAAAATTAAATAAGGGTGGCACGGTGGCTCAGTGTTTAGCACTGTCGCCTCACAGCAAGAAGGTCGCTGGTTCGAGTCCCGGCTGGACCAGCTGGCATTTCTGTGTGGAGTTTGCATGTTCTCCCCGTGTTGGCGTGGGTTTTCTCTGGGTGCCCCGGTTTTCACCACAGTCCAAAGACGCTATAGGTGAATTGGGTAAACTAAATTGACTGTAGTGTATGAGTGCATATGTAAATGTAAGAGTGTATGGATGCTTCCCAGTGCTGGGTTGTGGCTGGAAGGGCATCCGCTGAAGGAAAATGAATGAAAAAATGTAATAAAAAGGAGAGAATATTCTTGTTTCCTCATACAAATAATCTTCTCAATACAAATTAAATAAATTGCGTGATTGAAATATTTAGTCAGACAGGTATACAAAAATGGTATGGTTAAATGGGAAATACAAAACATGCAACAGTGGAACACAAAAAAACAGCCCTTAAAAGTATATTCCATCCTTTTCAACCAGGTGTTTTCAAACTGGGGTCTGGACTTCTTTTTTCAGATTATCGTTCTTTTTAAAAGAAAAATCATCTACCTTTCTGCATTTGATGCAAGTGAATGAGATATCAAAGATGGCACAAAGTGAACATTAATTAATACAACCACATCAAAGCTAAGATAGATGCAAAAGAAACAATACCAGTTTTGTGAAGTTTTGTAAGCAGTCCTATACAAATGCACCATATAACTAAAAATCTAGTTTTACTGTACAACTAAAAACATTGTAGAGCACACTGTACATCTGCAACTATATTAGACTGAGAGAAAATTGTACAAAGATTTTCATTAAGTGCATAGGATATCAAAAAATACATAAGGATATGACATTAACTGTGATTAAATAGACTAAGAAAATAAAAATGTAATTATAATACTTCAAATCTAGTAAGAACACTGCTAAACATGGTTTTAAAAAAGTATTTATGTAACATAAAAATGTCCATATAAGCCTATTTTGGAGGCAGATTCATAATTTTAAAAAAAGATCAGTTTTCATCACTGATTTGCACTGAGCCATACAACAAATAGGACAAGCAGATTGAATTATTGAGTATGCTTCGAAAACTGGACATTTTTCTTTTCTCACAAAATTAGTATTTTTTTAATCCTGGTCACATCTGGGAATTGCGACTTTGAGTTTGGGGATACTGATAGACTTGTCTTTACCTTGTAATGGGATTGTGCTGTTTGTGGCTTGATTTTCAACATCTTGTGCAGACCAGGCGTTCATCGCTGCCTCTGCCAAAGCAAACTGTTCTGCCACACCTGTAGAAAAAAGAAACGTTCACAGATACTCAGAGTAGCGGAAAAAATTATGTAATTTCCTGTAAGAAATATCATACAAAAGCATTTAAATTCAGGGAAATCACCAAAGATTTATTTCCCACCTGTATTTCTGTTAAAAACAGAAATCATTCAGTGTATGAGTTCAAATTAATGACATTTTTACAACTGTGAAGAAAATATTAATGGATGCGTGTTTACTAGTGTGGTTGCTAGGTGGCTTTTACTGGCCCAAAAGCCCACTTCTAATAACACTGTCATTTTGCAAGTGATGAAATCAGGCCTGTTTGTTCAGACAACCTAGTCAATATCCTGTATTGGTTGTCATAGTACTGACTAGAGCGTCAACATGTCACCAAGAGACACACAAGCAGAACTGTTAGTGTGGAAAATCCTGCCTCTCTTCATGTCCTTCATAACACTTTGCTGCAGGGCCGAACTTGTGAGGGGAATTCAACAAAATAAGTGAGGTATTAGCATATTTATATATTTATGCAGTGCTGAAATTTAACAGAGTTTCTTCTAGGGCTGCAACTTCTTATTATTTTGATAATCGAGTAATCTGTTGATGGGTTTTTTGATTTATGGCAATTAATTTACATCTTCAATAGCTGTCTGGTTCAGCTCAGCTACCAAATCTCACCACCGAAGACTACGTCAGATAGTTTGGACTACTGGCTGAATCACTGGCACAACCCTCCCTACTCTCCAAGAACTGTATCCAGGGAGCAAAATGGCTGGCAAAATCACTCTGGACCCCTCACATCCAGCACACTCCCTCTTTAAACTTTTACTGTCTGCTCAAGGCTACAGAGCACTGTGCATCAGAACAGCCAGACACAGGAATAGTTTCTTCCTTCAGACAATCCATCTCATGAACACTTAAAAATAATTGTGGAACAACAACACTATTTATAGACATATATAGACTTATTTATTTAACAACATACTCAGTTTACATTTCAATTTGCACATAGTGTAGCTATATATACAATATTGCGTCTATAGTAATAGGTTCATAAGGTGCATGCTTATAACAGCTGTCGTTAAGTGTCATTCACTCAATTATGACATTTTAAATGCAAAGATGGCATTGTTTGTTATGACAACTTGACATGAAACAAATACATCACAACCTTTTGTCATGACAACTTAACATTACCAGGACAACAAAACTTGTCATAAATATGTCATAAACCTGAATGTCATGAAGCCATTATAAATATGTCATGAATTTTATAACTCTGTCATTAATATTTTTTTGACCTCAACTACAACTGCGAAATTTGTCATTAAAACAAAACAAACAAACAATGTCATTTTGCATTTAACATAAAACAACAGACAACAAACAACACAACCCAAGAGCATTCCTTGGGTGGAAATCTTTTCAATTCAGGATTCTCTTACATGTTCATTCCTGGATCAAAAAAGGCACTATAATTAAGACATTTGAGGAAGTACAAAAAGAGAATAAAGGCTCTTTCACAATGAACGAGACGCAATAAAGCGAGAAAAATGGACAAACTGCTTTCACACTACTTACTGAATATGCAAAATTCATGCCTGCATGACAGGTGGCACTGACCATTTTTTGGCAGCCTGCCCACTACAATACTTTAAAATCATCTCCTTTTTTACTTGCATATGTCTCTTGTCATTTTTCCATTTGGTTTTAACCTTATCCTTTGCACAATATACAATAGCAAATTAAGAATCTGATACTACACCAGAAACAAGCTGTCTATAATGCTTATGACTTATTAATTGTTGATGATCCATTACGACTTGACGAATTGTTAATCTTACCATTGAGTCCCACATTACATCTTTTTTGTTGTCGCTGTGACTTTCATGAGAACACTCTCTGTTCTCAGACACCACAGATAACAAATACTCAATATTTGAGGTGCATTCCTTCCTGGATATATCGCCCTCCAAAGGGAACTTCGGAGTGAAAAACATCATGGCTGCCCTATTGAAGTGTCGTTCCAAACCAAAGTCCTCAAAAATGGCCACTTCAAAGGGCCCTTTGGAATGAAGGATATTGAAGGATACAACTGATGGACACTTCAGGCCCTTTGAAGGGTTTACACTCCAGAGTGACAGTTTCGAAGGAATTAGGGCATAGGGATGAGCCCTTCCGAATGCAACACACTGTTCGATACCAAACAACTTCCCTGTGCAAAAGTATCACGGGGGCCTGAAGTTGTATCAAAATCCTTCATTCAGAAGGGCCCTTTGAAGTGGCCAGTTTTGAGTACTTTGGTTTGGAACAACACATCAATATGGCGGCCATGATGGTTTTCACTTCAAAGTGTATTCTCAGATTGATATATCCCATCTGGAAAACACAAGAAATGTTGTTTTCTTTGCTGTCAATTAATTTCCTTGAACACTCTTCTTTGGTGTCTACACTGGTGTTCAAAACAGCTTTATGTGCTATAGCACCACCAATTTCTGCCTTTTGTGCAACCGCACCAGCTCTAGACACTTCATCTAAAGCTCATATCTAACTAGGCATCCCATTTCTGAAAAAGTGAAACTAGTTGGAAAAAAAATCCTCACTTTGTCATGCTGAAACTGATCTTGCCTGGTGTGAATAGCTCCAGCGGGATCAATTGGTTTAATGTAGAAGTGTTAAGAGGCCTCAGGGAGTAGACTTTGTTACTTTGCAGATCTTTTTTTATGCTCAAACAGCAAAATTACACACTAAAAAGGGCTTGAAAGTGTAAAAAGCATAACAGCATCCCTTTAGGTACATAAACAGTCTCACCTGCAGCAAATCGTGCCTCTTTAATTTCATCGGTGAGGTGGGAGTAGAGCTGCTCGTCCTCCTGCAGCGTGGCTCCTGTAGATCCCCATCCTCCACCATCTCTACTCCAGCCACACCAGCCTCCTCCAGACGTGGCCTCTCCTCCCCAGCTCTTCCACTCGATCAGGTGGGCCACACGGCCCTGGGCCATCGCAGTCGGCTTAGTGATGTGGTCTTTAATAGAGGCCAGCAGCCCTAAAGAAATCGGAGGGATTAGCATGGGCGCAAATCTGATGAAATGAAAAGAAAGAGAGGAGGTGAAAAGGTGAAGCTAAGAAGGGGGAAAATGACAGAATGGAAGAATCACACAAGAGAAGTAGAGATTTTTTTGTGAAGGCCTCAAAACATTTTAGGATTAGCTTTTTAGGATTAGTGTCTGAAAGCAGGGACTACAAAATACTTTGAATACACTAAACATTCACTCAAAAAATGACTTCTGCTGCTTGTTCAAACTACTTATTTAAAATGAATTGAAACAACACCATTCTTAAGGGTTTTTTTTGGGACAACTAAATTGTTTTATGTTCAATCCACTTAAATGTATTAAAATGATTAAGTTAATTTAACAATTTGGACAACATGAAGGATTTGTATGAAACCCAGCATTTTTTACAGTGTTGGTGCCCAGTGATTTTTATTTTATCAATACCATTTCTTCTGTTTTGGGAAATGTTATATATGTGAGATATTATTTAACACGAACCTAGCCTAGCATGAAATGTAGCTAGCTATAAACTGTATCCTTCCTCTTGTTTGACCTGGTAACACATCCGAGGTCTTGAGATTCCCAGTTGTATCCATTAGAGGTGTTGCAATATATCAGTAGAGGCAATTTAAAAAGAAATAATACACATACTGTAATATGACACATAAATAATCCAGCGATAGTGCCATTTTGGAGCCCTAAACTCTCACGTGGAATTTGTTTCATTTATACCCAATGCCAGAGGGTACATTCAAAGAGAAAGTCTACAACCCAGACACAAGGTAGCAATATACCTTTTATCTGAATTTAATTGCAACTGCAAAATGATATTTTCATAATCTTTATGTATGAAATGCTAAGTAACATAGCCTTATCAGTGTAAGAATCTTGTAAAATAATATTACTACATCATTATGAAAAAAAGACATCAGTTTATGGCAATAAGTTATTTCAAATACTCAGTTGATGCTTTAACACAAGTTTGGAATATAAAATGTTTGAGTTTTTTTGTATTTTGATGCTCTACTAAGCTTAGACTAATTTTACTTCTGTATCCAATTCATTGGGCAAAAGAAAAATAACTAAAGACAAATTCAATTGATAGCATTGTTTTGTTTTATATATAGCACATCAGATATGATATAGTCACAATAATAATCCAGTGAAAAATCTGGCATTGTGACAGCCTTATAGTGTACAAGAAAACAATAAATCATGCCTTAATTTAACAAATATTACTCTTGTTATCCAAGTTGTGCTACAAAATATGTTCTATATAAACAAACCAACATTTCTCTTAATATATACATTACACATTAATGTTCCTTAATAAACACAAACCAAATTGGATCACCCTTACTAGGCGAAGCATATACATTTTGATGTAGAAATTTGCAATCCCATTATCCATTCTGGCATAGCATATGTTCTTTGTTCATTCACTTATTTCATATTTAACATGATTTGTAACAGATTATAATTTTATGTGAAATACTAAACTATTAATTTAATGACATCCTGATGTTAGTTAGTGTTTTTATAGCCACATCAGCAACGTATGTCTATTTAATTGCAAGATTAATATAGATAAAAACATATTATATAATAATAACAACAACAACTTCATTCATCATTAAGAAACAACACAAAAAAAACACTTCATATTTTACATTAAAAACATTCATCCTGACGATAGAAATGACCACTTTCTGAATGTTAAGCGCCTCCTTTTCAGGCTTTCCAGTGCACTAGTGGAAAAACATATTTCACACAATAATTATCCTGCAAGTCCTTACAAACCTAATACTGAATGATTTGCATTTCCTGCGACGTGTGTTTTATAAATGAATCTTTTTAACAGCATTTTATTTCCTCCCAAGCAGTCGATTTCTACAATTTCTTACTTTCAGTCGATCTTTCTGGCTCATTATACATATTTATCAGCAAGCGACTGCATTAGTAATTAAACTGAAATGATCAAAAAAAATTCTTAGGAAAAGCTTAAAAACCCATAACACATTATTAGTCTGCGTAATTAACTTTCAGAAAAGAGGGCCTGGAGAAATCAAGAAAAAAAATTTAAAAATGAAAAGGCAGAAAAGAAAACAGGTGGCTAAAGAAGCACTAGAAAAGGAAAGAGAGAGAGAGTCCTCATAAATGAGAGATACTGTATGCAGGCAGAGGGAAATTACATTAGCAAGCTTCTGTAAAGGTCGACTGCTCTCCTGATGCAGATGAATGATAGTGAGCGATAGCTAAAACAGCACACAGTGTGACGGTGTCTAACATGCGCTCTTTGCTCTTCACTCACCCAGCAGAGAAGATGTAGCCAGTTCTCCGATGTCGTAGCCGCCGCTGCCACTTTTATCTGACACGCTGCCATTGCAGGGCTGATGGTTACCCTGAATAAGGTGACAAGACAACATCGCTTAACATACCAAATAAAGCCCTTCAGAAAAATCACTTTTGCAAGCAACACAGTGAATCACAGGTGCAAATTACACCTAACAAGACACTTTTAACAGATCTTGCACATTCAGGGTGTGAAACAACTACCATAAGGGCTGAGTGAAATCTGCTTTATTTATTTTTTTTACAGATTTCTTTTGGCTATTTAATTTATTTTTGATTTTAAAATTCAGTTTTTGTTTCTTTTTTTACTTTTCTTGGTTTTTTTTTTCTTTTTCTGGACATTTATTTTATTAGTTAATTCAATTGGTAATTAGACAAGTTTGTCTAATTATTTGAAATCAAGAAATTAGTTTACCATTGTGCTTGTATACAATTTTACAACTTAGCATGGTATGAGTACTACTTTACATCCATAATAAATACAGCAATTACATTTTAAGAACTCTATTGAAATTCCTTTTTCTTCCTATTTAAATTACAACATGCAAGAAGGTGTGTATATTTATTATAAAAACATTTTTTATTTTTATCCTTATTGATTTATTGTTAATAACCACATTTTACTGCGCAATAGTAATAGGTCTATATTTCTGTCATTATATCTTTAAGTTCTTTTTTTTGTTGTTGAGCCAAACTTCATGGCATTTACTGGATTTATACTTTGTTTTATTTTTTGTTTTACAAAATCAGTTTTTCATTCTGTTTTACTGTATTTTAACAAATATGTAAAATATATATTTGTTGGACTCCGTTTTAATGTTAAACTACATTTTAATTAGAAAACTCATTATTAATTTACACGTAACACCTCATATTTTTACAATTTTACAACTTAAAATACATATATAAAATAATGCAATGGCATTTTAGCAAGTCTATTAAATGTTCTTAAATTCAGTTTTATTCCTGTCTAAATTTAAAAAATGAACGGAAATGTATTTCTTATTAATATTTATTGTTATTATTTTACTTTTATTTCATTGTTATTAAGTACATTTTCTATTTTACTGTATCTTTATTTCTGTCCTAAATTACACCAAACTTTTATCTTGATGGGTTGACATGAAGATGCTTTCATAGTACTATATTTGATTTACTCTTCCAAAATCTGCCAAACTCCAGTGAATTCCATGATGTAAAGATTTAGTTTATTTATTATTTTTACTGGATTTCACTGCTCTATTTACATTTTCTTCATCACAGAAATCATAGTGCCTTCCATTTACCATTCCAATAAATACACTTTCAAATACTGAATGCTAAATGACAAGACTATAAAAATCAGTTTCCCACTTTTGATATTTTGTAATAATAATAATAATTAAAAAAACACCTTAATGATGGGCTGTCCTTCAGCATACGAGTGGAGCTCTTTCATGGGGTGCTGCTGGCCACTTTGCAGCTCTAAAGGAACAAAACATTCTACAGTCAATCGTGAACAACTGCTTATTTATCATACATTTTAGTGATAGCTAATAGTGTGTGTTGAGTTTGATCTGGAGTGGATGGACGGGACTTGCTCCTGTTGCTTCCCCGTTTCCATGGCAACAAGAGCTTGTCTTGACAACACATCCCATGGGGATCCCCGATGTTCGGGAGCACGTTTTTTTTGTCACATTGAGGACAGCTAATCTCAAACCTGTGGAGCGGCACGTTCTCTGCTAACAGGTATCAGCTGACAATGCTTGACCTTTTACAATGTCACACATCGCGCATGTTTCCCCCCCTCTATGACCCACATCCCATTCATCACATTGAAACTCCATCCATCGCACATATGCATTATACATCAGTTTTTGACCCTGGCATTTCACACGCTTAGAGCTACAGTGCCTTGGCCGTTCCAACACCCACAAGACTCCCAGAAACAAACAGTGCCTTCAACTCCTGGGACTTCATTTGGTGGCATTTCCTCAGAGGACACCTTGAGGGTGAAACGTCACCTTCTACCGTAGATTTCATTTGTAAATAATGTGACACTACATTTGTGTGCGCAGATTGAACTGTCCTGCAGGCTTACGATTTATAATACACAAGCCTTACTTGTGATTAGATGACACAAATGAGAATGGAATGACTTGCCTGTGGTGGAAACTTCTCTGAAACTACTGTTGGTTCTGTGTCAACAATTTGTTCTGCTTGTATCTAAAGGTGACGTGTATTTTGTGTGAGAATGAACCCATAAGGAAGACATTATGCAGGAGATCATTAAAGCTAATCAGCAAATCAACACAAGGACATGAAATATTGATTGGAGAATTATTTTGTTATTAATAGTCATTAGGCTAAGCAATAATGTAAAAAAATAAACCTTACAATTTAAAAAACAAAACATGTACATGGATTAGCCTTGGTTTTCAATCACAACAAATGAAAATGTTTGTTAATCTGGTGGTGGGGGGCGGGGTGCTCTAAATGACAATATATTTACTTGAAATCTGATAGAAATATTGTCAGGCCTTACTATAGATAAAAACAAATATTTTTTATTAAACAGAATATACATTTTATTCAAACCCAAACCTAATGAAACTTAAACAGTAAACCCAGAGAAACTGTCTTATATACATATATACACACACGTGTGCACACACAAACACACACACATGCACGTGTGCGCACACATACATAAATGTTTTAAATTCAGTATATTTATGGAGATCTGATGTCAAAGGAGGAGCAAGACTGAAATACATTCTTGCCATTGTCGACTGTAAATATTAGTAAATAACAGCCTGCTGCGTGCTATGATTGACCAATCAGAATCAAGAATTCCAAAGAACCATGTAATACTTAATCATGCAATACACAAGCATTAGTATTTCAGCAGCAACATGTTGTTTCTGCAGAGCAAACTATACATCATAACGCATAAAATACACACACAATAAAACTATTCATTTTTCTAATTTGTTTCACTCTGTATATGCTCGATTTATATATATATATATATATATATATACATAAATATACATACACATATTTTCCACATTATGTTTAACGTATTATGTAAACGCTCTCCATGCTGGAGACGTGCAGACAGGTGGATGAAAAGATACGAGTGGCAACCAACAGTCTTCACTCAACAGGTAGCAGACGGACAAAAACAAGACAAACTCAGAAACAATCAGCAAGAGACTGACCTTGGTGACCTTTGCAGAGGCAGGAGCCCATGTTCAGCAGGCTGGCATTTATCTGTTCACCATGCTGACTGCGAGAGGGGCGACGGGGGGAAATGACCAACAGACTGAGAAGAAGAAGAAGAAGAAGAAGGGGATCTGAAACAAGCAGAGAGAGCCAAATGGAGGACAGAGCTGGAGAAATGACAAAAGGAATAAAGACTGGTCCAGGAGGAGGAAAGCGGTAAGCTGGTGTCCATCCGGTACAGTGTTTCACAAGTGGGGATGGAAGTGAGGAGAGAGAGAGAGAGAGAGAGAGAAGTGGGAAAAACAGCACACACACTGACTGACTGTGAGCTCTCTCAGTCCCTCCTCTTCTCTCTCTCTTCTCCTCCCCCTACTGCTCTCATTTTCGCTCTCAGACCCAACTTTCACACCATCTGCATACTGAAATTACTATCTTTTACTGAGGTCACATTAGTGATGCATTGATATGAAAATTCTGGCCCATAGCTAAAAGGCGATATTTATTTTCATATTATGGCTGGTAATTGGTAAATGAGTGATATTGTAATTATAAAGCATTTCTATTTTGGCCAAATACATTTACATGTAATCATGCGGTAGAAGCTTTTATCCATATACCGACAGATGAATGCATTCTGCTGTGAGTATAAACATGTCTGAAAGCTTTTTGTTATGTTATGCTAAGTTTGATTTTATATTTAGAAGAAACGTTGTCAGTAGTTTACAGAATGAAATAAAAAAACTTTTACTAAAACACTTGGTTAAACACAAAGAAATATAAAAAATTAAGTGTTTTTTTCACATAGCTGTACATAAGAATATACAATATAAAATAGTGTCACTGTTAGAAAGTCAGATTAAAAACATAATTAAAAAAATAGAATAGAAAAACTAAACTGTTAGTGTTAGAAGATCAAAGAAGTTCTTTATATAAATAGAGAGAGTATAACACTATAACAGAGTGCATAGAAGTATATAAGAGTGTTTGTATTAGAAAGTCAGATCAATGTGCTATTACTATTATTATCTTTTATTATATGTCTTCTTATTACTATTTCCTTTTCTACATCAGAAAATGTTATGTAAAAAGGCCAAAGCATTTTTTATAAAATAAAGTGAAATTGAAACGGCATCAATCTCTTCATAAGATGCACCAGAACACCACACACTAGCTTATATTGGTGGAGAGGAGACAGACTGGTGAAGTCAGTTAGATGATATGAAGATGTAAGGAGCCTGTGATGGTCAGAGGCCAGTGAGCATGTTTGGCCAGAATGACAAAAAAACATCCTAAAATTGTTTTATGACCACAGAGAGTCAGGACCTTGGTATAACCTTTCATATAAAGCACAGTCCCCATAACTAATTCTGGGACACTAGAACCCACACAGACCACAGGGTGAGCACTACCTGCTGGCCTCACTAGCACCTCAATAAAAATTTAAATGAGAAGAAAAAAACAGGTTAGAACAGTTCAGGGAATTTTTCAGAGAAGCAGAAAATAATATAGTTAGTTCTTGATAATAGCTTTCTGCTGCCCTCCGGTGTTACAGAGGTAAAGATGCATTCAGAAGAACACTCAATGGGAATTCTTTAATATAACTAATAAAAATAGCTTTAAACTTGAAAATAACTTTAAACAAAAATTATTTTGGTTGTAACCCTTTTAACCATGTTCAAATCCTGTTTGAGTTTCTTCTGTTGAACACAAAAGAAGATATTTAGAAAAATGGTAAACCTGAATTCATTTATTTTCATTCATGGATGTCAATAGCTTAACAGCTTCAAAATTCCTTATTGGGAGTAAGTAGTGAGTAAATTTAGATGTTTGGGTTATCC
Source organism: Danio jaintianensis (assembly GCA_903798115.1). Classification (NCBI taxonomy): domain Eukaryota; kingdom Metazoa; phylum Chordata; class Actinopteri; order Cypriniformes; family Danionidae; genus Danio; species Danio jaintianensis. The sequence goes on from CAIGQV010019951.1 coordinate 12,809,257, forward strand.
TTTTAACAACAATTAGACAAGTAAATAAGTAAATTAGACAAAATAATAATAATTCATCTGCAAATCATCTGCACATCTTTACTATTATTATCTTAAAACTATTATGTTTCATGTAATTTGAAAGTTTTACGATTTTATTAAACAAACAAAAGACTTATATGTGTTTTAGTCATTTCTGTGTATTGGTTCAGTTTTCATAAACGACAATATCTATTTTATTTTTTGTTTGTTTAGTTTTTTTCTACTCAATTTGTTTTTACACATCTCAGAGAGAACAGAGATACATGTCTAAACTTGTGGCTTCAAAAGAAATTCTTTTCCCTCTCTTTGTCTTTTGTCAACCTGTAACCCAGTAGGCAAACATTGCTCAAATTGTTTTTACCTGACATCACCTCAAGTTATGTTCTTGCACATGGAAATCTTGTAACAGCACTTGGTGTACCTGCGATTTGTCGAAGAAAATAAACCTTTGCCTGTATAAAGTTTTATTAAAGAATGTAAATATAGTTTTGCTGTTGTTTTTGTTAACACTCTTTTGCCTACATGATTATGACAGACAGACAGACGGACAGACAAGCTACTTTTTTATAATGTTAGCTAGACTAATTATATTTTAGCGTTAGGAAAGTCTGACACCTTGTGGTTGATGACCGCACTTGCACTCTGCACATGTATGTTTTTGTGAGGTTTCTGAGACAAAATTATACAGATTTAAGTGAATTTTGGTGAAAACCTTTCGGAATGGGAAAATAGTAAAGATTTACACTAATTGCACAGTGTCAGAAAGGTTTTCTTTCCTTCTCTGAGGTTGCACATGTGTGTCTGACTTTTGTGGCCACATAAATTTCCATTCTGCATTTAACTAGCGATTTACTATTCTCACAATTTTTCCTGCCCATTTACACCAGCTCTGTCTATTTCTCAACATCATCACAGCATGGAAAAGCTTTATAACATATTATTACAAAAAGTATGAAAATGCTTCTGTTTGACATTCATTTAAACGCAAAAGAAAAGTCAAATATAAACATCTGAACTGAGCCGATGAGCTTCATCTGTTTAATTGCTAATCCTAGACTCCACAGGGTCTTCTGAACAACTGCCACTCACTCCCAGTGTCATCTGTGCATTGTTTTTTCATTATCTCTCCTTACGAATCAGATTCATCATGCATAATTCATCATAATATTAGCCATTGCAACTGTTTATACAGATTTACTTATACAAATGAATAACTATAGTGCATTGAAATCACTCAAAAGTTCAGCTCTACTCCTCTTTTTGATTTAAATGCAGATTAATCATTACAAACATACATGCCACATTTCATAATACATATACGTTAAACTAAAAAAAGAAAAATTACTCTTCAGGATGCCACTAAACAAATATATATATCTGTATATTTAGCATTTTTTGTTCTGACAAGCTTTGAACAGATAATCCACTTAATCCACACTGAACTGAACTAAACTGAACTTCAACTGTGAAAACTGGACTGACACATTTTCAATTTACTAGATCTTCTATGTTAAGCTGCTTTGACACAATCTACATTGTAAAAGCGCTATATAAATACTAAAATGTGGGGCAGTCGTGGCCTGGTGGTTAGAGTGTTGGACTCGTGATCCGAAGGTTGCTGGTTCGATACTCGGTACCAGCGGGAATTGGGGGTGGGGGGAGTGAATGACCAGCACTCTCCACCACCCTCAATACCACGACTGAGGTGAGTCCCTTGAGCAAGGCACCGTTCCCCCCAACTGCTCCCCGGGCGCCGCAGCATGGCTGCCCACTGCTCCGGGTGTGTGTTCACGGTATGTGTGTGTTCACTAACTGTGTGTGTGCACTTGGATGGGTTAAATGCAGAGCACAAATTCCAAGTATGGGACACCATACTTGGCCACACTACACTTCACTTCACTTCACTTCACTTCAAATAAACATGAATTAAACTGAAGATAAGACACATAGCTACGTTTTTTCACTGAATGTTAGGAACAAGATCTGAAAATTACTACACTGAAATAAAAGCATATTTTTACTTTAAAATGTGTTGCTTTTTGTTTTTATATTTATTAACTAAACATTGAGTATGGTATAGTAAGTATGGTCATTTTTAGTAAAGTAGTGTTTGGTCACTTGTCGCAGTCCCTTTTGTCCTGTGTTGAGCTTTGCCCTGTCCTCATGTTTCTCCTGTGTTGAAAATGGCTTAAGAAATGCTAAACAGATTCTTCTGTTTGAAAGGCAATGTTTTGTTTACTTTTGATCATAAAAAAACATCCCTATCCCATGGGACTTGTCAGTTTGATCCCATCACTCACAACACACACTCAACACCACTGGATTTATTTTTGCCCGCTGACTTTGGAGGTCTCAGGCTCAGTGTTTTTCTCTTCCCTGTCTCCATACAGTTTACATACTTCTGTCACCATAAATAACATAACTAAAGCAATAATCCATTTTATGAGTTGTCAGTGGTTATTCCCCCAGAGAGATTGGACTGAACGCTTTACTCAGTGGCCTCAGACGTAAGGTTAACTCCTTTAAGATGAGATGCAATCAGCGGATGTTTCCCAAATTTCTAAATATTTGTCGCAGTCCGGCTTTCATTTATAAAGAGTATATTTTAAAAAGACCACATTAAATAAATTAAAATAATTTGACTTTAATTAAAAAAATAGAAAAAAAAACAGATTAAAATTGATGTTCATATCTAAACTCCATATTTATAAAATGTCATATATTTTATATAACAGGTATTATTGAGATATATACAGTCCTATAGTAACCTTTATTATTTTTATTTTTTTATAGAGTTAGATATCAGGACAAACAGAAAAATGACAGACAGAACAGACACGATGAAACAGAGACCAACAGTCACAAATACCACAGTAAGATAAATGAGCCACGAACAAATGCCATTACAAAGTTTGCACGTGCACACACACACAGACACAAACAAACACATGTTGTGCTGTTTCTACTCATCTACTCAGAGCAAATGTGAGAGGATGCCCACCAAACAGGAAAACTTGCTGCTCTATCGGTTATGAATTACATAGCTCAAAAAGTCATTCAAAATGCTATAAAAAATACAAAGTGTACCAATTACTGCATCTTGTAGTGCAGCTAGATCAGAGAGTTGGAACAGATCTTTTAATCTAAGTTTCTTTGCAAATCCTGTTTTGTGGAGATGATTATACGCATTACAACAGAGACATGTTAATATGCGCCTGTGAATCAATATCAGTGGCCGGGGAAAACCGCACTGCTTCGTCATGTTGCGGTGGGCTTCAAACTCGATGGGTTTTGGATTGTATTTTAACTTCAGGAAATTAAAAACAAAAAAAAAGCTGTGAAAAAGAGTTGTGTTGTGTTTATATCACTCCAATATGACTGGGGACACACTATACCTACACACACTCATGTCCAAACAGCTTCCACAAGTTGATTTTGTATGATAGGAGCCCTTTAAAGTAAAAAGTATTATCTTTTACAAATATCATAATGATAATAATTAATGGTTAAAAACATACAAAATTTGTGAAGTTGCACTACAACAATATCAGGTAAAATAATTATTTCAATTAAGATAATTGTTTTTAATTAAATTTAAAACCTTTTCATCATAGAACAGGTGTATTCAGTTCTGTGTCATTTTAGTATTATCTAAACAAAAAAACAACATTAACATTAGTTATTTTTTAGCCTCACATATTTAGTATCGGGAGACATGGTGGCTCAGTGGCTCACAGCAAGAAGGTCACTGGTTCAAGTCCCGACTGGGTCAGTTGGCATTTCTGTGTGGAGTTTGCATGTTCTCCCCTTGTTCACATGAGTTTCCTCTGGGTGCTCCAGTTTCCCCCACAGTCCAAAGACATGCGGTATAGGTGAATTGAATAAACTAAATTGGCTGTAGTGTATGTGTGTGAATGAGTGTGAATGGATGTTTCCCAGTACTGAGTTGCAGCTGGAAGGGCATCCGCTGTGTAAAACATATGCTGGTTAAGTTGGCGGTTCATTCCGCTGTGGCGACCCCTGGGGCCAGTTGCACCAGCAGTGCGTAAGTTAAAACGTAGCCTAGTTGTGACTTAAAGGAACACTAAGTTGCAACTTACACATTACTAAATATGTGTGTAGCACCACGAAACTTAATTTAATCGTAACGCTATGTTTCAACTAAATATTTAAGGTAGCCCCCCCCCATGTATAATGGTTAAAAAGATTATGGTGAGAATAATTTACATTGAGGTGCTCGCAATTATAATGAAGAATGATCTCCCTCTACTCACAGCCCTATTTTCCTCACAAATCTCGCATTTTTTTTGGTTTGTGAAAGAAGAGTTTAATTATCTTTCAAGGAGTGTTTTGTGTTAATTTTATGCATCAATTAAAACGAGAATTTCTTCATGACTGAGTTTTTCTTCCTGCTCTTTTCTCTTTCAGAAGTAGGATATAAAAAAAATTCAAGTTTAATGTTTTGATAACTTTATGTCTATTTTGTACGCATTCACGGCTCGCGATGCAGGTATGTGCGTCGTCTGTTATTAGTGAGTAGCTTTAATTTAATGTACTATAAAAATGTAATTTATAATTTAATTTTCATAGAACAGTTATATATAGATGCATTAGTTTCAGAATTTTAAAACAGTTTAACGATTTAAATGCTTTTTACTGGATATTACGTCATTCAATGCGACTACGCAAGACTTTATGGAGAGCTTACGACCTACTAACTACGGTTTGCCCTAAGAACATGTGGTGCAACCGAAGTGAGAACAAATTTAGTTACAAACTAGCTAGTAGTTAAGCCCCTAGTGTGGACTTTACGTTCCAGTTTAAGAAAGAACTTACGATCAACTAGTGCAACCCTATGATGATTATGAATCCTCAAAAGGTGTGATGAATAAAGGGACTAAGCGGAAGGAAAATGAATGAATATTTAGTATCTATTGTAGGTTTTGAATTTTTTTTTTTTTTACTTTTCATATCATTTATTAGTTCATTAGATATATTTAAGTAGCAATAATCTGAAATACTGTTCAGTTAATGTTAATTTCAAGTAACAAAAATGGTATTCGTTTTTTTGGCTTTTAAAAAACTATAACAACCCTGCCTTGCACCTTTGAAAATTAGAAATGAAAAAAAAAAAGGGTTACGCAAGACATTTAATTACTAAAACATCCACCTACATTTTTTTTTTACTTAAACTGCAGCACAACCTACCCAAAATGTCCTTATGACTACCAAAGAAGCTGTTAGACAAAACCAAATTTTCCTTTTTTTTAATGAGCATGTTAAAACACGAACACTCCATGTCGCTTAAATTCATCATCAGCCCTTGCAGAGCCACAGTAAGGGGATTTCCAGTGCCGGTGCTTTGAAACAATACATTCTGCCTGTAATAAATCACCACAAGCCCATAAACTCCATGCCATTTGTTCAAAGTATTGTATTTTTTCCATACGCCAGAAGTCATTATTGATCAAGATTTCGTATGTTTAAGCTTCAATCCGTCCGCACTTAAAAGAAACCTGATCTGCTCTTCCTGTCCAGTGTTTTTTTTCCCCATGCAGTGTAAAGGCCCTTCCCTGATCCACAGCACCAGCTCAGCAGGTTTCCACTACTGTTGATTCCCTCCTACTGTCTGCTGTTCTCACACTTCAGACAAAGATAATCTCACCTGCCTCACCTGCTGCTCCCAGCAAATCCTCCAGACCCCCCACTTGTTGCTAGAAAGAGAAAACCCTTCCACATTCTTTATCTGCCCCACAGAAAATGCTGAAAGGTGGACTCACAGATATGATCTGCATGTGGCATTTCTTGTCATTTCTAGTGATGCCGAACATCTTGCGGCAGAGGCTTGGTCCAGTGCTTGCAAATATGCCTGTCAGGAAGAGAAGAAGCAGAGGAGAGATCAGGTTTCCACTTCATTCCTGTTTCTTGGCTAATACTGTTAACCTAAACTGTTTTCACTGCAGTAAATCTTGTGCTGTAACGTAAGAAAACTTGAACTTGACAAATCTCATTTACAAGGGGTTGAATGCTTCGGGACAGATGTGTTGAAGCACGGCAAGAATTCAGCCCGTGAGGAATCATAATATCTGCACAAGAAAGACAGTGTATTTTGGGGAAACAAAAGTGCAATTGTGTTGACTAATGCCACGAAGATGGGGACGTCACATGGGTCTCGTGACACGGAGATGAGGTCTCAGATCACCCTGAAGGGATTTGTTTTACAATATCGACGTCCTAGCTGCACATCGCGCCAGTTATTTTATGGCTATTTACTTATTTAAGCATTAATTTATAAATTGTTTCAGAGAAGGAGATCAAGTTTGTTTAGGCTAGAAAGAGAGTGGGATGCATGTCATTATCAAAGTTTAAATAAATAAGCAGGTCATTGTTTAAGCAGTATAGCACGAGTGATTGCTAATGTAACGTTGCATGTATTGAACAGTTTAAAAAAACAAGTTTAGCATCTGTAACTTGCAGGTTACACAAACTTCTCAAAGCCAAGACAGACTTAGTTCCTGCCTGTCATCAAGCAAAACACACAGTGATGTCTGGTTCTGGAACAAATCAATGTTTTTGAAAGAACCGGTTGAGTAAATGATTCACACACAATTACGTGACTAATTTACTGACACTTTTATGCTGACACATTTAGTTGCTGTCTGTCGTCAAGCAAAACACACAGTGATGTTTGACTCGTCATTTGAATTTGAATTTTGACTTAAATTTGATTCACTCATAAAGACAATTGCATTCAAAAAAAGCATAATTTCCTTCTAAATAGTAAGTGAACTGCATAGTATTTTTTAAACAATAGGCAAGAAGGACCTACTACGTTAGGTGAGATTCTGAGGTGTGCATTTGATGGGCACTACTATCCCATGATGATGATTTATGAATGGAAGCGAATTAAAACAAATGACGCTAGAAGGTCATGTGATGCAGTATGTCTGAATATCATTCCATTTTTATACTTAAAGAATATATTTTTTGTGAAATAAGTTCAAATTCATATGTGGTACCTTCTCAGACTGTATTATATAGTAGGTGATGATAAGTAAGGTGGAGAAGTAAGAGGTGTCTTCTGTTCCCAAGTGCGCTGACATATTGCACGTCACTTTCATTTTCATGTGAAAGCGTCTTTAGCACTCATTGATGGGACATTTACTTCTGGGGAGCATTGTTTCAGTGCATGGGCATATATTCTAACATGCACAGGCCCAGTTCAGAGAGTAACTAAAGGAAGCAGAAATCCAAAATACAATTTTTAAACGTAGACGCAAATTCGAAAAATAGCAATTTGTGTATTGAAAAATGGAGGTTATACCAAACAGTCCAATATTATATTGAGTATAATATTTGCTGCTTGTTCAAACTAACTTTTTGTTTTGAGGCAACTTAATTTTTTATGTTCAATCCGCTTAAATTTGTAAAAACGATAAAGTTAACTTTATAAATTTGGGTTGGGACAACATGAAGGGATTGTGTGAAACCCTGCCTTTTTTACAGTTTTTTACAGTGTAAAAGTGCGGCATCCCTATTATCTACTATTTAGTATATTATTTTGTATGCAGCAAGTTTTTGTTGCCGGGGCGACACGGTGGCTCAGTGGGTAGCGATGTCGCCTGACAGCAAGAAGGTCACTGGTTCCAGCCCCGGATGGGTCAGTTGGCATTTCTATGTGGAGTTTGTATGTTCTCACCGTGTTCACGTGGGTTTCCCCCACAGTCCAAAGACATGTGATGTGGGTGAAGTGGGTAAGCTAAATTGTCCGTAGTGTATGTCCTGGTCCTCCAGGTTGGGGGTTGAGCATTGGGCTAACAACCCACCTCATAAAAACTAGATGTTATCAAACACCAGTACGGTGCGGCTAAATATCAACTTCGATATAAATGGCCCTGGGAGTAAGTAAGTAGGTAAGTTTTTGTTGCCACCTACTGGTGTAATAATGAAATGTAAAAAAAAATCTCTCAATAATCAGCACTTTCTGTATGCTGCTCAATCTAATTGAAGGATCAGAATTAGCCTGTTTGACCAATAAGAATCATTTATTAGAGCACCACCTAATGTTCCTCTGTAATAAGATCACTTTAATTAATACAATAAACATTTATCCAAGCATGAAACACAGAAGAAATACTTCGTTGAGAGCAAATGAGGAATGAGAAATAAAACATTCCAGTTTACAACACAGAATCACGGCGCCATTTCATATCTCTTCTTGTCAATTATCTTCACGTTGTCCTCCTTTGTTTGAAGTCCTCTCTTGCAGCGGGCCAACAACATACATCTGCATCACCGTATTCAAGGCTCAGCTAAAAGGAAATTGCTTTAATCCAAAATTGGGTTGAAGCAATTTCCACGGCCCCTTCCTTAAGCAGTGCCAGATACGGGGACCACCTCAGCAGAGGCTCATGCAGGGGATGAATAGCAGACCTCAGTGTCCTCAGGGCATGTTCACTCTCGTTCCATATGCTGCCTAATTGGTTAAATTACTGTAATTATCTGCTGGGGTTCACATTGTGCAGGCAGTAACGATTAATGGCTTCAAGAACACATGCAGACAGGAGCAGAAGAGAAGGGAACTGCTGAAGAATGCCAGCAGAACGAGGCTCAATAAAGTTTGAAAGGACTGTCACGGCCACTCAGGGACAAGGCAAAACAGGTCTTATTGAAAGAATACTACAGAGAACCCGAGAAATAGAGCTTGTGTTGTCGAGCGGGTAATTATTTGACCTGAAAAATGACAACAACACAGGGAAATGTCACGGGAAGCAATCATGCTAGTTTTGCACCGTTTGCGGCTGTCTTCTTTAAATCGCAACTGAGTAAACATAGGAAAAAAGTTCATATTTCTCTGTCACAGCGTCAAGGTCTGAATGAAATGTATTTAAGGCATACTGATAGATGAGTTACAGTCTAGTAAGCATAATTAGCCAAACTACAGTTCCCTGCACATTGTAAAAACGCAGATTAGAAAAGCTGCGTTAAAGATAAACACATCAAGGACACTTTCATTACAAAGCAGCATTTGTTTATGCACTGTAGTAAATTTATACGTGTCGCAACTGCTAAACGGATACATCCGTTTCCATTGAGTCTTGAATATTTGAGGAGTAGAACGAAACGCTACATTTTAGTTAAACACATGCATTGGGTGTTGCCCTGTAACTAATAATACCCTCATTCAAATGTGTTTTTATTTAAGCTGAGAACAAACATTGTGGTCTTTTGATATAACTAGGTTTGAAAAATCTTGTCAAATTTTTCCAGTTCACATATGTTCTTACACACGTTACACATTGTCAACACATGTGTTTATATGCTGCGCTGAAAAAACTGCAACATAAAGGGCAAGTTGTTGCCACAAAGTAATGAAGAAGCACAGAAGTTAAACCAGTGGTTCTCAACTGGTGCTAGTGTGGGCTACAACCCAAAAATGATCACTCATATGTTCTATAGGATCACATAGCGTATATGATGCTAAACTCAAATATACAAGGCAATTAATAATATCGTTATGCATAATCACAACAGAAACATAGAAGTTTGGTAATCAGTAATTATGATCACTGTTTCCTAAGCAAATGCTAGGTAAAGCCAACTTTAGCCTCCTTAAAATTCATATACAAAAAGTAGACAAAAACATATAACCCATGCAGGCCAGACTACATTAAATGCAACAAGGATCACTGTGGTTTTGTGCTGACTACATTGTTTTTGTGCGGTAAATTATTGGTTGCAAACTGCAAAAGAAAAAGAAACCATCAACATTAAAGAGACATTTAAAAACCAAGAACTGTCATTTTTCTAGTTCAGCTTATGTAATGCTAATCATTGGGTTGGGTCTCTGCAGTCCAATTTAAATACACTGAATCGTTTGATTTGAGAACATTTTGTTCACTTTTGTGTGCGAAACAACTTAAAAACTGCAGTTAGGTTGTCATTTGAAGCCCAATGTAAAATCTACGCCCTGAAACAACACAAGAATCACTTGGTTGAACAAAACACCAGTGATGATGAGAAAAAACAAACCGGTAAGTGTGGCAGCTTTGCCTAAAGATGTGGAAAAACAGGTCAGAAAGACAAACAGAATAATTTGAAGAGGAGAGAGTGAGTAGAGAGGGAGAAACACATAGAGAAAACTGAGGGAGGAAGACCAATATAGCCCCAAATTGGAGGATGTGTTTTTTGGTCAGAAACCCATCTCTAAAATTAGCCAGGGATGTAAATTCCACAACGGTTCTAGGTTTGTGTGTTCAGATGTAAAAGAGGGCGATGGAAAAGACAAGAAATAAATATAAAAGGAAAAACTCATACTTGAACTGTATAATGATGATTTTTACAATGGGAGCCCTTTAAAGAGCGGGGACATTTTCAAAGCCACTGTAAAGAAGGAGGAAACCTAAAAATGAAAGCCACAGGCCTCACACAGGACATTTCACCACTAAGGTTAAACCATGTGTACAGCGCATAAAGCACCACAGCCCAGCCTTCAACACAGTCCTCACCTATGCTGTTGTGTAGCCTGTAATTTAAGCCGAACTCACATATTGAGGAAAATATGACTACTAATCCACATTAAGGGACAATTCTGTTTATTGATGGGAATGGTCCTGCTTGCATGTTTATGTAAATGTATACCTCAATCATGTGCTAAGCAGTTGTAAAATATATAGCCTAACTTATCCCCCCTCACTTTCAGAGCAACCTGACACTGATTTTCGCTTTCTTTTCATCAGTAGTCTCTTGTATTTTCTTTACTTACAACATGAATTGTCATTCACAACCCTTTATTTTCACAACGTGACGTATTTCCAACTGAAATAGGATATTTGATGGGTAAAGAAAAAGAAATGTGGGGAGTGGCTTGTTTTTGTTCGTCGGAATTGACTGTTGCTTTTGAATTTTAAACATCACGGCAAAATAAACGATAACCTACCTGAGATATAAATTCGACCACGCAAAACTTCGCACCCTGCAAGCAAGATGAAAAAAGGCGTGAAGTGAAATAATTTGGCAGTAAATGTCCTTGTTTTAAACTGTTTATTCACGAACATGACTCCAATGAGTCGATTCTTTTTCACCGAATCACAAAATGCAGCAAGAGTCAAATTATCGAACTAATTCCGGTTCTTCTAATGAACTGTTCAAAGGACACGTTTATAGAACTAAATCCCTTGTCGCGATTAAAGTCAACCAATAATTGTCTCACTTGATTAACTGCTTATCTGATTTTGAAACAAAAAGATTGTCGCACAACACATTTATAAATAGCTATTCTGTAAAACAGGTGATGTAGGCCTACTCTGGATTATGTTAATTGATCTGTTTTAGTCAAGGTCAAACAGGCCTATGCAAATATATATTAAATATGCAGATATTGTATTTCACATATGCTGATTGATATAAAAAAATGACTGTCTCATTTATAATTTCTATTAGTCTCTTAAAAACCTAAGGCACAACATGTAGCCTACCACTAGATTATTATATATTTAGCTGATTTATGCACTTACATTATCCCAGATGTTTCAAAGAATGTTCAAATCTAGAGAATTAAGCAATTTGACATGGACTATGTCCTTTTTTTGTTAGACTACACACCATTATAACAGAACCTTATTTAACATGTATTTAGTAGTACGATAAAAAGCATTGCTTTTTCTCTGATTTCAGTCACGCAGTCATCAAAAAAAGTCAGAACTTGTAGATTTTAAATGGATATATCTTCTAAATTTATTCTCTTTTTTTTTTTTTAGAGCATACTAGCTTATAGATAGCATTAAGGCTATTACATCATATTCTTAATAAAAAAAAGTGCATTTTGATTTCATGAGGACTGTAACTTTAAATTTTAACACTTTTTGTCATCCAAACAAAAGAGGGCTTTGTAATGGAGTGCAATAGAGTAATTAAAAAATGTTTAATTCAGGGTCATTTCTAAATATTTGAAAAGACTTGTCCCACTTAATGTCTATGGTGGTTACGACCCTGAACACTTTCTCCGACAGGTGGAAACAATAAGACCTTGTATTGTTAACCTGAACTTCTTTTTTGATCACAGTCAAACAGAAACTGAACCACGTGGGGCACATATTGTGTCAAATTAAAGTACCTAATTCAAGGCCACTGGTGCAAGTCCATCTGAACAAAAGATGACGAAGATGTCTAGACAATAACAGACATGCTTGAAGAAAAGCACAAAGACATTTGCTTCTTCTGTTCTACCTGTTTGACTTCCATGATGGGATTTCACCCTCTAGCCAGCTTCCCTTGTCCGACTATTTTTGTGTATAAATATTTACATTCCAACCTTGACATTTTCCACCTGATCAAAAGGGTGCATTAGTGGCATTGTTGGCTGCATCACTCAACGGCAGCTGATAAATTCAATACTCTGGGCGCCAGACAAAAGCCTCTCTTAATTTGAGTTCAGTGAAGCTGTGGTTACGGATGGACAGGAGGGGCTAAATTGAGAACAAAGTAAATTGTCCTGCACAGGTTATAAGGTTCATTGGTTTCTGTCATAGTTTACAGATGGACTGCAAACCAGCAACTAATTAAATAGGGGCTGCTTTGACCAATTAGATAATGCAGTCATGCAAAGCTTCTGGCTTCCTTGAGTACATTAGTGCTGTATTGACTTGCTCGCTATGAAAGAGCTTAATACATTACAATGAAGATGCAATTAGAAACATTTTGTTTCTTTGCTATTATGGCTTTTTATTGTTGTGAGGGAAGAAATTGATTAAAAAAAAAAATCAAAGTGACATTGAGTTTAGAGGCTACAAAGATTTTATTGTGACTGAAAGACAAACTTTCGTTACAAATAAATCCCAATTCAGTGTCATTAAAACAATAAATAAAGTAAAAAATAAATAGACTATTAAATAAAGTACAAAACAATTGACCCAATCAAACTTATTTTTGTTTGTGTAGAAATATATCCATGAGTGGGATCTGTGTGTTTGTACTGAGCTTTACAAATTTCAATGTTTAGAAAAAGGTCAGAACCAAGGTCAAAAATAACTAATTTTCCCTTTCCGAAAACTTGTCAATGTCCCACTTAGAAAAGATATGAAACACAATATCAACTGCAAACAAACACTAAATATGAAGAACCCACCTGCATTCAACATCTAGAAATAATCCGAACAAAGTGGAATTAACAAAGGTGTGTTCACACTTGAGGTTTGGTTCTCTTGGTTCATTTGGTCTAGACCAAAAAAGAAAATGATACATTTAATCCTGGACTTAAGAATTGAAAGATTAAAAATTCTTTATTTATGTACACTTTTGTATGTGTAAATTGGTAACTATTTCAGTTGAGAACTTTTAAAAATCTTTCATATGTGTAAAGAAATCCTCCATCGCACAAATAAACACAGGTCTGCTGTAGGAAGATGTGTTTCTGATGCCTGTATTGAACAGTAATGGGCAACTTTGCAACTATAATGAGAAAAAAAAATGCATTCTTGTGACATCATGTCCTGTTTTTGGTCTTTGGTCCATGCTACGTTCATGTTACAAAATGGACAAAATCCCATCTTTTCAGCAGTCTCAGTCAGCTTGTTTGATGCATAGAAATGTCTGGATGACAGCATACACAATTATTCAAATGAACCAAAATAACGAGCAATAACACCACAGTTTGCTGTAATCAAAGCAAACCTGCCAAATGTGAACACACCCTAAGAGTACAGCAGATTCTTCCCTCTATAAACACAAAATGAAAAGAAGCTTAACATTAAAACTGTTTTTCCATACAAGTGGGTCTGTTTAAAACCATACTGAGGTCCTGCAAGTTATAATAATCAAGGAAGGTCATATCCCAGCATATCTTGATCGGTTAATCATGAAGCAGATCTGCTGAAGATAGTCTCCATGATTCACAGCTCCAGGCCACTTTAATCTCCTGACACACAATGAATAACAGAATCCACAAATCCCAGTAAACACAACTGTCCGTTTGATCATTTTCTTCGTTTGCGAGGACTGTCACTTGCTGAAAATATCTGAAAATCACAACCGTGCATTTGTTTACAGAACGCCGCCGGATCACATTTTCCCATTTGATTTAATCCGGCAATCTGTTCCAGAACTGCGTTTTTCTTTTTAACTCGTTTCCATTTTGTCATTTTCGCTCGCTGTTTGTTCCATCCGATCCAAAATGTCATCGTGGCTGTAACCTTTCATGACGATAAGGGATGAGACGGCGGCTGAGATTTCTGATTTAAGTGCTATTTCATGGCGGCGCCTCCGCTTTTCTTGTTTGTAGAGAAAACACAGGACCGAAGGAACGCCTCGCTGCTCTGTTTCATCTAAAACCAGAGATTTTTAAACTTGATGGTCCAAAGCATATAGCGCTGAGAGTGCAATTGTAAAGAAAATGTCATCGCGCGAGACATCAAATCATGGCCAACTCAAGCATGATTGAAACCAGAGAGCATCACAATCAGCGAAACATCACTAAGTCTTAACGCTCGCCTCCACATTTCTGGAAGAGAAAGACCTGTGGGTCTGTTTTTCTCTCATAATTCAGTCAGAGAGACACAGTGCCAGTTCACCAATGGAGAAGAAACGAGTAAGATCTGAAAGTAAAAGTCGCCGCTAACTAGCATTGATCAATCTCTCTCTGGCTAAAATGAAGCATGCATATGAATCTAAAAAAAATTAAACGACTATATTTTCTCAAAAAAATAAACATATGCGTATGGTAAAAATATGTCTAATATACATGGTTTTGATGCATACATCAATAGCTTTTTTGATTGTTTTACACGTCCTCCATTTTGTTGGTAAGTACGTCAAATGCTACACGTCTCCACGCCGGTGCGAGTCCTTCTGGCTAGTCTGGAGGTGTTTTTTTGTTTTTTTTTGGCCAGGTCAAGGTCTGTCCCTGCAGTCCAATCCCAAGGCAGATGAGAGTTCATTCAGTCCACAGCCAAAGATGCTGTTTAAAGACAGTTCACACTGCAAACACACTCAGGGTGCTTGTCTGGTCCTTTAGTCCCAGGATGCTGTAGGCAATCCGCTTCAGGTGACCCGGCAGACGCACTCCAATGTTACGGATGTCCCTGGGAAATAAAACAGGAAGAGCACGGTTATTTTGGTTTTACATTTTTAACATTTCCTTTATATATAGATGTTTTGGTCACACCCTACAATAATGTTTCATTAGTTAATGTTATTTAAAGTATATTTTAACATGAACTAAGAATGAACAACAGCCTACTTGTACAGGATTTATTTATTATAGTTCATCATTTACTAATGCATTATTAAAATCCAAAGTTGTGCTTGTTAACATTAGTTAATGCACTGTGAGTTAACAAGAACTAAGAATGAAAGACTTTTATGTTCATTAACTAATGTAAACAAAGATACATAAATACTGCAATAAATAAAGTGTTTGCTTATGTTAATAAATTCTTTAACATTAACTAAGGGAATATTATTGTACTTTTTTTAATGTTTTTTGCCCATGTATTTAGTTTATTTATGCCTGTTCTCACAGTTTTTTTAAGTTAATACCCAATAATGAATTTAGGTTTAATGTACCATGTAAACTAATTCTAAAATTTATTTGTCGGTTTTATTTTATTTTTATTAGTTTTGAAGTCATTAAAAAAGATTAAGAAATGTATTTTTGGCATTTTTTGAGCGAGGATTCGAACTTGGGATAGCCTGTGAGGCTATTGCTGCTGAAAAAGTTAGTTTTTACATAAACATACTTTTAATTTGAAAATATTAATTCAATTTTTCCTTTAGTTTCCATCAACGATACCAGCACTGTGGGAGGCTGCATGAAAATGACACATATTCTCCTCTTTAAAAAAGTCATTCTGAATCAGCTGTTTAAAAAGCTAGCATGTTATCCGAATCCTAATTACATTTTTAATTAGCACCTTGATGATTTAACAAGGCTTCCCTTTGCCCGCCGTGACTCAGAGTTGGCCGGCACAGTCAGCGGAGGACTTGTAAATAGTTTCTGGTTTTAAAGAGTGCTACCAGATGACACCAGATGGAACAGTCGGGCCATAAAGCAAAAGACAAACACATCAAAGGCATTTCTGGTGCTCCACACAAAGTTCAGCAAGCTTCGAGGCTAAAAACACCCACGGGAGCAGAGCCAGAGGTCCTGGAGCTGTGCTGCTCCTCCACTCCCAACCCTTCATCAGTCAAACTGCCTGCTCCGAGAGCTCTCTACCTCCACACACGCCGGCAGACAGACCTTGCTAAATATTTAAATATATAAATATATAAATATAATTTCATGCTCAAAAGTAAAATTTGAAGTTCTATGAATGAAAAATGATTTACAATCATGTCTTTAAATATTCGCATGTTGAGTAAATTAGCTACTGAGGATACAGATGCAGCCTCTGCTAGTTGCCAGATCTAGTTATTATAAATGATGCATTGTTGGAGTTAATGTGACAGTGTTCACAATGTAATTGATGTGTTGATAAAGTAAGAAGATAAAGGTTGGGGTTTACAAAAATACACGATCTGTACTTGTTTCATTTTTGCGGGGTTTGCTTTTGTTTGTTTTGGCATTATCTGGCAACTGCTGGAACTTAAACTCACAGGCAGCAATCAAAAAAGGAGTGCACATTGCTAAGGAGACTGCATTTGGTAAGACTAACCCAATGATCACCATCATGGTATTATCTGTGGGACTCTATCGAATGCTACAAAAACAGTGGCATAATTACCTTCGTACAACAGATCTGCAGAACTACAGAAATTAAAGCACTTGACAGGATGAAGGGTGTGATATCTGCTTGTTAAGTCTGTGTGGTTTCTGTATCCAAACACTATATCAAATACCAAAAGCCAATAAAAATGGTACTAATATATGTTCAACATGCTGCAATACTATTGAAAATCATGATCTGAATTATTTTCATATTTCCATGCCTTATCTAAGATGGTCAGACAGTGATTCATATTTTATAAATAGTTAAAATATAGGCAGTAATAATAATGATGATAATATAGACAACAATAATAATAAATAATAATAGTAGACAATATCTTACCGTTTACTTTTTTATCGTTATTCAATCTCTACTGTCACACAAAAGACCAATAAAAAGATGTGATGTAAAATATGTAGCAAATGAATGAAAAAGATTCACTTGAATGTGTGATATGACTAAACAGTGGATATAAACAGTCAAATGAGTAAAGGCTTGAACCTGGAACCAGTTTTCAGAAAGTGTTTCCAAACCTTTATGAGTTTCTTTTTTCTGTTGAACACAAAAGAAGATATTTTGAAGAATGCTGGAAACCTGGAAGTCAATGGTTTCAGGTTCAAAATATCTCCTTTTGGTTTCAACAGAAGACAGAAAATCAAAGAGTTTTGTAACAAGTAAAGGAAGTTTATGATGACAGAATCTTCAGTTTTGGGAGAACTATCCCTTTAAGTTTAGTACTTAGCAGACCATGCTAAGTCATGCTAAAATTCATAAACATTTAACAGCAAACGTATTACTTATCATTCATCCACCAATGAAAATTATTGCAGACAAATGTTTTAATATATTGCTGCATAACAACAATGTAGTTTGCACCTTTTTTAACTTAATCTTGATCTGTTAAATTGCTAAAATCATACAAATGTTCTTGTTTTGACGGTTTATTTTACATCTGTCCGGAGACAGACAAACGTTCAGCTCAATTAAATCCTTCCTCATTGTATAGAGTAATTCAATCCATCCACCCTCTTTTCAAAACACTAATTATGTTGACGTCATCATTAATTAGCCAATGTTAAATGATTAAAAACATACTTAATTTGCTTCTGTTTAAATACTGAACTTTTACTGGACTGGATTTTCACATCATAAGGAATGGAAGCAAATAAAATAATAAAATGATAAACAAATGAATATGAGTGCAGCTCACTACTTCCTGTAAAATACTGCTGCATGAAACAAAACTGTATATAAATATATCTCTCTCTGTTCTCTGCATGAACATCAGCTCGCTCTCCTTCACCAGTGCTGCTCTCTTTCATCTTTAGTCTTGACTTTTAAGTCCAGTGGTGTGGATGTGAGGGTTGTGTGGTTTCTGGCTGCAGTGGAAGCGCAGGCCTCGACTAGTGCTGTTGGGAAGGGGAGGGATGAGAGAGTCTGCCGAAACAGTGGGAGGAAGGGAGGGATGGCAGGACGGGGCAGGGGAACATCATGCCACAATCCACTACAGCCAAAAACCACGGCTATACTTTCTCTCCCGCCATCGCTTCAAAGAAACTAGTAGCCCTCTAAGGTGTTCGTTGAGAAGACGCTGAAATGTTCATGTGTGTTTAAGTTAAAAGTTAGCGCTTGACTCGTCTAAAGAAGGTTAAATCGTCATTACAATTTTATGTGGTTGCTGCGCTCGCCAGATACAGTAAATCAAAAAATGGTCTGTGGTTGTGTGAGATTATCCTTGTAACCAAAGCATAAATTTAAGCCACATTCAATTACCGGATCTCTAGAAGAAAAAACGTGGAAAAATATTTATATGTTCGAGGAATTATTAAAAGTTCGAGGATAGCATCTTGTTTAAATACAAGCTTGTCCTGACCAATCAGTCTCGGTGTAGACTGTGTGCCGCAGGAGAGAGTGAGAACTAAACACTGCAGATTCCTTCACAAATTCCCAGAACTCTCAAATTATGTTCATCTGGGGCCATTTTATTCACTGTTTTACATAATACTAAATTAGTTAGGCTACATTTCTGACATTATGTAAGAGGGAAATTGAAGAAAGTTTAAGAAACAGTGTCTAAAAACTACTTTTAATACATCTTGGACTTGACTGTATATGTATATATACATAATAGTTGTAAACATATGATTATTATTTCTTGATTTGATATGATTTATTATTATGTATTATTTAAAAAAAATCATTTATATATATATATACATACACACTTTCAATTTTCTTCTAACTAATTTTACCTACTAAATAATTAATAAATAATTTAATAAAGATATTTTATTAAAATGTATTAAATAATTCATTCTTATTCATATTTATTATTGTATTTGTCCAAAAGCTGAGGTCTTTTTTGCCATCATTTTAGTAAGTTCAGGAAGGGCTAATTTATGGCTAATAAAATCCCTGAACAAGTAAAAAAATTATGTCTACATAATAAAATATAATCTATATATATCCGGTATATGAATCGAAGAAGAATTAATAAGAATGAATTAACAACTATATCAAAATATCTCATTTTAATCTGCTGTTAACCCTAATTTCGACCTGGTTCTGACACATGTAAAGTCAAACATTCCATTCATCTGGAGCACCAGGATATGATAACCAATCACAGCAATGCACTTTGGTCGGTCTCCTAATGATCCCATCAGCTCATTCACTGCTGTTGTTGTCTTGTAGAGTGTGTTAAAGGTGTGAGCGTTACTCACTCGCTCTTCATCTGCAGCACCTGCTCCATGCTGACCACGCCGGCCATGCTGAAGTTCTCACTGTACTGGCTCATTTTAATGGACTCCAGCCACTCGGACACAGACCTGAAGGGAGAGCCGTCTGAGCCGCTGGTGCTGGGAAGCCGAATGGAAACTCTGACAAAGACACAAAACACAAAAATACATTCAAGAAAACCACACAGAGAGAGAGAGAGAGAGAGACCTTTTCTTGTCATAATTGTTGGGTGGGAGAGGAAAACCTGTCCGTTGGGTTCAAGAATTCTGATGAAGATTGGAAAGTTTACAGTGCGATAAACATCAGAAGATGCCAAAACTATCCGTTTGTACGCGGTGCGTGTCTTAACTTCACAGAGGAATGACTTTGTTTGAATTAGCACTTGAGTTTCTTGCTAAGAAATTGTGTAATAGACGTGTTTGCAAGCCTCGACTTCTCTCTGTCGAGTAAAAGCTTTGAAGGAGTCGTTTGAGGAATTCCGAGCATGTGAGGTCTTACCGAGGGTCAAAGTCTGCGATGGCCTTCAGAGAATCTGGGCTCTTCAGGAGTTTGTCTAGCAGGCTGACGATGTCTCCGAATCTGGGCCGTTTGGAGCGATCCTGCTGCCAACACTGTAACATCAGCTGGTACACAGCTGAAGGGCAGTCCATCGGTGCAGGAAGACGGAAAGCTTCATTAATGGCCTTCATTACCTGGGGAGAGAGAGAGAGAGAGAGAGAGAGAGAGAGAGAGAGAGAGAGAGAG
>CAIGQV010019951.1:12829473-12842401 GCA_903798115.1 Danio jaintianensis
GAGAGAGAGAGAGAGAGAGAGAGAGAGAGAGAGAGAGAGAGAGAGAGAAAAGTTATGACATTTTTCTCAAATGAAGATCCAACAGCAGAGTTATAATATTATTGTTGTATAAATATTACGGTTTTATTAGTATTTTCTTTATTATAATTATTTTATAATTCTATTTTTGTAGATACTTTTTTATATTATTATTATAGTATTACACTACTACAATTCTTCTGTTTTGTATTTTAATTTATGTTTATTTTATATTGTATTTATTTATTCATTCATTCATTTTCCTTCGGCCCAGTCCCTTTATTTATCAGGGGTCGCCACAGCGGAATGAACCGCCAACTTATCCAGAATATGTTTCACACAGTGAATACCCTTCCAGTCGCAACCCAGTACTGGGAAAGACCCATACACTCTCACATTCACACACACACTCATACACTACGGCCAATTTAGCTTATTCAATTCACCTATAGACTGTGGAGGAAACTGGAGCACCCGGAGGAAACCCACGCCAACACAGGGAGAACATGCAAACTCCACACAGAAATCCCAACTGATCCAGCTGGGGCTCGAACCAGCGACCTTCTTGCTGTGAGGCGACAGTGCTAACCACTGAGCCACCGTGCCACCTTTCTATTCATTCATTCATTTTCTTTTCGACTTAGTCCCTTCATTAATCTGGGGTCGCCACAGAGAAATGAACCACCAACTTATCCAGCATATGTTTTATGCAGCGGATGCCCTTCCAGCTGCAACCCATCACTGGGAAACATCCATACACACTCATTCACAACGGACAATTTAGCCTACCCAATTCACCTATACCACATGTCTTTGGACTTGTGGGGGAAGCCGGAGCACCCGGAGGAAACCCACGCCAACACGGGGAGAACATGCAAACTCCAAACAGAAACGCCAACTGACCCAGCCGAGGCTCGAACCAGCAACCTTCATGCTGTGAGGCGAACGTGCTACCCACCGTGCAGCCCACCTTTATATATATATATATATATATATATATATATATATATATATATATATTGTTAAATATTTTTCTCTTTTTAATCTATTTTAAGCTATTTTTACATTTATTTGTATATATTTATTATTGATAATTATTATATTTATATATTTATATAGTGTTATAATATAATATAATATAATATAATATAATATAAAAATACAACAATAACTAACAATAATAATAATAATAATAATAATAATAATAATAATAATAATGATAGAAAATGAAAAAAACTGATTTGGAATTTTTTTTAATTTTCTTTATTTTTAAAATTCTTTATAATTATGTTATTATGTTGCTGTTTACTATTTTGTATAAATAATAAAACATAATAATTCTATCATTTTAAAACTATTATTAAATGATAAATATTTATTAATCCCCAATTTAATTACTAATTAACTCATTACCTACACATTTTGCTCAAAGAAATCTCCAATATGGTCAATCCGTACCTCATGGTTGCTCATATCCCAATATGGCCTCTCTCCAAACGCCATCACCTCCCACATGACAATGCCGAAACTCCACACATCACTCGCGGATGTGAACTTCCTGTAAGCAATGGCCTCTGGAGCCGTCCAGCGAATTGGAATTTTACCTCCCTGTGGGCCAAAAGAACACATATAAACAAGTGTCAAGCAGTCCCATATAATTTCTGCAAATCCTGACATAATAAGCAGGTTGCAGTATTGGCCAAATAAAGACATCTGGAGTTTTAAACCACACGTTTATTTGCTAAGTGGACTTACGCTAGTCGTATAGGTGCCTTCAGGATCGTCCTCCAGGACACGGGATAGACCAAAGTCAGACACCTTGCACTCCAAGTTACTGTTGACCAAGATGTTCCTGGCGGCCAGATCTCTGTGTACATAACTCATGTCTGAGAGATATTTCATGCCCGCCGCGATGCCACGCAACATACCCACAAGCTGGAACGACGACATCTCGCCATCGTGGTCCTGTGAGGAAGAAAGAGTTTCATTTATAACTGTTTGTTAAGTTAAATCACTTTGAATTATCATCTGTCAGATTTTGTTTCTTTTTCTGATTCAGTGATGAACTTGACTAACATACCTTGAGGTATTTGTCAAGAGCACCATTTTCCATGTACTCCGTCACAATCATGGCATGCTTGACTGCAAAGAAAACAGACAGAGACAAAGAGGCTTTAGAAAATGAAAAATGAAACAAATGTTAATTCTGCAGAATTAGATTACGGCTCAAGTAACAATAAAAACGTTGCTCAAAAACTATATTCAATTCAATTAAATAAAAATAAGGTAAAAAGGCTAATAATTAAATACTTGTATATCATCCAAATGAACACGCTCACACACAAAGTTGGTATTGGTGGTCTCGCTAAGTGGTATATATTTATATATATATCAGTGCTTCTCACACATAGACTTTACTTGGGCGGGCCTTGTTTCGTTCTATGTGCGCAAGACCTGTCAACACTCCCACAGACAGTCTCACATGCTCTGCAGACCCACAGAGACAAGCCTTTTGGGGACCTAAAAAATTTGTCCGGCCCGGGTTTCTAAACCTCCTAAAATGTCCGGGACTCAACTTTTGCTTTCACTTTCTAAAGCTTGTATGCGTTTTAGCATTACCTTTTTACTTAAGCCTACTTTTGCTTGGCTTCGCAGCTAATTGCACACGCACAGTCGCGAGAGAAACATTAAATCATTCATTTTTTAAATCCTAACGACTCAGAAAAACTTTACTATATACTCGAAGAGGACGAAATGACCGGTCTAAGATATGTACACCATTAGTAATGGTTGATCAACGCATTTGCCTTATTTAAATAATCTACAGTTTTAATCTTGTAATTAAAATGATTTTTAAAGATATTGTCTGTTTTTATTCCTTTTTCTGTCATTTTTTTCTCGTTTGCTGATTATTTGATTAATTTGATGATGTTAATATATTACATAGGCTATTTTATATACATATCTAAAATGCTTTGGCATTCGAGTTTGCTTTGAACTTGAAAGAGAGAGAGAGAATCAGATTTTAACAGTCAGTGGGTGCTCATGGCTCCTGAATAGTATAAAAGTAAGAAAATAGTGGATTTCAACAGTCTTTTTATTTTTATTTTTTTACTTTAACCCATTGAAAAAAAAACAGTGTATAACAGTGTCATAATAAATAAAATTATTGCTAAAAATTAAATTATGTTTTGTTTGTCGCAAATAGTTAACTATTTATGTGATGCGGGTAAATGGTGTGTTTCAATCCGGCTACCACCGCAAGTATATTTCAAACCTGTGGGAAACACTGTATATATATATATAGATATTTATTTATTCCTATTAACTTTATAATTTTTTTTCATTCATTGCATTCTTAAATATGCATTTATTTATTTGTATTGTTATTAATATTATTATTTAGTTTTTATTTTTATTTGTTTTATTATAATAATAATAATAATAATAATAATAAACAGTGATTTATTATATTATTATTATTATATAATAAATCACTGTTTATTATAACTACTTTTTTATCAGTTGGTCATATTTATTTTAGTATTATAAAGTTATATTTTAAATATTCTGATATGTTTTTATTAGAATTTATTATATTAATTTTATTCCTATTATCATTATCACCACCATTATTTAATTAACATAATTTAATCATTAATAACTCTGTTTACTGTTTATTTTGTTAATGTCATTTCTATTACATTCTATTATATAACTATTTTAAAGTATTATTATATTATTTGTAATGCTATTAAATCTTATTATATTGTTGTTTAATATGAATATTATTAATTTAACAATTAGCAGTTGACTACACTTACATTTAGTGACGACCCCTTCCAGGCGGATGATGTTCTGGTGTGAGAACTGTCCCATGATACTGGCCTCACTCAGGAAGTCTTGCCTCTGTTTCTCGGTATATCCCGGCTTCAGCGTTTTAATGGCCACAGCCACTTCCTTCCGGCTGGGAGCTTTAAGGATTCCTCGATACACCTCTCCAAACTCACCTACAGCACAAAAACACACACCACCAAACGCCATCAGATAAACCACATTCCACACGGAAACTCCTCAAACACGTCCCGTGACAAATAGGGGTTATTTAACAACATGCAGGAGATGCTTTGAAATGATAACCAGCATGCACAGTTAACAAGTGGATTCATGGGGCGGGGGGTCAGAAAGGCCATGAGAATCTGTGTACAACAAGCGGACAGAAACTGGAGGAGAGTTGGCGATTAAGAGGAAAAACGTGACCACAACACACAGATCTTCTTATTTAATGCTGAAGTTTGAGATGTATACTATAAACATTTGAAAGGATTTAGGGCTAATTTAGTGTTTGTTTGTTTTATTTGTAAGTTGTACTTAATTATGTCAGATTTTTTTTCTATATCCATGAGGAATATGAAGCAAATCTCTGGAGCGGGTTAAGAAAACAACACTAATTCAATCTGAATGACACTGGGAGGGAAGAAGATAGAGAGGCACTAAATGAAAAGTGAAATAAATGTTACTAATTCTACAGAAAATTTATTGAGAGGATAAGACTTAAGTATCTAAAAACTATATTCATAAAATTCACTCTTTGAAATAAAAATATGGAAAATATGGTCACTTTTAACAAACCATTAACTAAGATTATCAGCTCAATAAACTATTAATTAGCTGCTTATTAATAGTAAGAAATATAGTAGCTAGAGTTACTTATGGGGTTAGAAATGTGGAATAAGATCATATTTTATAACTACTAATAAACAGTTAATATCTTAATAATTGGCAGGTAATAAGCCATTAGTTAATAATGGCAATTTTTGTACTTAAACTAAAGTGTTACTGAAAACAATTTTATACTTGAAGATTATCATATGATTTTATATATATCTTTTTTTAGTGCTGGGCAAAAAATATTCACGATTAATTGCATCCAAAATAATAATTTGTTTTGACGTAATATAATATGGCGACACGGTGGCTCAGTGGTTAGCACTGTCGCCTTACAGCAAGAAGGTCACTGGTTCGAGTCTCGACTGGGTCAGTTGGCATTTCTGTGTGGAGTTTGCATGTTCTCCCCGTGTTAGCGTGGGTTTCCTCCGGGTGCTCCGGTTTCCCCCACAGTCCAAACACATGCACTATAGGTGAATTGAATAAACTAAATTGGCCGTAGTGTATGAGTGTGAATGAGTGTGTATGGATCTTTCCCAGTACTGGGTTGCAGCAGGAAGGGCATCCGCTGCGTAAAACATATGCTGGATAAGTTGGCGGTTTTTTGTGGTAACCCCTGATAAATAAAGGGACTAAGCCGAAGGAAAATGAATGAATGAATAATATAATATATATATATATATATATATATATGTGTGTACTGTGTATATTTATTATGTATATATAAATGCACACATGCATGGATTTATTTGAGAAAATGTTACTTATATTTAGATATAAAATATATATGTATATGATACAAATTACATAATAGAATCAGAATCAGAATCGGTTTTATTGCCAAGTGTGCTTACACACACAAGGAATTTGTTTTGGCTACAGAAGCCAAAGCCGATATAAAGTAAAATATCTATGTAACAAAATAGTTTTGTTTCTATGTATGTGTATCACATATACATAATAAATATATATACATACACATACATTATGTCAAAATAAACTTTTATTTTGGATGCAATTAACCGTGATTAATTTTTGCCCAGCACTACTTTTTTGTCTTGAAGAAGATTTTTCACCTCACCAAGGCTACATTTATTTGATCAAAAATACAATCAAAACAGTAATGTTGTGAAATATTACTTACATTTAAAATAACTGATTTAGATTTGCATGTATTTTATAATGTAGTTTCAAAACTGAATTTACTTCCATTCTTCAGTGTCACAAGATCCTTCTGAAATCATTATAATATGATGATATTATTGGCACTTAATCATTAATAATGATTCTTATAATTGTCAATGTTGAAAACTTTTTTCCGCTTCATAGTTTTCTCTAAACAGGAATAGAACGTAGGACCAATTTAGCAGTTATTTGCTTTATTTTTAAGCCATGATTAATTAACTCTGATTTTTTTATAGCTGTACTCCTCCATGTGGGATATGAAAAAAACCTCCAGAGCGGGTTAAGAAAACAACACTAATTCAATGTGAATGACATCGGGAAGGGAAAAAAATTGTCTCTTGAGGAAAAGAAGTACTACACTAAAAATATTCCAGCTCTAACATGTAAAGCTGGAATCAGACAATTTGTGATGCGTGCCTTGTTTAAGCTGTCACTCCACTGATCTGTAAAAAAGCTGTCACTTTCAATGAACTGTAACATAACTTCAAATCAATGAGTGTTGAAAGTCATTCCTCCCAGAATGCACTCCTAACAGCCCCACAGCGGCTTGTCAAAATGCCACAGATGTACTAACCTGCTCCGATGACTTTCTGCTTGGTGATGTGATTGGGATGAATCTCGCTGGCAAACTTCAGAACTGCTGTGTTCGGGTCTTCGTATGTGTGAGGATCAACATAGGTCTTCAGCGGCTTCAGCTGGTCTGAATTGATGAGAATTTTGCATTGGATTAAAATGTAAATCATCAAAAAATCCCACATAAAGATTCTAATTTTTTAATTTATAGTGATGTGTTTGAGTAAAATATAAGTCTAGTTTTATTGTGTAAATTGCTGACATTTTTTATTTAAAATAAAAATGTTTTCATTTAAAATAACAAAAAAATTATAAAGTGCTATATTTTTTAGATGTGTTTATAATCATTTTAGACAACACAATACCATTGTTTTAACTTCAGCAGAATTAGGAATGTAATATTTAGTGGGGAAAAATTAAGGAAAGAAAAACATTTTTTAATTCACAATAATTATATGAGAAATTTAGAAGGAATTTGATCAAATGTAAAGAATAAAACTTATATTTTCTAACATTTTGCTCAATTCCATACCTAATACATACAGCAAATGCAGAGAAACTGAGAATTTTTTAAGGGGTCTCCCTCCAAACATAATCAGGTTAAAATGAACCTTGTTATTTACATTATTCCAAACCCATCTTAGGAACACAAATGAAGATGTTTTAATGAAATTTGAGAGATTAGTTATTTTATTTAAAATCTGTTCACCCAAAACCCCCACCCCAAAAAAATAGATTTTATTTGAGATTTTATTTAAATATAAACAATGAAATCCATAAACTAAACCGCAACCGCAAATCGCATACTTCCATACTATATAGAGTACAGTAAAAACAGTATGCGAGCCAAGTAGTATGAATTTGAAAAACAGTTTGCGAGAAGTACCCGGATGGCCTACTACTTCCGGCAAGATTCTGAAGTGTGCATCCGATGGTAATCATAATCATAATGCTTTGATTGAGAATTCATGAATGGGAGGGAAGCGATGCAACTGGCGCGGGTAGGTCACGTGATCATGACAAAATGGCGTATGTAGTACATCCGAGTTCCATTCATACTACTCACATTCATACTATACAGAACATACTTTTATAACGGTGGAGTAGTAAATTCAAATTCAAATGCAGTACCTACTGAGTAGTAGGCAATTTTGGACACAGCCCAAGCCTCAGTGGTTGACAAAATGATTTGTTCTCACACATCAAGCAAGCATATGTGAGCTTCCATGACCAATAAGAATGTTGTAAATCTTTTAATGAATTTTCTTTTCTTTTTTCACATTCCAAACCATCAGAGATTTGACTGAACGCACTTTCAACGTAGGGACAGAAATCTCTCAGATTTGTAGAAAAATACCTTCATTTGTGTGAACTAAAAAAATGGCATAAGGTTAAATGAACAAATTATTAGGGAATTTTCATTTTGGTGTGAACTAACCTTTTAAGAGTTTGCAAAAGAAGAAAGCCAGCGAATGAAATTCGACCCCACTAACCTGGGCTGGAGAAGTAGGTGTCCTCTGGGCCTTGTCTGGTGTGAGAGTTTCTTCGTCTGTGGAAGAAAAACAACTAAATGAGCTCTCTATTTTTCAGCAAAGCCACATTTCTTTTCAGACTCAAGTTTGAAGAGCGACTAGCGCTGGATTCAGTCCAGGAGTGCTTTGAAAAAAATATATATAAAAGCGGCTTGTGTTTGCCAAGTGCTGACAGAGGTCTGGGTTATCACAGGGAGCATGAAGGGCTCAGGTCGCCTTTATAGAAGCCCTACAATCCCGTCGCCTCTTATCTCACATAATACGCCTCTCTGATTCGTCTCTTTTCAAACATGCCTCTTGTTAAGATACACTTAGTGAGCAGTCAGCAGACAGTCAGCCGATTGATTCTTCCTCTAAAGAGGTAAGGAGCCGCTTCAGGAAGAGTGTGAGAGCAGTGAAAAGGAAACACTGAATGGATTTTGAAGGAGAATGAAAAGGAATGGCTTGAAGGAGTGACTGAGGGAGAGATATAAAGATGGCTGTGTGTGTGTGTGTCAAGTGCTTGTTTCTTACCGTTTTCGAAGGAGGAGGACCACGACCACGATGAAAAGCATGACGGCTCCTCCAATGGCCGCTCCAAAGATCACTGCTGTGTTTCCTGCTTTTTGAAGAGCTGGGAAAACAACAACAACAAAGAATCCCAGGCAAATGAGTCACTCGAGAATAAAACTCTCTTCGTTACATAAAAGAGCAACAAAAAAAAACATGTTTGTCACTTCAGAACAAGTATCTTGTTCAGTGTAAAGAGTCTATAAAGTTTTTAAAAAATAAAATAAAAAATACAAATGAACAGTTCAGATGCAAAAACCTCTAAGAGCCATCTGAAATTTTCTTCTAAAATTAGCATTTTTCTCAGCCTCCAATATTTATGTTCAGTTATTTCACTTTAAAGGCAATGCAAATAACCCATTTTTTGTTATAAAAGTGGATTTACTGAACATACACAGGATTTTCTGAACATACACACATTTTAAAATAAAATTTGAAATGGTATTTAGAGGTTTTTGCATCTGAACTCCTCAATTAATAATTATAATAATACAAATAGTTAGTATTGTATGAAAGCTGTATAAAAGTATTTTCTGTTATTAAAAATAATGGATAAATCTGCTTAACAAGCACTTTTCTCTGTGTTGATGTATTTTCTACAAAAAAAACATAATATATCTTTATTTATTTATTTTTATATATAGATATAAAAAAAGTAGTGAAAAAACACATAAAAAAAATCCAACAAGTGACCTCAAAACCAAAAATAAAGATGAAATAAAATAGTCTAATATGTCTGCAATGCAGAATACAGCCATTTGTATATTTGTACAGCCATAAGATTAATTTATAATAGTTTTATAATAATTTTATAAAATAAAATAAAATAAAATAAAATAATAAAGCTAAATAAAATGTAATATCCACTCAAATCCAAACATTTTCACTTGTATTCACCTTGTGGGAGTGTTGAAAACTCCTGCTCCATGCTGTAGCTGCCCGGGTTTCCCTCTGAGCTGAGAGCCTGAACTTTAAACAAGTAGACGGTGGATGGAGAAAGATCACTGATCTGAACCGAATTCTTCTCAAGCACCAGCACAGTGTAGGTAGTGACCGTTCCACTGGCCTTTTCCTCATCATTTTCCTGCAGACACACCGATGAAAGCAAGATGATGAAACAGAGAATAACAATGCCTCTGTTTTAGATGAGGGAAAGTGAAATATCAGGGCTGAAATCGATAGTGTTACT
Organism: Danio jaintianensis; assembly: GCA_903798115.1. Classification (NCBI taxonomy): domain Eukaryota; kingdom Metazoa; phylum Chordata; class Actinopteri; order Cypriniformes; family Danionidae; genus Danio; species Danio jaintianensis. The sequence goes on from CAIGQV010019951.1 coordinate 12,839,188, forward strand.
GACCTTCTTGCGATACATCAGCTCATAACGCGTGGCCACTGGTTTGGCGCGATGAGAAACAGACCACTGAAGAGAGAGGCTGGTCGCGCTGCTTTCCACAAGGTGCATTGCAGTCACTTTTGGGGGATCTGTGGGCAAAACAAGAGTAAATAGGAAAGAAAAAATATATTTATCACCATATTTTCCCATTTGTGTGATTTCATTAAGACCTAAAAATGTTTTTTGCATTACAACGTTTCTTAAATGTTATGTTTAACTATGCAAATGAAGCAACATTTCATTAAATATGCACTAATTTACACACATTTCTACCACAAAAATCTGAACTTTGGATGAATTCAGGTTACAAATTCTAGTTTTTTTACATTATAGTCAAAGATTATTGCACATGGGATTTTGGGAATCTCTTTTTATCATTTTTTTTCACAATTTTATCAATTGAGGAAGCTGACAGAATTTTGAGAATTTGTTGAATAAAATGTTGAATATGATCAGTCAAATTATGTATGGGCATATGCCTCTGTAAAAACTTCAGAATGTGAATAAAACTGTGCAGTTTAGTGTATGTAAGAGCTGCTGAAGAGGAGATTTATGGTTTATTACAGAAGAAAAAACTCATTTTCAGAAAACAGCCTTTGAAAATATGTATTGTAATTGAAATCTACAAAAACGTTTAAAGAGTAACAAATGTGACACTTAAAAGTGTTTTCTTTACATTAGCCTGGAAAAAAAACACTCAAAATCTCAAAATTGGCAGATGCATAAAAAGCAGTAATTTTGCCTGCTGTGACTTGGTTTAAGAGCCTCTAAAGGACATGGATTTGTTCATACGACACAACCAAAATGGTCAAATCCGTTTAACTGTAGGCTAATGTCACATGGTTGGCTATATGAGAAATGAGTGGGGGGAAATGAGTATAATTGGAAACAGTCCCAGTAAACACTGTGCAGTTAAGTTGGGGGAAAAAACTTGAAATCCGATCTGACCGGAGTCACTATACTGACGATAATTCAGGAAAATATCTGATTTTAATCGGATTTCAAACCACAAATGGATGTGGCTTGAGTCAGGTTTGCAAACATCCAACTTTGTGATTTTTTTTGTGTGTTTAGACTATAAAAACTAAAATGCTTTGTGTCAGAAAATAAAACTAAATCTGAATTTGATCATTATCTGATTAATACCTAAAACAAATACTATTCTAATTGTAATATACATATATTGTTAATTTTATAAAAAAAGATCAAATGGATTGAAAAAAAAACAACAACTTTTTTTTAAGTACATTTTTCTTAAAAAGGCTGCATTTATCTGATCAAAAATACAGATCCATGTTTTTTTATGTGTATGCAAATATTATTGCCATTTAAAATAACTGTTTTCTATTATAAAATATATTTAGATGTCATTTATTTCTGTGAAAACAAAGCTGAATGTTCAGCAGCCATTACTCCAGTCTTTATTGTAACATGATCATTTTAGTATCCTTAACTGAAGCTCAAAAAATAAAACCTTCAACTCTTTAAGCTGTACATTTTGCCCTCTTCTTCCAAAAACACTAATTGCACTGACCTGTGTAATGTAAAGCAGTGTTGATGCTGCTGACGGCTCTCTTGTTGCTGAACTGAGACACTCCACTGCGAGCCTCAACGCTGAAGGTGTAGTTCAGATGGGGTTCCAGTTCACTCACAGTCACTCTGGTCTCTTTCAGATCGGTGTTACTGGGTTCGAATCGCACTTTTTCTCCACAAGACTGGCACGTTCTTCCCTCACAGCGTTCGCAGACCACAGAGTAGGAGATATCAGAGCGTCCACCATTATCTGCGGGAGGCTTCCAGGACAGCTGAAGCCTTCCGATGGACATCTGAGCCGTAGACGACAGCAGACTCTGAGGAGCGGACGGCAACCCTGAGACCACAAACAACACAGCAGACTGTTATTTACTTGGTCTAGTTAAAACTTGAAGAACAGAGTGTCAGAGAGAGAAAATCTTAAAATGACAGGAGCTCGCTGATGGCAGTAATGAATGTACCATTGGGTTGCATTTAGATGAAAAAAGGAATAGCAGTAGCTGGGAGTAGCTTCCATCACCCCATGTTAAAGCACATTTTGAGTGATGGAAAAAACTGCTTAAAAATACTGTGATGTAGTGAACAGTACACCCACGTGACCAATCAGATGTCTCCATTATGCTTGCCTTGTTTACTGTTGATTACTAGGTTACCAATACTATAGTCAGCCGCTCTAACAGCTAAATGGAAATGAACTTTTCCTTTCTAATTCACATTTTTTTAAAAGGTTTACTTTAAAAAGGTTTACTTCACGTTAGAATGGAAACCTGATTAGTAATGCCAACTGTTTTCCTGCAGTGTACAGTGTGTACCATTCAGGTAATGTTACTTTTGGTTGTTTTTCTTTCATTTCAGTTAAAAGGATTTTGTTTAGAAAAAAATACTAATTACTAATTAATTTACAGAATTTTTGCTAGCAGACATTACTAAAAAAAGTCTTTAAAAAAAAAAAATTTGTGGAAAAAAAATGTGTACATTTTTTTTTTACTTAATTAATTTAGGGCAGCACGGTGGTGCAGTGGGTAGCACAATCGCCTCACAGCAAGAAGGTCGCTGGTTCGAGCCCCGGCTGGGTCAGTTGGCATTTCTGTGTGGAGTTTGCATGTTCTCCCCGTGTTGGCGTGGGTTTTCTCCGGGTGCTCCGGTTTCCCCCACAAGTCCAAAGACATGCGGTATAGGTGAATTGGGTAAGCTAAATTGTCGGTAGGGTATGTGTGTGAATGAGTGTGTATGGATGTTTCCCAGTGATGGGTTGCAGCTGGAAGGGCATCCGCTGTGTAAAACATATGCTGGATAAGTTGGCGGTTCATTCCGCTGTGGCGACCCCTGAATAATAAAGGGACTAAGCTGAAGGAAAATGAATGAATAAATAATTAATTTAGGTAGTTTTTGCTTTAATTTCAGTTAAAGGAATTTTGCACTTTAAAATGTTACTTTTTAAAAGTAATTTTTACATTTAAGATGACTTTAATAACTCAAAATAATGCTGGCTAAAATTATTTATGTTTTACGCAAAATTTTTGTGGAAATGTAAAAATTTTCGTACTTGTTTTTAGTGAAGTGAAGTGAAGTGTAGTGTGGCGTCCCATGTAGTGTGGTGTCCCATACTTGGAATTTGTGCTCTGCATTTAACCCATCCAAG
>CAIGQV010019951.1:12842801-12857864 GCA_903798115.1 Danio jaintianensis
TATACATATACATATATATAGATATATATATACATATACATATATATGTATATATATTTTAGTTTATTTTTGATCGAATAAATGCCACCTTGGTAAGCAAAAGAGACTTCCTTAAAATAACTAAATGTAAATTTATGTAATTTAATAAATCACATTTTTTCCATTAAAATAAAAATTGATAAATGATTAATCAAAAGCATTATTAAGTATATAAAAAAAATTATTAATCAAAACAATACAAATCGTACTAATCCCGATCTTTTGAACAGTAGTGTGTGTTTATGTGCATGTTTGTGTACGTACACTTTATACTGCGGTTATTACAGTTAAATAATCCAAATATATTCAACTAAAATGTTTAATTTAAATAAAATAAATGCTAAATGAAAAAAAAACTAAAATACACAAATAAACCCTAAACATATTTAATTTCAGCTAGTTTGCAGCAATAAAATGCTTCATTTAATTTAACTTAATACTAAAATAACAAAAAAAAATTACAAAAAAATTATATAAAGTTTATAAACATTTTTTTAAAATAACTAAAATTACAACATGACTATTTATTAAATAAATATAAAATAAAATCTGAAAAGATAAAAAATAAACAATACAATATTCAAAAAGTGAATAAAAACTACAATAATTACTCAATGTTACTAAACGCCCTGATACACATGCACGCCATACATACTAATGCATAAGATATACAGTAACAAAAATGATATTGTAAAATACAAGAAGTTAAATCGATAAAATAATGCGAAGAAAATGCAGATAGAATTATCCAGACAGTTCTCGCAGCCGCTGTATCACAAAGTATCCCAGTGGCCACAAACCCAATCATTGTTTCCATTCTCTAATGGTTTGTTATCTGCAGATTTGCCAAACAGTTATAATTACAGAGTAGGTGCTTCCTCCTTCCTGAATGCTTTGTATCAATCGAGGCCCTTGTTTTGGGCAGAGCCGCTTGCTCTCCCTCGCAGGAAGGGGGTTAACAGTGGTGTACATTACCTCTAATATTCCAGAGCACGCATTCTCTGATTTCAAAAGCAAACTCGCAGCATGAAGACAATTGAGCGTGGCAGCGGCGATCAGGCCAGAGTGTTATTTATTCCCTCTTTCAAGTGGACTTGTTTTTGTGCCAGCTGTTGTGGGGACTTTACTGCAACTCATTAACGGAGGTGCGGATGGTGTTGGAGACACAGAAAGCGAGGGATAACGAGTCCTGGTGGGATTTGAAAGGAAAGGGGGGAGACGGAGAAGAAAAAAGAATTGTCCTATTCACAGCGAAGGGGGCCAAACAGCTGCTGTTTCATATCGGCCCCCCTCTCGTAATCTCCAAATTCTTAAGTCCCCTCACTTTCCTCATGGCCACATGTGAGAGAGTCCAGGAAAACATTGGATAGGCTATTCAGGACAGACAGCAGGCACTGAATGCCAGTCGGGGCCGGGCAAGAGAAAACACTTGTTTCCAATGGTGTAGATGCCACATGACGTGCTAATACGCTAGCTGGCTTCTTTACAGCCACGTTCACAAAAAAAAAAAAAATCTGCTTTAATCCTATTATGCTAAAAGTTCATAAAAGAATCTGAGAAGGACTTGAAACTTTTATTCAAAGCACTTTGTGTCTACTTTTCAAAATATTCGGTGTAGGATTTATTTCGAATTTCAATTTTGCAAGTACAATGAGTTAATGAAATTATTTTTGATTTAGTAATATTACAGTAATATTACAATATTATATATTATAATTGTTCGAAAAATGTACATACATGGGCGACACGGTGGCTCAGTGGTTAGCACTGTCACCTCAGCAAGAAGGTTGCTGGTTCGAGTCCCGGCTGGGTCAGTTGGCTTTTCTGTGTGGAGTTTGCTCTGGGTGCTCCGGTTTCCCCCAAAGTCCAAAGACATGCTGTATAGGTGAATTGAATAAACTAAATTGGCCATAGTGTATGTGCATGAATGAGAGTGTATGGGTGTTTCCCAGTACTGGGTTGCAGCTGGAAGGGCATCCGCTGTGTAAAACATATGCTGGATAAGTTGGTGGTTCGGCTGTGGCGACCCCTGATGTATAAAGGGACTAAGCCGAAGGAAAATGAATGAATGACTGAATGTATATACATGTTTAAATGTATTTATGGTATATAATTAATTGTATTTGTTATATATTTTAAGATATATTGTTGTCATTATTTAAAATAGCTTTTCGTTTATTTAAAATTTAAATTTCTGATAATTGTTGGTACATTTTTAAATTAATTAAAAATATAATTTGAAAAACATTTATAGAAACAAATAATACAACTTATCTGTTTTTGGTCAAAGTATCTCAAAATATTTTCTTTTATCAATCAATATTGTATATTTGAGTTCATATTTATTTTTGTGGATAATATTTCTGTCTATTTTAAGTTTTTTTAACCATACAAATGTAACTAATAACGTTCTGAATAATTAATAGAATTAAGCTGATAATTTCTCAATTTCTCATAAAATTAAACTAATAATACAAAACAAACCAGCAGATAAAACCCTGAACTACATAAAGTAAAAAAAACTGATACTGTCTTTTCTTATACTCCAACAAATTTTGGGTTTAATTTCCAATGTTTTTGCAGTGTATTGAAGCAGTGTTTTGAGTCAACATTACACTTTCCAGAATCCATCAGGAATGTGGTTGAGCACGAGGGGCTTTGTCTTGGCGTTGTGGACACAACAGGAAGCAGGAAGCACAAGGCTGACTCGTAGCTTCCTTTCTACGGCAGCCAATCAAAGCATGAAGAGATGGAGACAAGGCCAATGTTGGACACGTTCTGGAAAGAAGAACTTGCTCATTAGCAAGCAGAGAGGTCAGAGGCGAAAGCTGACTTTTGGCTCTTGAGGAACGTCTATTGGATTTAAGAATACACTTCCCAGCACAGACTTCCCACCAAATATGCTTTCAGTCTCATCTCAATATGAAGCTATGTTACATCCATCAATTTTTATGTGTATTTTAGAAAATATTATTTAAAAATAAATAATTTGAAACACCAAGGTTTACGTAAATTCTGAAGTTGCGCATTAAAAAAATGTATGAGCTCAACTGAGTCAGATCAATTTTTAATCCAATTAAAAGATATGTGCATAAATTACACTCTAAAACATGCTGGGTTGTTTTAACCCAACACTGGGTCAAATATAGACAAAACCAACCACTTGGATGAAAAGGATCATTCATTCATTCATTCATTTTCTTTTCGGCTTAGTCCCTTTATTAATCTGGGGTCGCCACAGCGGAATGAACCGCCAACTTATCCAGCATATGTTTTACGCAGCGGATGCCCTTCCAGCTGCAACCCATCACTGGGAAACATTCATACACACTAATTCACACACATACACTACGGACAATTTAGCTTACCCAATTCCCCTATACCGCATGTCTTTGGACTTGTGCAAACTCCACACAGAAACGCCAACTGACCCAGCCGAGGCTCGAACCAGCGACCTTCTTGCTGTGAGGCGAACGTGCTACCCACTGCGCCACCGTGCAGCCCATGAAAAGGATCATTTAAATTAAATACAAAAAATAACCCAATGTTGGGTTTATACATATTTAAACCAATGTTAACCAATTTAAACCAGAATTTATTAGAGTTGATTCATTTGATTTTGCCTCAACAGATGATGTGATTGGAGACTAACCACTGAACTGATCTCATCTCACTGTGTCACAATCACCAGCAATCTAGTCAATACAGATCGCTGGAGAACTACAAATCTGCCACCACAGGAACTACAGATCCTGTCATGCACCACACACTCACACCTGTTCCGGTTCTTCTTTGATTACACACACACAGCTGGGAGCTGCTCAAAGACTGATTACATGGACCATATATACAGCACACAAACACACAGACTTAGCTGTGTCTTGTTGTCTTGTAACACTACGAAGCTTTTTTTGTCTCATCTAGCCTAGCCGTGTTTTGAACCCTTGCCTTGTTTTCTCGTTTTGATTCGTTGCTGCCTGTTTTGACCATTCACCTGTTTGTGACCACAGTTCTGGATTATCTGCATGTATCCGTTTACCCGTTTTGACCGTTGCCTGCCTGACTAATCTTATAAATAAACTGCACATGGATCCTCAACCCTGTTGTCCAGCACCATTGTGTTACACACTGCATCTCAGATATTTTATTAACTCTGCAAATACCTGCGTGAAAATATGTCCTCAAATTTATTTTGTAAAAAACTGTTTTACACAATAGTTTTCAAAAACATCAGTCACGAGCCTCCAAACGCAAGACAACAGGACAGAGTTTGTGACTGTGTATGTTCTTTCCTGCTTTGAGGTGCAACTTATTTCCTATGAAGGCGAAAAAACAATTAAAGTGGAACAATAATTTTTATCGCTCAAATATTGCGCTGGTTTTTCAGGAAGATCTAGAAAGTTACGATTTTGATTCTCTTGATCACATGGGATTAAAACAGTGTTTTATGCACTAATGTTTTATGCACATAAAATAAATTTGCAACTTTGAATGGAAACGTATCTAATATATGGCACCGAGGGCCCTGGCCGTGCGAGCCTGTGAGTGACTGTTTGTTTATTGTGAGAGTATCTGGATCCTGCTCGCCGGTGACCTACAGAGGCCTGAGAGCCGTTTGCTTGAGTGGAGCGAAGACTGATGAGAGGCTGACGTTAATGGACGGATGTATGGATGGATGGGTCGACAGAGAACGGGAAGGAGGGCTGAATGAATGAGTGTTTACATGGCGGCGGGACAGCGCAAACCCCTCCAGGACAAGAGTTTGACAGGAGGGGGGGGTTTCGAATGAGAAAGAGGAAAGAAAAACAAAAGGGCCAGTCATTTAAACCTAGGCACGGAGGGGTTTACATGTAGCCCTAGGCAGAGTTGAGTTAAAGTGTGCTGCTCCGCCAGGTGTTGATGGCCAAGTAAAACAAACAGCAGAGCAGAGTGAGTGCGGACAGCGGCCAGGGGCTCCATTCACAGGGGAAGAGGTTAAATTCAGACTGAGAGCCACTGAAAAAATAAAACATGCATGCTGAACAAAATGAAGATTAAGATAGCATCGTGCAATTGTAAACATTGGTTTTCTGCGACTTATGATAAGGTGAAGACAACTCAGCTACATGGGCTCATAGTTCCAACTAATCTTTGTTGTTTTTATTTATTAATACTAATATAATTATTGTAATAATCTTAATTATTTATTAATAGTACATGATTATACATTACTAATGATATTTTTTTATTATTCCATGGTCTGTAATAACAGTTCAATATAAATGCACTTCCCTCAAACATTAGTAGTAACCATAGTAACTCTGTGAAAGTGCCTTTTTTGATACCATGTAATCTCAAGGACACTAACATGTAATTCACAGGGAGACGATGGGGATCTACCAATGCGCCTATGTGCTCATTTACATGCACACACAATCTTTCCCACTTGCACGCTGCTCTCTCTCTGTCTGCCAGTTACTGCTGATTCAGAGCAGGAAGATATAACATGTCATAACCTGGTGATAATTTGGCATCGTAATTTGGTGAAATAGATTTAACTTGTCTGTAATGTGGCAAATGACCATGGAATAAGCAGGATAATCAACAGCTTGCCATGTGTTAAATTATTTTAAATCATGGATTTAAAATTCTTTAACTGTGCGCATAATAAAACAAGATTATACTGAGTCTAAAGTGAGCCAATATAAGTAATTTTCTGTTTATCATACCAGTGTTTATTATTTTAAAATTGGCATTTTAAAATATTTTTTGATTTTTTGAATGAATGAATGAATGAATGAATGAATATAATAATGTTGTTTCTCCTAAATTCACAGGCGTAATATCACTGACTGAAAGTAAAATATATAAAGAAATAAAATCTATAGTCTTTTGTCAGACAGAAAACGGATGGTAATACTTCATTTTACAGTGCCCTTGTTACACGCACTTACTGTAGTAATGATAGTGAATTATGCATAATTACATGCATCTAACCTTAAATCAAACCTAACCCTATAATACATACATGTTAATTAATATTCTTCAGAACTTAAACGCAGGGAGTGACATAACCAACCTGACATATAATTTATCCACAAGCAATCAAAATATTAACAGTTAAAATACTTTTAGCATTGTCATGAACAGCCAAAATTGAATTATCAGTTCATCCCTAAAAGTTTAGTTTTGATGACCGGTTAATATGCATATTTTAACAACACGCCAGTATCAAGTTCCACTGAAAACATTCACAGCATCCAGGAATGGTCAGTGGAGTGGCTCTTATGGTCACATGGGACAAAGCCAGATCTCTGAGTGTGTGTTTGTATGTGTGTGTAGGGGGGATGCAGTGGTAACATGAAGCCAGCGGGGAGGTAATGCTCTCTAGGTGTGGTGAGAGCATTAGTGCAAAGGATTATCAGCCCAATGGAAGAGTTGTAAGAGAATTACATCTACGCTTTACAATTCCACTCACTCTTTCATCTAGTCGTTAACAGACACAATAAATGCTCTAATCCCTCTCTTTTCACACTTTTCACTCATTCTAAAGCAAAGAGGGCAAGAGGAAGAGAAGATGACAGAGCACAAAAGGACACAAACATTGAGACCCATCCAGGAGATTTGTTAATTAAGAAAAGAGTTCACTAAGAAACTTAAAAACACTACAAACAACGCTGAATAGCGCCGCTGAATGGGCACTGCTAGAGATTTGGTTTGCTCTCATTCTCCTCCATCACCCGTCAACCAAACTCTGAGATGGCCACCAGGATGGGAAAAGTTTGGTTTAGCCCAAAACCATAAACAAAATTCCTTAATGAATTTGAAATGAATAAGCAAATGAATCCAGTGACTGAAAGCGACAATAGAAAGCCCTGAGCGGACGAGTTGGAGGGTCACCGAGGATTAGCAGGCCTCCGGTTTCCGCTATAGCTTGTCCTGTTTCAGGGGACGCAGAGCTGACACGGGGGCAGGAAACTGCTGATCTCACACACTCGCAGCACAATACACTCAGCACATGCACACAATCCCGAAGTTAACTCCTCTCAAAACTGAATATTCCACCCCAACTATATCTCGGAACTAAAAAAAAAACATAATTATACGCACAAAAAATGGTAGAATGGCATGAAACCGATTTTCTTTTCATTACTAAGGCGGAAAAATCCACACAATCCCCTCCTTCTGGTGACTCAGAGAACTCCACACACCTCCTCCTACGTGGTCAACACATGGATTTCAAAGAAATGAAGTAATTGTGAGTTCCAGTGAGTTTCGCTGGTCATTATACTGAAATTAACTCAACAACCATGTCATCTACTTCAGCTTCTTTTGATGTTGGTACATGAGTTTGACAGAGGATCAAAGAAGTCAAACAAACCTATTTGAAAGTGCTCATCATTATCTAAACTTGTCCGGGCAGATTGAATTGGAATGGAAAGAATCAGCAATGAATTGTTGTGGTTAACTGCTGGTAAAGTATGATTATGAATCCCAAAGGTGGAGATGGTTTCTGTGGCTTAATAGATGTAAGAGAGTGAAATTTTAACGCAAACGAAGAGGACACAAGTATCACATAAATATGAGAATAGTTGGTGGAACACTGCTGAACTATATTTAGTGCAAATTTAAAGGGAAAGTTCACCCAAAAATGAAAATTGCCTTACAATTTGTGATTCCAAATCTTTATAATGTTTAAGCGATTCCAAACCTTTATACCTTTTTTCTCTTGACAACAAAAGACCAGTAACCATTGACATCCATAGTGAGAAAAACAATTGTCCGAAAGTCAGTAGTTGCCAGTTTCCAAAATTATTCCCAATATCTTCTTTTGTGTTCATTAGAAGAAAAAAAACAAAAAAACAAATATGTTTTGAAAAAGTGATGGATGTAAATGCTGATAGAACTGTACTTTTTGGCTGAACTATCCCTTTAAGCTTGCACAACTGCTTATATTTTATCTCTCATGCACACTCTTTAGATATCTCACTTTTGGATGATTACTGTATTCCCCTTCTGCACTGTCACCCAAGGCTTATGGTATTCAAGAGCTCTGTGCACTTTCTCAAGAGAGGAATTCCAAAATTTCTCAACCTTTTGACCGTACACGTACATGTATGTGAGTCAGAGCTAACGTTTATTTAAAATGTTTTCCGCACATAAACTGGGGATGGTCTAAAAGCATCTATTTGTCTTTGGGAGACAGATGAGGATAAGCAAAGCTGTTTATTTACAAGACACCATTTGAAATCTCCCAGAAGAGCTTCAACAGTATTTGCAGGGCCGTGTGAAAGTGGATGTTTAAACGTTCAATAGATGTCACTTTCCGAGACCTGCATTCAAGGCCAAAAATAACATATTGTCATTGGAACAGCCAATGACAATAAATATAAACCATGTTTACTTGGTTTAATTTGGGAAAACTCTAGGGATCACAATCAGTTTGGGTGAGGGTATGAAGGTGGGACAAACTAAGACCAAGAAAGAAAGTAAACAAGCAAGAAAGTAATAAAGCAATCTAAAAGAAAGATGCAGAATTGCTACATGAAAGATAACAAGCAAAAGGGAAAGGAGCAAAAGCATGAATGCAATCAAAAGAGAAAGAGCCAAAAGGCAAGAACAAAATTAGCAAGTAAGGGGCAACACAAATCAAGAAATATAGCAAGATAGATGAAAGCTATCAAAAAAGAAAGATGCCACAAGAAAACAATCAAGTAGCAAAGGGTCAAAAAAGCAGAAAGGAACAAAACAAGCAAAAAAGAAAGTGGCAAAAAGGAAGAAAGAGGCAAAAAAAAGCTAACAAAAAAGAGTCAAAAAAGGCTATCAAGAAATGCGAACATACAAGAAAACAAGAAAGAAAGAGGCAAAAAGACGAGCAAGCAAAGAGGAAATAGTCAAAAAAAGCAAGACTTACAGATGCATAAAGAAAGCAAGAAAAAAAGAAAGCAAAAAAAGAAAAGACCAGAGTAACAGGATAGGAAGAAGATCCATCCAAAACCAGTACTTATGGCTCTTAAGGACACACACCCAAGTCAATTACTACCCAGCCAGTCACTCACCACACATTATATACACACAACTCCAACTTGGTCACATATAACTCTCAGCTTTAGCTTGTTCTAGTGCAAGGAAAGTTTTATTTACAGTAACACACAAGGCTTCCTCTCAAAAAAAATGTTAAGACTATTCTGCTTCATCGTTGTCCCATTTTTTCTACAGATCAACAATATGGAAGCCAGTGGCCCTTTGAAGCATTCCAGAAACTAAAGCTATCCAACTCTGGATTACTGCGAGTGACAGGGTGTGGGCATGAATTCCTAGTGCAATCTAGTATAGGTCAGGCAGCATGTCTTTGTGTGGTCAGCAAAGGTATGCGCTCTTTTATTCGTTATGACTGAGAAAGGGTGTGTTTTATTAGTGGAACGCAGTGTAAACGTTAATACTGATTAAACCGCAAAGCAGCGAGCATGTCAGATTTCTACATTTTAAAGAAATCTCACCACCACAGGACAACTTACCATCCTTTTTCTTTTTTTTTGGAGAAAGAAAGATTGTTTGACCCCACCCACACATTTACCCATAGTTCCCTGATCTGGCTATTCGACAATGATTGCCTTTAATCAACAGTACATCCATCAACATGAGTCAGCTCTGGCCTGGAGCTCTCCACAGGGAATTCCTCAGGCCGGCAGTAGTTTGGAAGGTTCCTTAATAAAGCTAGCAGGAATGCATCATTGGAGTGAAAGAGGCGCTAGCGGGGGGGGTCTGCAGAGGGGGGCTTGTCTCTGAACACAGCATTACATTGTTCTGCTACCTTTGCATTCCATTCTCCACCTTTCCACTACAGTCTCCTCCCTCTCCAAAGTCTGACACCTTATCTTTTCCCCTTCTAAACCATGCACACACACACACCTGTTCCCACAATCCCAAGTCCATAAAACAAGGAATGTATGTGAACCAAAAATATGCGTGTGCTTAAGCTTGGGAATGGTAATGTGTAACCGCTACAATTAAAAAAGTCATAATCCAGTTGCCCTATTTGAGACTTTGCTATCGTTCTTGCCTGTATTTTTTCACCTGTCACTGCATGTGGCTGAATTGTGAAAATATGTTAAAGTGTTAAAGTTAGAGGACGTTTAAAAGTGAATTATTCTTAGCAAGTCCTAGCATGCTGGTGCTCTCATTTCTGCAGTCACAAAGCATTTTTTGGACTGTCACATGGTGGATCTCGCTCGCTCGCTCTGGTGTGGCAGGGACAAAAACACAAGAGGGTGAATAAAAAAAACAGTTGGTGACAGTGACATGCGGATTGTCACATCCTCAAAGCCAGATTTACCTGGCTTTGAAACGTTCTGCCTAAAGCACAATAGGTTTGCATCAGTCGTTGACATCTGAACTTGTGTTTTAAAGAATGCTGGGGTCATGGGAGTCAAATGCGCAGCGAATAAAGCAAACAGGTTTTGAAGCACTTGAAAGTTTAAGATTAACAGAATGAGCAAAATGGCTGGCAAGCAACTTAGAGCATGCTAAATAAACTGTGTGACAAGTGAAGAATGCAACAGGACTATTTAAAAAATAAATAAACTGACTACTGACTAAGTTTATGAATTGGCAAAAAAGTAAAGCAATAACGTATGGTATGGATGCTGATGATAGGTAACTCAAAATGTGAACTAGAGTAAGAAAAATTAAGTATGGTACTAAAGTAAAAGTGAAGTAAATAAAAACCATAAATGGGGAAATATATATACATTTCTTTTATAGACAAAAAACAATTCACAAGCATGCATGGTAAGGATAGATAAAAATCTGCACTATATTTCTGTAACATAATAAAATAATTCACATAATTATGTAATACGACCTAAATCCTAATCTCAATCCATGTGAAATTCTAGTCAATACTCCTGACCCAAACCCGAAATCTTAAGTGTCAACAGCTGTTGCTGGCCTTGATCTGTGGAAAGCAAACAAAGAAACGTATGTCTTACCTTGGCAAGTATCTTCAAGGGCTTCGAACCCGGGTTTGCACTGGCACTGGCTCATAGGTACGACCCATTCCCCATCCGTGGTGCAATAAATGCGAGGTTGGCCCTCACTGACAGCATTTTTGACACAACTTCCAGCCACCTCCTGCAGGGCTTGATTCTCCCCCCCTGCCACTGTCTCAGGGAACGCTGCCAAGCTCTGCACTGTTGCAGGACATGTTTTATAGTAAACCCTGACGGAGTAGATGGCTACGCAGGCCCCAATGTCCTGGAAGCCCAGGTAGAAGCCCTTACGTGAAAGATTATCCACTACTTTAGTCTCAGTGTTCATCTTCATCTCTCCAACGCCAGATATTTCATCTGGAGCAATGGTGGCAACCTTTCGGAACAGACCTTTGCGGAAAGCAGTGCCAATGTCTGCATCAGCCTCAGAGGTGTACAAGTTAAAGGTCTCCTTGCAGGTAAGCGAGTCTGCATTGAAAGAGTTGCAGTCACGGACAACGAATTGCAGCTCCACAAAGACTCGAGAGGCAGCGGGGTTGCGCTGGATGAACGTAGTACGGAGCCAGTTGTCTTGTTCTCGTTCCTCCACGTTACATATATAATAGTTATACAACAGAGAGCCATTCACAGCCTGTTGGCCTATCTCCCACTGCAATGTGAAATAAAAAAAATTGATGTTAGCAATAAAGTCAAAACCAAGATTGTGGAAAAAAAAGGAATCAAAGAAAAGATGCCAACGAATGCTGAGGACGAAAATGTCCTGACCGTGGAATTTTAAATAGTAGTGAGGATGCTGGTCAATTACCCACCAACTTCTGGCAAGAAACAATACAGCAGTCTTTCTACAGCATGACTGATGTAATATGCTGTAGCATATCTGTTCACATCCAGTGTGCATGTGTGTTTTAGCTCTGATTTCATGTGCCACTGTGATATTAATTACAGGAGAGGTGCATTGTTTTCATAGTGTGTGGCATGGCAGTAAAACGAATGCTTCCATATATAAGGAACTTTGCGGTTTAAAGTATTTCATACATTCGAAAGATGTCGAACTCTTTAAATAAACAGCAGCTCATTAAGTGTGCAATTAACTTTCTATAAAATTGAACATGCTGACACCTTGTTCACATTCTTTATTTCTCTGCTTTTTCCACGACAGTGGAAGGGAAAAGCATTAAATTTAACTACTTTGTGTGCATTTGCTTTTTTTCCACAGTTTTCAAATTCTGTTATAAACTGGTCATGCACGGGAAGAAGACTTAACAGGTCTGTACATGCGTCTCAGATCATTCCAGTAACACTTTTAGAACAGGGTTTTGAAATATACTAGTTGATTTAAGTTTGTCGACCAGATATCAGTTTTCAAAACCCAGACTATCCTAAAATGGTATGAGCAATACTAATTTAATTTAAACTAGGACCAGCAAAACCTAAACCAGCTACTATGTTCTACTAAAGCACATCCTTTTGATTTCAAAACCAATTACCTTTCTAAATTCTAGTTAACATTATAGCTTCAACTCACGTCACAAAAAGCACCATATGCACCAAACTTTAAAAGTTAATTACACCCTCAGTTTTACAGACACTAAAACAGGGCTTTAAAATCGCACGAGACTACAAGTGTTTAGCAGACAAGAAACTACGAGCAATCCTTTAATCGTCCCCAGGAATGTTTTGAGTCAAATGCAAGAGCTAAAAGTCTTTTCATTTTCAAATGAAGTGAAACAATGGAAAAGAAATGCATGCAACAGTACCGAAGGCTCGTACATAAGAAGTGAACTCACCCCACGCTCAACAGGCGATGTCAACCAACCCAACTCAGCTCCCGATGCCACCATATCCAATAACACCTCTGTGACAATAAAGCAAAATTTGCATTTATGACATGTTTCTTAAAAATAGACAGCTATTCACAAAGCCACATTAGCTAGATTACATACAAAACACACATGGTTCATACAAGAAACAAACAAGCAGACGTCTAATACTACTGACAATAAAACATTTAATAATTCATAGTAGAAAAGCAAACGTCCCGTGTTGCAAAGTCGCCAGGTTAATTATTTGTCGTAACTAAGGAAATTGCGCACTTCGCTCACTTTAAAATAGCTTGTTTTACTTGCGTTGAATTCGGAAGGTCTTGTTTTATTCTAAATTTAGCCAATTTTAACATCTATAATGTGTTTAGTGAACATTTTAAACAATTTCAACATTTAAAAAGTAGGCTGTTACCAATTTAAATCCCCAATTAATCGCACCGGTTCGACTACATTCAGACTCGTTAAAATTTAAAACACAACACTTTTACTCAAAAAAAATGTATTTAATACCAACATGAGAATTAAACATCTTTTGAGCATTTGTGTTTTCTTTAAATAGCCTAGTCTAAGCCATGTGAGTCAACCTGAGTGAGAAAGTTTTAGAAAGTCTCTCAGAGTATAAATCGTACCACGTACCTTCCTTTTTCTGAAGAGAAGTAAATACAAAGTTCATAAATACATTGACAAATAAAACACGCTTAATCCGTCTGTAATCCATGTTGTGCTCGGAGTGGACAGTGATGTTTGCTGCTCCACGCTCAATCCAGTTGCTGTTCAATCCAGTTGCGCTCTCGACAGCCTCATTGAGAAGCGCGGCGCGTCATCAACCCCGCCCCCCGGAATGTGATCGATGTCTTTATAGGAAGGAGGATTGGCTGCCTGGCTGTGGGCATTCACATGTATGAGGTTTGTCCCAGGACCCCGCCTCTGACCTTCCGTTCAGCCTGGGACTTACCTGTGAAATTTACTGGAACAAAAGTGTACATTTTTAAGCTTCAAATAACGAAATCACCACTTGAACAAGGATTTTGCATTGTTGTACGTATCTGACAAATATTGGTTATCTCAGTTGTATCAATTTAAATATTTTGAGTTGGTATTTCATATAAAATTAAATAAATAAATGTAATAAATTCCAAAATGTGTCAATTTAATTTCATAAAACAAGTTATTCTGGAACATAATGATGATTGTTGGGTAGCT
This sequence comes from Danio jaintianensis, assembly GCA_903798115.1. Classification (NCBI taxonomy): domain Eukaryota; kingdom Metazoa; phylum Chordata; class Actinopteri; order Cypriniformes; family Danionidae; genus Danio; species Danio jaintianensis. The sequence goes on from CAIGQV010019951.1 coordinate 12,856,837, forward strand.
GTATTGTATTTGAGATGAAGCAATGAAAGGAAAGACTGGGCATAATGGTTGAAATATAAAGAACATAAAGACATCCCCAGTTAAGTAAACTGTAGCCTAATTGTTACAGAAATGGTAACCTCACTTGTTTGGTTTTGTTGTTATGCATGTTAAATTTCTTACATTATTATTATTTTATTTTTCTTTGCATTATTCTATGCCCTGAGATGTGTATATAAATATGGTATGAATGTATAATGTATTATTATGTGTACAATATACAGCATACATTTGATATGCCTGTGTACCATATCTCTTATTGATAGTTGTTAATATTGTTTCTTTATCTGAATTGTTAAAATTGTACATTACTATTAAACAAAATAAAAATAAAAGTTATAATAAAAATGCTATGGCCACTTCATTAACAATCAATACACTGTCAAAACACTCCCATGTATTTATGTATTTAAGAAAATAAAAACCTGTTGCTATTTAATTGAATATGATTGCCAGTACAGTGTCATCAACCTTTAATTTTGAGACTACACCCTTCCCCCAGAGAGATAATCAGATGTATGTGTGTGTGCGTGTGTGTGTGCGAGAAAATATCATATATCGTGTTTAAAGCTAAACGTCACAGTACATGAGAACACTTGCAGTCTGTGTTTTATTTGAATACCATCAGATGAAGCAGGGCTCACACTACATCAGCTTTTCCTCAGGACCTGAGTTTTTGTGAGGTTCTTCCCAGATTATCTGCTAATGTGAGGCTTTTGTAGATTAAATCTTAAACCTCACTGCAATCAGCATGAAAACACATTAGGATCATATTTAAAATGTAAAAAACATCAGGAAGATCACTACGTGTCAAGTGGATAGCGGAGATAAAGAAACCACATAGACATATATGTCAAACTCCAGACATGTTGATGTGTTCATGCTGGAACGGTCAATGTGTTGCCACAGAAAAAATCAAGTTTTCCAAGTTTCCCATAATGCCACAACATTACACACACACACACACACACACACACACACACACACAC
>CAIGQV010019951.1:12857964-12962701 GCA_903798115.1 Danio jaintianensis
CACACACACACACACACACACACAAAACGGCAATATTTATATCCTTGAAAAAAATGGGATATAATCGTTTAGAGATGAGGATGTATATTATTTATACTGTACATTACAGGTTTTAAACAACAACAATTATTTTTGAATGTGTTAGCCAACATCTTCAGCTTGTTGAATTGTGTTTATTAAAATCATCTATTGCTGAAATAGATTTTCACACATGCATACAACTACAATTGCACATGGCGGTTGGCATACATTTAGCAGCTAAACACCCGCTATTGATACATCTATGAATATTTATCTAAAGCAGAAACTGCTAACTGACAATTGACGACAAAACAGCTGCCTGTTTAAAGTGATAGTTTACCCAAAAATGAAAATTCTGTCATCATTTACTCCTCCACTTGTTCCAAACTTGTTTGAGTTTTTCTTATGTTGAACACAAAGGAAGATATACTGAAGAATGTTGGAACAAAACAGTATTGACTTCTATGGTATTTTTTGCTGCTACAATGGATGTGAATGGCTGCATTTTTCCAACATTCATTATTTTTCCTTTAGCTTAGTCCCTTTATTCATCAGGGGTCGCCACAGCGGAATTTATCCAGCATATGTTTTACACAGCAGATGCCATTCCAGCTGCAACCCAGTACTGGGAAACATCTATACACTCTCAATCACACACATACACTACGGTCAATTTCGTTTATTCAATTCACCTATAGCGCATGTCTTTGGACTGTGGGGGAAATCGGAGCACCCGGAGGAAACCCACGCGATCACGGGAAGAACATGCAAACTCCACACAGAAATGCCAACTGACCCAGCCGGGACTCGAACCAGCGACCTTCTTGATATGAGGCGACAGTGGTGCTAACCAGTGAGGAAATTGTCATTTTTAAACTTAAAGTATCAAAAAAGGGTACCGCAATCACACAGTCATTCACAATTAGTTACTGGTTTTTACTGTTTTCTAGCAGAACTAAAGCCTTTTTTTACATTTAAAGTCTTATATTGTGGGGTTTAATATTTTTATAGATATTTGTATATATTGTATATACATTTACAAATACTCACAATAATAAATGCCCTTCCATACATTATTGCTCAAACATTAAACTATATAAAATAACATTTTAATTTAGTTTTACTTAATTTAGTTTAATTTAGATTACTTAATTTATTATTATGCTATTTATTGTATGTGTGCTGCTGAAATAAATGCGAATGTAAAGATGCTGTCTGGTCGAGAAATGTATCAACTGTAATCAGAACTTGAATACAGGACTTAAATCTTGACAAAAGAGTCCCATAGCAACTCTCAGGAATTTTGGAGTCAAGCTCCTTGTGTTTGAAACCCTACTTAACTGCTCCACTGACAGCCACACGGTGCAGTCACCAACAAAAAGTGCACCCGTGAAAGGGTTTACTTGACAGAGAGAATTTTACGACAGTCTCTCCATTGTATGTACATTTAGATAAAGAACAGCAGATATTTTTTTAGTGCGTAACTGAAACATTAATTTCAAAATTGCTCAAACTTTTGAACAGCGGTTTGATTTTGAAACACTCTTGAATGTTAATCTTCTGTTTGCTGAGCTGCTCTGCTTTTCTCAAAATATCCACACCTCTGACGACAGTGTATCCACAAAGTCTGTCACACCAGCGGCTGCTCCCAACATTTCAGAGATTTTTTTGGTTAACAATGCCATCTCTTTAACTTCCCCACACCGCTATTCTCACCTCACTCCCCTTTTTTCACACATGCATATCAACTTGGGTGACTAATCTGAGAAAGAAAAAGCCCTATGAATCTAGAACTTCTCTTGCACAAATATTTTTCATGATATATAATTAAAGTCAGGTAATTAAATTAAATTGTACTTAAAAACTGAGTGTCTTTACGAATAAATGGTATTGTACTTTTCCTAGCATTTGTGACCCTGGACAACAAAACTAATGTTAAATGTTAATTTTTGGAAATTTAGATTAATACATCATCTGTTAGCTGAATAAATAATATTCCCATTGATCTTTAGTTTGTTAGGATAGGACAATATTTGGCTTAGAAACAACTATTTGACAATCTAGAATCTGAAATTGCCTTTAAAATTGAATAAATTAAGTTAGCAATGCAAATTAATAATCAAACATTAAGTTTTGATATATTTACAGTAGAAAATGTACAAAATATATTCATGGAACATGATCTTTACTTAATATTCTAATTATTTGTGCCATGAAAGAAACATTTAAAATGTATAATGAGGCATATAATGTATTTTTTGACTGATGCCAAAAAAAGCCCAATCAACATAAGACATAAAACCACTCAATAATTTGTATATTAATATGAAAGGAGACAACGGTAAACAAAACTGCTCTAAAAGCCACAAAATTACATGCTTAATGCTGAGTTTTTGTTACAATTGGGACTAGTAAGACAACACTTGCTATTTATATTTTGTCATCTTCAAACATCCAACATTCCTCACAATATCTTGTTTTGTTCTCAACAGAAGAAAGAAATTCAAGCTTTGAAACCACTTGATTATGAGGAAATAATGAGGAAATGTACATTTTTGGGTGAACTATCCCTTTAAGGTTTGTCTTTAGTGGCTTTTTGAATGCATTCGACCACATGATCATCTAAAACCTAAAATGTGATCGTATGCATTTCAACTACATTTAGAAGCTCTGAATTTGAGATTCTAAAGTGTAAAGCACTTCAATGACCAAGGTGTCCCTAACATCGTAAATCTGTAAACCTAGCAGTCTTGAGTAGTTTGAGATTGGGCTGTTTTGAAAGGGTGGGGGAGTGCTGTTGAAGGACAGGTGGTATTCGACTCAACAGCAGAGAAGCAAACAGCAGGTCCATTGTTAGCAGCCCATCAACATACAGCAGCAAGTGTTGCTCAAAGACGCATGTGTGAGCTAATGTATATCTCAGTCAATCACCTCCGCTGAAACACTGAGACTTCCTGCTCTAAAAGGCACAGTTCACTGCTCTTAAATTCTGACATCCTTTACTCACCCTCATGCTGTCTCAAACCTGTAGGACCTTCTTTCTTCTGTAGAAAACAAAAGAAGCTCATTTTATAGAACATAATTATGGATATCTTTGGAAAATGGGGATGTCCAATCATAACTTTAAAGTAATTTGTATGCTTATGTTCCAAACTTATGTTTATGATTATGCATGGTTTATACACTGGGACCAAAGTTATTATTGTTAATATAATAATATTTTAAAAAGTTTAATAGAAAATGGAATATATTATAAAACATTTATATATACAAACACATACATTTTATAAAAATACTGATTGTATTACAAAATACAGTAAAATTATAAAACATATACAGTTGCAATGAGAATTATTAACCCCCCTGAATTATTAGCCCCCCTGTTTATTTTTTTCCCCAATTTTTGTTTAACAGAGAGAGAATTTTTTCAACACATTTCTTAACAATAGTTTTAATAACTCATTTCTAATAACTGATTTATTTTATCTTTGCCATGATGACAGTAAATAATATTTTACCAGATATTTTTCAAGACACTTCTATACAGCTTAAAGTGACATTTAAATGCTTAACTAGGTTAATTGGTTAACTAGGCAGGATAGGGTAATTAGGCAAGTTATTGTATAACGATGGTTTGTTCTGTAGACTATTGAAAAAATATATATAGCTTAAAAGGGCTAATATATTTTTACCTTAAAATGTTTTTAAAAAATTTATTCTGCTTTTATTCTAGCCGAAATAAAACAAATTAAAAAAAATATTATCAGACATACTGTGAAAATTTCCTTGCTCTGTTAAACATCATTTAGGAAATATTTAAAAAATAAAGAAAAATTAAAAGGCGGTTTAATAATTCTGATTGCAACTGTATAAAATTTATAATCCAAAATATTGCATCATATCTAATAACCCCCTTCAGTTTTATTGGTGCTATTATATTACAATATAATAACAATATATACAAATATTGGTTAAATTATAAAAAAACAATACAATTATAAATGAAAAATACAATTTATAATAAAACATTTTTATATTAAAAACTAAATTGTATCTTACTAATTATGAAAAGAACACAACAAAATTACATTTATAATAATAACAGAACATCTAAAACGTAAAATGTTATATTTTCTAATACTATTCAAAATATGATATCTAAGTTAAACTACTAAAACAACAAACTATTAAAAAAATATGACTAAAATATGTAATGTAAAATATTATATATATATAATTATTAAAAAAAGACTAAAAATAATAACAGTATAACCACACTAAAATAACACTGTCAGGGATATCTGACTAATACAACTAAAAGCTCATTGAATACTCCATTTTAACACTGAAACTGACAATGAATGGGGTGTGAATTTTATACAACCTTTAGTTTGTTATGGTAACGACCGAATCTATAGACACACTGTATGTAATCACATGATAAGAGTCGTTACCGGGTAAATTAGCAAACCAGGTCAAAAGTTCAAAAAGATGATTTGTTACTGCGCCAAAAAAAGTACTTGGTAGAATATTTACTTCCTTCTCGGTCAGAGTTCACTCCACTGTAAGATCACAGATTATGGGGAATAATTCAGAAAGACGCTCAAAGCAGAAGACCACACGCATCTGAGCCACATTAAAGGGGCTAAACAGGGGTTTCGCTTGGGAAGCATCGCCACAGAAAGTTTATGAAGCGACTTTAGTGATAACATGCATGATCATAAAACTGAGAACATGAATGAGAACTACTAGAAAGACTTTAACCATTAGGTGTGGCCACGTTTGCCATTACCGACTGACAGAATAGGTAGAGAGATCAACGATTAGTCTATATTTGTTTAGTTGAACAAGATAGAGAGTCGTTACTAGTATCTATAACGCATATATACCCTTTAAATATAGATTCAGCGTCTCATTTGAGACTGTAGCGCATGTGGTTGCAGATGGAGATAATGATGGGAATGGAGGAGATGCCACTGCGGCCCTAACCCTAAAATTACTGCAAGACTGTGTGGTCGGTAGAAAGAGACATAAAGAGAAATTCCTCTCCACTGACCGATTTTCCAATGCTTCAGCATCTCTGAAATGCAAGTCGTTGAAGGGGGCAGGAGACGGGGTCTTCACCGTTCTTTCTTTCAGATCACAATTTCTTAGAAGAGAAAGACAGAGAGTCACAACTGTGTAATCATGAAAATGAAATTTGTATACATGGCATATTGGGCAAATCAGGTTAAATGAAAGCAATAAGGCATGCAAACTTGAGCAGAAACATCACTGAAACAGACTCAAGTGGACTCAATTAACTCAAAGTGATTATTTGTTTTATTCTATAAAGGTGTGATAACATTTCTTGCAAATTCCAAATCAAATATTGATTTAGATTTTGTTTGTTTTTGGCAGAAAAAATGACAATTAGTCAGATTAACAAATGTTGTTGATTCAGAATTATTCCATATATTCCATAATCGAATATTTATTTCTTAACTTGTGATGTTAAAGGGTTAGTTCACCCAAAAATGACAATTATAATTACTCACCTTCATGTTGTTCCAAAACTCAGAGATCTTTGTTCATTTATGAGAATACTTTGTGAGCACATAAAACAATTATTTAACAGTGACTTCTCCTCGGTGTATGTACATTACAATTTCCTCTGTTTTAAACAATGCACAGGCACATACAAGGAAATATGTCAGTGGTGCGCCCTATACTGACACTGAGGAGAAGAAACAATGAATTGAATAAAGTCATTATTCTTGATTAATGTGGGAACAGAAATTCTCATTCATTCATTCATTTTCTTTTCGGCTTAGTCCCTTTATTAATCTGGGGTCGCCACAGCGGGATGAACCGCCAACTTATCCAGCATATGTTTTACGCAGCGGATGCCCTTCCAGCTGCAACCCATCACTGGGAAACATCCATACACACTCATTCACACACATACACTACGGACAATTTTAGCTTACCCAATTCACCTATACAGCATGTCTTTGGACTTGTGGGGGAAACCGGAGCACCCGGAGGAAACCCACGCGAACACGGGGAGAACATGCAAACTCCACACAGAAATGCCAACTGACCCAGCCGAGGCTCGAACCAGCGACCTTCTTGCTGTGAGGCGAACGTGCTACCCACTGCGCCACCGCGTCGCCCCAGAAATTCTCATAACTAAATGTTTTTTGGTAGATTTCACCTAAAATATCTTAATTTGTATTCTGAAGGCAAATGAAGGTCTCAGGGGTTTGGAACAAGACGATGCTGAACAATAAATAACATAATTTTCATTTTTGGGTGAACTTACACTTTAAAACATTTGTATTGTGTTGCAAAACCATGTCTGAAAACATGACTCATGTTTATCAAAAGAAAATAAATATTTAACCCAAACATTATAATTTATTTGGAATATATTTTGAATATTAATCTTTTGTGTTCCACAGAAGAAAGTCATACATCTTTGGAAAACCTTTATAACAGAATTTTGATTCTTGGGTGAACTATCTCCTTTAATAGAATAGAAAGTCCTGTCAAATATAGTCACTTGCCATATTCAAATATGTGCTTTGCAATCAGAATTTAGAGTCAGAGTTCTGAGTTTCACAATGCAGTACAGTTACAGCAGATAATCTGATGCAACATTCCTGCAGATTACAGCAATTTTAATTCTTGCGCTCGCTACCATAAATCTCATTTATCATTTCACTGACACACCCCAACACAAACAGACCAAAGAGTCGAGAGCGGCAGTGAAATGAGCAGCCACTGATAGCTGGGCAATCATGTGATCAGACTACATAAAGCAGTGCACATATTCACTTGAATGAATAAATGCTCTCTGGGCACCAAGGGCCTTTATAACAACATTCCAATGCTCTGACTTGGAACACAACAATATACCTCCTGTTCAATTAGATATGCTCAAGGCTCAGTTAACACAAGACCAGCAAAAGGGATGTTCTAGATGTTCATTGGAGGTGAATGACCTTGTCAATGGGGAATTTATCCACCAACAAAGTTATCTATACAAGGAAACGGCTTAAAGGGAAAGCTCAGCTAAAAATACAAAATGTGCTGTTAATTTTCTCACCCTCAGGCCATTCAAGTTGTAGAAGACTTTCATCTCCAGTACAACATTAAAGAAGATTATTTTAGCTGAAATGATGCTCCTTTGTGATTCATAAAACGCAAAACAATAGCTACAGGCATTTTGAAATATACAGTACAGGCAAAACTATATTAACACCCATGACTCCTGACATTATATTGAGGTCTTATGAAGCTAAATGAATGCTGTGCAACACTGTAAAAATGCAGGGTTCCGTACAATTCATTCATAATTAAATTAGCATAACGTAATTTACAGTGCTCAGCATAATTTAGTACACCCCATTTTGAAAACGAATATTTTTATCCATTTCTCAGTGAATATAGGCAATGTATTTTGGTGCATTTAAACAAAACAGATTTATTAAACAGATATATTTATTCAAATAATATTTTAGTCACCAAACATATTTAGAAATTGAAAGATAATAGAATTAAATTCAAGCAAAATATTGCAAAAAAAAACTCAATTACAAAATTTTTCTATTTTTTTGCTTCTCTTCATTTTTCCTCTTTTTTTAAATTTGTATTTAATATTTTTCTATAACATTTAAATTTGGGTGTTCTAGTTTTTGGACCATTATCCATTATAAGTTATTTTGTTAGATAAGCTCCAGATTTGGCTTCAGTACTGACTAATCTAATGTATATGCACAAATATAATATTGTATAGGTTCCTATTAAAAATATGAATTTTAAAGATGTGAGGGGTGTACTTATATATGCTGAGCACTGTAAGTGGATTGAACATAAAACGATTAAGTTGCCCCAAAATTCAGTTATTTCAGTTCGTTTTAACAAGCAGCAAAAATATTTTTTTGACTGATGCAAAGGAGCATTATACATTATATATTTATATGTAGAGTCACAATATTATTACTAGGATTGGATATTGTTGGTATTGTATTATGACAAATCTACACTTTTAAAAACAAAAACTTTTGCCTAAACATTACATAAACCAAGACTTTAAAAAAGGGATTGGTGGAGCAATGGAAGGGGGCACAAACAACATTGATGGCATTAAAGAATGGAAAAAAACAACAACTTTACATTGAACAACATATGTAAAGAAATATAGCGTAGACATAAGTTCTACGATTGGAACAGCAAACTAACTAAACTAAATAATTTATGACAACTTATCATTATATCATCGAGGCCAAGAGAAGAACACAACCCCACAGACAAAGGCCACAAATGCTGCTAACATTAGCTTTCTGTAGTGTTATGTCATGTATCACTTTAAAATACTGTATCTGGTCAGCACCGACAGCCTCATGGGTAGTGTGCCGACATATAGTGTCACTCTCACTCCAACTTTATCTTCAACTATATTGTCCTATCACAATAAAAGCAAAAAATGCCCAAAACAAATACTCTCTGTGTTTCAGGTAGCATGTATTCGCCCAATTATTGTACACTTAACCCATAGTTTCTCCTACTGTACTGGATTAGGCTCTGCTCTGAACCAGGAGCTAATTTAATTCCCCTAAATGGTGTTCCTGGAAACAAAATTGTTCCTAGCTAGTTCCTAGGGTGCAAACATACCCAAACATGGATAATTCTACCAGAAGTTCTAGGAACTGTGAAAAAAGTTCCCTTAATGCCAATATTCATCCCCTATTATTATGTGACAGGAAGTTCATGCTTCAGACTGTAGTGAACAGGCTCAAGACATTTGGCAAAGCTGTGGATTAAAGGTAAATTAAGTGAGTAATTCTTGCACAGACCACTCGTTTCACTTCATTAGACCTTAACAAATGGTCAGGAGTCATGGGTATTAATTTTGTTATGCTTTTTATTTATTTATTTATTTATTTATTTGTTGGCATTGACTAGCATTTTATGAATAACAAGAATCACAGTTTCAGCTAAAAAAGACTTTTTAATATTCTACTGAAGAATTATTGATGGCCTGAGGACGAGTAAATTAACAGAATATGTTTCATTTTTCAGTGAACGATCCCTTCACTAATCCCCTGTGCGTAATATCGAGATAGTTCAAATTACCACAAATGCCATTTGCCTCACTCAATATATATTTGGCATAAATCACATCGGGGCTTACTTACTGTATTAATGACAGTCTTGTTGAATGGCCACCTGTTGATTCAGAGCTCACGATCCACCCAACATTGAGTGTGTTCAGTCATGCGTCATATCAGATGAGCCTGGCAGCAGCAGGAAGAGACCAGAGCAGCAAATAATATGCACGGGTTTGTGTGTCCGGACTGCGTGATTGAATTCTGTACAAGACTGTTTGTGTGCACTTGTGGTGGGCTAAGTACTTACGGCTTCACTGCTCTGTATTGAGTGAGCAGACGGCAATAAGGCACCTGTTCCAGCCGTCTGAGCCCCAGGAGGTTAACATTGGTTTATTGAGGTAGGCATTAGGAACGTCAGGCATGTCATGAGCCCCCCCCCCCCCAAAGCCAGCTGACTGGCCCTTCCTTCCTCCCTCACCCTACAAAGGGGCCACGGCCAAGAGAAAGTGGAAGGCAGCTGAGTAAATTACTGACGGAGAGGGGGGAAACTCATAAAGTAGTGGTATCACATAAGGAAAAGGAGGACAGAGGAGGATCAAAGAGGAGATTAGTCAAAAACGAGATAAAAAGGATTACAACATATGGAAATGTGTTATTCGCTTGATAAGAACGAGGGACACTACATCATTTCTTAAAGCTCTAGGATGATTTGTTGCATGGTTATGTAGGTCATGGAAGCCTCATTACCAGTGGGGAGATGAGAGACGGTTTAGGTGTAGCACTGAAGAGTGTTGTGTGTCCTGCAAGAGCATGAAACAAAAACATTCAGAAAAACTTTGACATATTTAATACATTTTAATCATGAACACTGATATATATTATTGCCCCCTGAAAAACTGAAAAATATATAACAGCACACATAATAAAAAAAAACATGCTAAGTTCTTAAAAATGGACTATCTGTCTTTGCAATGCTTCAATATTGCTTTGATAAAGTTTTGAAAAATTTTAAACATTAAGAAAAGTCAAGTATACTCATCATAGAACCAGTGCATAAAATTCAGTGTTATTTTAGTATTATTTAATAACACTTGTAGATTTTATTAGACTAAATGTTTTTTTTTTCATTTTGTATAATAAAGTTTCAGTAATTTTATTGTTTGTCATTTTTATCAGTTTTTGCCTTAATATAAAGAAACAAGTTTAATTGCTATTTTAATTTCAGTTTTAGGTTAAACTACTTACATGTTTAACAACTAGTCTAAATACTATAAGATTACAATAAGTTAACCTTTTTATTTGAAATAACAATTGTTTTTTTATGGTTTTAGTTTAACATAACTACAATAGAAGAATCCATAAACAGCTGACTAAAACAAGTTTATAAAAAAAAATGGCTGGGTAAACTTGTGAAAGTAAGCTCCTCAATTTTGACAGATAAGTAGTGGTTTGGAATTGCAGGCTGCAAATCATTTCCTTATTTGCTGACAGATGTCACATCTTACGTGGTGCTGTGAATCGGTGACCCATCATCTTCTCATGGGGGGCTATAGTTAAAGTATACGAGAACATGTCTGTCTTGGCTGGCATGACTTAAACACCACCTTCAGAATGATTCACCAGATGACAGCAGTCCTCTTCCATTTAAACACATTGGCACATGGTGACCATTTACAGATGCAAACGCTCTCTTTCCCTTTAACAACCCCCTACTAATAAGAATACACTAAAAAACAACAGGTGAAGGTGAACAAAAACATTTTACAGGACTAATGAGGAACACTGAAATCACTTCAATTCCATTACTTTTTAAAATTGATTTAGGTAGTCCCATTGTGTCCACATTATCTCGAGTTAGACCACTATAATGTGAATATTATAGTGACACTCTTTAAAAAAAAGGTTCTTTATTGGCATCTGGTTATGTGAAGAACCTTTAACATCTGTGGAACCTTTCAGTTCCAAAATAGGTGGACATATATATTGAAGATCTTAAAGTTAAATTAATAAAAAAAAATAAAAAAATAGATCAAATTGCATAAACTTGAATTATTTTATATCTTGCAATTAAAACATTTATGAATCTGACATGACTATTTTTTATAAGGATTGTGAATTATTTTTCATAACTGCAAGTTTAAGGGTTTTTAACACTTCTAACTGCATTTCTAAAAATGCTGACTTTTCCTCACAATTCTGTGTAACTTGCAAATGATCCTTTTCTCAAAATTGTGACTATTTCTCATAAATGCATGTTTATATGGGTTCTAACAATGCTTCTCAATGCTACAATACTCAAAATGTCTTAAAAGTTGACTTTATTTCTCACAGTTCTGACTTTATGCTATTCCAAATTTATTTTTCTTAGAATTTTAATGATTCACATTTTTCTGAATGTGTCTAGTGCATTTTAAATTATGGGTTGTTTGTTTTTTGTTTGTTTAAGAGAAAAATTAAAACAATTATACATATAGTAAAAACTATTTTATGAAAGAATAAAAAAATTAAAAATGATTTACTAAATCGTATCTTAAGGGCCAAAATTAGTATGCTAAATAAGCACGTTTGCAAACATAGAGCTGTACAGAGCTTGCCATATTACAGAAGCCATCTCTTTCTCTCATGAGTGCTTTAGGCAACAGTGCAGTACATGTGACGGTTAAATTGGTGACAGTCCTCTAAAGGCTTCTGTATTGCATCTCTTCCTCTTCCCTTTTTTATGCTCCAGTTCTCTCTGTCTCTCCTGCTTGCTCTTACATGTCCCTAAAGTCCTACCTAAACCACAGGTAAATCAGGTGTGTTGGTAGGGTGTGTGTGAGAGACAGGCAAGAACAACTTATGCAATACAAAATGTTGGATTGTCATCCTGTATATGTGATTCTTTCAAGACGACACATGCCCTTTGTATTCAAACAGCAAGTGTCAATTTGAAGATCTCTATCTCTCATGGAAAGTATGTATATATATATATGTATGTATGTATGTATGTATGTATGTATATATATATATATATATGGGCGTCACGGTGGCGCAGTGGGTAGCATGATGGCCTCACAACAAGAAGGTCGCTTGTTCGAGCCTCGGCTGGGTCAGTTGGCATTTCTGTGTCAGTTTGCATCTTCTCCCCATGTTCGCGTGGGTTTCCTCCGGGTGCTCCGGTTTCCCCCACAAGTCCAAACACATGTGGTATAGGTAAATTGGTTAAGCTAAATGGTCCGTAGTGTATGTGTGTGTATGGATGTTTCCCAGTGATGGGTTGCAGCTGGAAGGGCATCCGCTGCGTAAAACATATGCTGGATAAGTTGGTGGTTCGTTCCGCTGTGACGACCCCAGATTAATAAAGGGACTAAGCTGAAAAGAAAATGAATGAATGTGTATATATATATATATATATACTTTCAACGAGAGATAAAGATTCAAATTGACACTTGCTGTTTATATATAAAGAATGTTGTATATATATAAATGTATGTATATATGTTGTATATATGAATGCTGTATATATATATATAAAGAATGAGTGACCATACTAAACTGCATTATAACTGCAATTTATAGCATTCATTGATGCAAGTTCTATCTTATATCTTCATAAATTATAAACCATTACATTAAATTATTTTTTAGTGTGTGTGTACTGACTACTGTATATCACCGGAAAAAAAAAACCATATATATATATATATATTACATTTTAGTATTAAGTTTGACTTTTTATCTATAAAAGTTAAGACATAATTTGTAGAAATTCTTTTAATAAATTTTAACAGGTCTGTTTGCTGTATCCTTTCGATAAACTTTTAAACAATTTAAAAGGCCAAAAATGTTATATGCAAAAAAATTAACAAGTCGTCAAAAAAATGCCAGACAGCATATGTAATGAAATTCACTCCCTTTAAACTAAATAGCTAGTCAGGTAAATACGCCTACACTAGTCTTACTGTCAAGCGATATGAATAATACATCCTTGCTGGGACCGCATTTATCTTATGTTGTTTCAACAACCTCAACAAGTCAGAAAAAGCTTACTGTCTGACTCGTGGATTTTCCTTTTCCAAACTCAGTGTAATCCATTGACTTTAATGGATTAGTTTCACTGTGCAACAGATATGCCCAAATGCTGCCTCACCCAAAACCCAGGCATTGTGGGAGTTCTGGGGTTTGTTGAATACATGAATGCATGAAAAACAAACTCCACACACACAGAATATTTTGGCAAAGCTTAAATAACTTTTACAGGTTCAAGACAACAAGCGCAATCGTTAACACTTGTGGTAGTTTTGATTATCACCAAAATTGCAATTCGTCCCTCCTTTCCTTAAAGGAACTTCTTCTAGGACTCAGACACCAGTGGATATTAAGTGAACTGTATTCAGTAATTTTATTGCTCATGCTCACACTCATGAACACGAGATGAGCGTGATTCAGTGTCAATTCCTAAGAAATACCTTTTCCAGTAAAGAATAACGAACATCCTGACACCATTCATAACATGAATGTGCTTTCTATGTATATCTAAAAGTGGCTAAATGCTAAAGTCAACAACTTTCATAACAATGAGAACTTAACACCTCATTACATATATTTAATACAATCCTGTGCTTTTTAGATTATTTGTATCACATTACTGTTATTAAATCCAACAAAAACTGTCCCCATTCACCTCCACCACCTCAATTCTTGTTTTTTTTATATAAGAAAATGATGCACAAATCAATATGATTTCATATGGTAACCAAGTCAATGCCATAAATTAAGTTTAATTTGATCACAAAAATCTAACTAAATCTCAGAAAGCACAACTATATTCCAGGTCGACGCTATACCCTCTTGATTTGATCCCAGCTCTGCCCAATCAGACCCAAAGAGAAACATATTTGCAGAGAGATATAATTATGCGCAAGGCCCGTTTTTACTTGCGTCTGCGATTATATTTCAGCCTCAGAGCAGAGGAGATGATGTCACGAGGAGGTAACCCGTTCGCATGGTTTAAGTCACCGGGTGAATCCTATCACAGCATTGATGACCTTTTCCAGTCTTTTTTCTGCGCAAATAGCAAACTGACCCCATTGCCACCTGATCCAGCTCTAAACACATCCTGCCCATTGTGTTGGTAATGAAAAGAGAAGCAGCATCAAATCCTAACACTTTCTTCAGATACTGCCAGTAAGTGAGACACAACAGCGTATCTTCTAGACATACGTCATCTGTTAGAGCATTTTCGCGTGATTCTTCATTGAAGTCTCCTTTTTCCTATGATTAATTCAGAGTTAAAAATGGAACATCGCCCATTCAGGGAGCTTCATTTCAGTTTACCATAACTGAAAGGTCAGATGGCTCTCATATTCAAACCTTTTTGTTGCTTTGTTTAGATTCAGCTATTCACACTGTAGATGCTTGGCACGAAGCTTTAGTGGGCCCAAAAATCAAAAGAGGTCTGGTTTGAATTTAACATCACGCAAGAGGTTCATATCAGATAAATACTGTATGCCTTTGAAGTGAAGTGATTATCTAAATGCAACCTATATTTATGTGATCAAATGTCTAAGTATGATGTAAGAAGAGTCACTTTAAAAGGGGAATACTATACCAAGTGGTTTTATCGTCCAAATGTGTCTTCAGCAGCTTTTCATGTCTGTAAAAGATAATTTTTAAATGATAAGTGATAGTCTTTCAGGACTCCATACCACCATAACTAACAAAATAAAAAATGCTATGAAAGAGTCTGTTGTTTTCTGTAAGACGCAAGCCTTTCAGTCCATTTATTTGTGTGCTGTATTTGTGTATCTGTGGTTGACTAGAAATGTTACACTGCTTCAATACAAAAATTTGAAACGTGGTGAAATTACCTACAAATATGCATTCATTAAATAAACCTATAGTTTACAGGGTGTTCATGTCTACTGACTGAACATTATCCAGCTACTCCCTTTATTATAGTAAGTGTGGTAACCACAGTTCTATTACAAATGCCAAGGTTAAATTATGGCTAGTGTAGCAAAACCATGGTTAATCTGTGGTTACTATTGTTTAATTACAACCATGGCTCTTTGTTTAGTAAAGCCATGGTTAATTTTCCTATGGGAAGTTAAGCTAATCGTAAAAAACACACACACACACACACACACACACAAACAAACGGCCTTACAAGACCTGCAATAACATTGACACATTACAATGTTTGTAGCATTATTTATAATATATTTGCAGCATTGTTCCGCAATGACAATTGTCTTAAACTAGGTAGACATGGCTAGGTCTATTTAGCTAACATTTAAGTGAAACATCTCTTACCGACTCCTTGATCCTCACTTCCTGCTCACTATGATCAGCCATCAAACTGTTGAATGCGTTATGCGATATTGTTTTTGTCTTAGTTTTATCTTAGCGTCTTAAATCCTCCAAACTTCCTTCTCTTTTACCACAGACACAAGAGGGCACTAATTAGCTTCTTAGCGTATTTTTTTTTATTCACGTAGCGCGGTCAAAGCCATTTTTTTAATCAAATTTAACTCCCATCCCATCTGCTTCTTGCTGAAACCTGTACCAAACAGCTCGTTTTGCTGCTGAACAATGTCTAAATTGTTATGTCTCGACGACAACAGGAAACAGCTACTTCCACTTAAGGTGCATGCACTACTAAGGTAGAACAATATGAAGGTAGGACATATCGACATAGCCTACCTTTTTTGTGACATATAGGCAATGGACATTTTTGCCAACCACCCCCAATCCCAAACAAACCGCCCCAACCTCTCAACTGAAGTACATATTTTAATATTTTTTATAAAGTATATCATAAAAATGGCTCTTTAATATAGTGATTGTCTTACAGTGTAGGCCTATAGAATTATAGTAAAATATTTTTATTTCTCGTTGTAAATGGACCGCTGAGTATACAAGCACAGGCACATGCATATATGCCTATAGTATGCAGCCCTGGAGATGAGTGAGTCTCTATTGCTTACCACTTGAAAAAGCATAATGGTCATGTGAAGCAGCCCAAAGCCAATCACATAATGGCCTCTGGTCTCCCTGTGTACCACCAAAGCGACAGTATTAGCCGTTAAGCTTTTTTGACTTAAAATTGGATGCTTGCTTTCGGCATTGGTATTAGCTAAGGTTCATCATGTCACTGCCATGTGACCTATGGCATTAAGTAAAGTGCATTATTTTTTCCTATTATTTTTTCCATTAGGGATTTTTAAAAGTCTTTATTAAAGTCTGAAGCCATAAACTGTCCCTTCTAAAAAAAAAAAAAATAACACCACAAGGGTTCTAATGGTTTCCCATATAAATACCAATAAAACTTTATAAGCCATTCAAATTTAACCATTAAAACCAGTACATTTTACTTTGTGACATATTCCATTAGGGTCTATTGGTTTACACATATCACAAACAGAAAGCAAAAAATTGCCATTAGGGAACCAAGGTATAACCATTTATATTATTACACATTGTATGATGGTTTCTATTGGGGTTTCTATAGGTGCACTGTAAAAAAACAAAAAAACAAAGTTGTCTCAACTTAAAATTTTAAGGCAACAAACTTCAAGACATTTTTGAGTTTACTCAACTTTCAACCCAATTACTGCACTTGACTCGATTTAAGTTGAGTAAACTCAAAAATGTCCTGAAGTTTGTTGCCTTAAAATTTTAAGTTGAGTCAACTTTTTTTTTTACAGTGTGACAGGGATATCAGCCAGCTAAGAGCAGTGTAGAGTGACTTTCTTGATTCTGTAATTTGAAGTGCTTCATGGGAATGAGTGGAACCACCTTCCTTATGAGATTGGGCAATAGTTTTAGGACAACTCCGAGGAAAGGTTTTGAACCACTTCAGATGTTGACTACTAGATTATACATACATATGATACATATTTGGAAAAAAACATACCTGTAATTGTAAAACAAATTAATGACAAAAAGTCATGACAACAGTTTTTGTTACTATTTAACCTCTTTTTTTTTTGTTATAAGTTAATAAGGTTTTAATTAAATTGTTTTAATTTGGCTTAATATTTTTAGTCAGGTTGATTTAGTAAGTTGAGATGACTAGAAAAGTTAAATTAATACAACTTAAAAATTTTAGGCAGCAATATTTCTTTACAGTGTTATTTTCAGAAATCATGTTTTTTTTTGCAATTGTAGTCTTCAATATACAACATGAAACCTGATTTAACTTATGAAAATGACTTAAAACTGAAGTCTTATAAACTCTTATAAACTTATAAACTCTTCATATATATTTGACTGTAAATTATACTTTGTATTTACAGTTTCTCTATTGTTCATCATAAGTGAAACTATTTACTCAATTACCCAATTTCTCAGAATGTCTCCCCGTTTGAGCGCAATTACATTCCTCCACAATCTGTGCATCAACTCCCACCATGTTATCTCGTTTAAAAACCTGGATGGTTAATAAATTAAGGATTCCCAGTTTTAGGTTTAAGGAAACAAAAACGAGTGAGCACACTGCGCATGTAAATCTATTTCTGATAAGGAATGCATCAGCTCAGCCGCTTGTGAGATAATTGAAATTGCACGGATGTTTAGCGTGCCCAAAAATGACTGGTGGAAAGTGGACACTTATCAGAAAAAGAAAAGCCAACCCCAGTATTTTCAGCATTCTTAACATTTTCCTGCGCTTTCTAATTTGGTCTTTTGGAGCCGAGTCAGTGTGGTTCATGTCCATAGAATTACAGAGAGCTGGATAGATGAAGGACAGTACAAACATGTGTCTGGAATAAACGCTTCAGCCTTTCTTTCCTGCACCTGCGTACACACACATAAACCATAAGCAAGTACAAAGTAATAAAAGCATTTACGTATAACTGGATAACTGTATACTGGTCATAAGCAAATACTTCTCATATTTTTCTAGTCTGATTTCCATAAGTAAAGGCTTTGGGTGAAATGCAAAACAGATCTTTCTAAAGCAGTCTGATGTGTTTATAAAAATACCATCGAAGTATCTAAGTATCATATCACATGTACTCGGCCGCCGACATGTGGCCTCAATAAAGCAGTCAAAAACCCTCCTAGCTATTTGAATTAGATATTTGCATGCCTGTTCTTGCTGCCATGTCCTCCAACTGTGGAGTACATACCAAACTTCCTACTGCTACCTTTGCCGTCGGCCTGGTTAATAACTGTAGAGGAACAATATAGATGCCACTTCAACTCTTCTTTCATTATTTCGGGCCCTCCAGATTCATACTTCCTGCGAATGCATCACTGCTTTGCCGGGAGTGGGTGTCAATTAACATTCCTGCACTTGGTCTGTCACGGCATTGTAAATCTTCTACACTTCACCTCCTTTTTTTCCACCAACACACCCCTCTTTCTATTGGGATGAAAAGAAAGATGAGGAGAGCGATATGTCTTGGAGGGCTTTGGCATAACCTGTCTGAAACTTTCCCTTCGTTTTGTCTTTCAGATTTATAGGTAGTACAAAGTTTACCAGATTTACTTCCTGCTACACACATCGATCTCAGAATATGGCTTCGTCCATACTGTCAGAGTTTGGGAGGATGACCAGATTTACTTAAAAGTGTGAGTCTCGAAATGTCCTATTCAAACAGCAATTTATTAACAAGGCTTGAATACTGTCTGTATGAATGTCAAGTCGAAAGTTAAGTCTTGGGCGTGAGTATGCGATCATACAAATCCATACAAACTCGCCACTGAGGTAAATTACAAATTAAATTGTTATTGTATTGCAGAAACCACAGATCTGACAGGAGCAGTATGCACTGTAAAAAAACGTTGGGTTCCACACAATCGATTTGTGTTGTGACAACATGAAGGAATTAAGTTAACATATTAGTTTTTACACATTTAAGTTGATTGAACATGAAAACAATTAAGTTGTCCCCCCCCCTTAAAAAAAACAAGAATTGTGCTGTTTCAGCTCATTTTATATAAGTAGTTTGAACAAACAACAAACACATTTTTTGGAGTTTGGTGGAGAACAGTACCTTGGCTATACCACTATAGATTTTTTAAAAACCTTTTTACAATAATATACATTTAATTTAATATAATGTTCATATTTAATCAAAGGAGATGAATTACTATGTGATATTGTATATTGATAATTTTGTCACAACATCCTTCTCAGGGACTACAGATGCAAATTAGCTTTATAGGTTCAGATTAATATAGATTTGTATGTTTATAGGTTCAGATAGTGTTTACATTTATTCAAATGAATCACATTAAAGCATAATTTTACCCCAAAATTATTTCTGTTTTCAATTACGCCCTCATGTCGCTTCAATCCCCTGAGGACTTCATTCATCTTCAGAATACAAATTAAGATATTTTTGATGTAATCCAAGAGCTCCCTCATCTTCCTAACAGACCATCAGTGCTTTGATCACAATTTTATCAAGCTGCGTGAGAATACTTTTGTGTGCACATAAAACTAAAATAACCACTTTAATCAACAGTTTCTTCTCCTTAATGTCAGTATATTGCGCATGTTCATATACGCGCGCCCTATATTGACACAGAGAAGAAGAAACTGTTGAATTAAGTTGCTATTTTTGTTTTATGTGACCACAAAAGCATTCTCGTAGCTTGACCATATTCTGATTGAAGCACTGATGGTCTGTTCTGAGGATGTTTTTTGGTACTTATCTGGACTTTGAATGAGTCAGGACTCTTGCTGTCTATGGAGGACGAGGGAGCTCAGATTTCATCTAAAATATCTTAATTTGTGTTCCAAAGATGAACAAAGGTCCTGGTGGTTTGAGTGTCAGTAATTAATAATATAATTTTTATTTTTGGGTGAACATACCCTTTAACAGAGCAATCACACCAGAGTTTGTTTTAACAAACCTGCCAAGTGTGAACACACCCCAAAACTTAGTTTCAGATACCCCACATGAAAACCCAGAGCAAGATGTGTATTTATGTCAAACTACTCACACTGCTGTAAAAGACAACAGCAGGAGTTTTCTGGTGATTTTCTGGTGTGAGTTTACTTAGAGAATATGGTTGTAACTCCCCTAAACGACTGAATTGTGTGCGAATGAAACTGTATTATTGACTTAAAAACAGGAATGACAACCATATTCTTCTGCTATGTGAATGTGGCCTGTGTGTACTTTTGTTCCAGTACATCTCAGAATTTGTATATATTCAATGATTAAAACTGACATAAAATCCACAGTTTTGGAGAAAGATGGAATTCCTGAATAACGTGTGCAGTGGTCAGGATTGGATACAGTTGTATCATTAGAGAAATGAGGACGTTTTTCTCTGTGATGTATCTTCCAACTCAATTTCCCGGTCTTCAGGGTCATGCCAGCTCTACCACAAAACACTGCCGCTGGGAATTCCATGAATTCCCTGTGGAACATTGTGCGGGTTTGTAAATTTGATTCATACGAGATCAGGAAAATAAAACCAATAGCTGGTCAGAACTCAAAATCTACCTCACATACACACACCTAAACACAACATTCATTCTTGATAGTTTCTAACTGTCTTGCATTAAAGCACAGCTGGGTAAAATGCACACAAAAATAAGAATCATAAATAGAGTTAATTGCAACTCTATATAGTTGCAAATATATAATATATAATAATTCCAAACCTGTAGACCTCTACGTTTATTTCTGTGAAGAACACAAACAATATTTTAATTGAATTTTATTGGCAAATTCTGGATATTATTTTATCCTTAATGTCACTGAAATGGTTGGAATATGACACAATGATTAAACTATGAAAAAAAAAAAATTCACTTGTTGGCTCTTTATCATCATTAAAAACTCAGCATGACATGAATGCTACACATTTTTCTTGCTAAACTATTCAAAATCTATTTCTATGCATGTTTAATGACAAGCCGTTCATTTTGCTTAATATTTGAAAGAGATTTAAGTAGACCATCATCAGATTTGTTTTTTCTCATAGATATTTTCTTTCAAATGCAAAACTCGCTATTCACCATATAACCACAAAAGACTCGTTCACTACAGCCAAACCCCATAATTAACCATTAAATAAATGAAAACACAGCAAGTGGAATCAGTATCACAACACTGCCATCAAGTGGCTGCTAGGAACACTACCACTATAGGTCAATGATCTCCAACAAAATCGCATTGGTGATTTTTTTTTCATTTCAAAGGCTGCCATGTTGTACATTGAGAGCTAAAATGCATCAAACATAACTTCTGCTTCAGATCTTTTTTATCTGCTTTGTTAAATATGGAGCTATTTCACCGTCTAAAACTACAAACCAAAGATAAAGATAACTATCACATATAACCCCTGTGGATTAATTTCTCTTCTTCTCACAACTTTTGGATATCAAAATCAAACAAAATAGCAACAATGCGACTGGCTGGGCCATCTGATCATTTTTAAAATCCATACACATCAGTATCCATTTACATTGCTGTTAATTGTTTTTACAATAAACCTAAATGGATGTGATAAGACCAGTTTCCATTCTGAAAACTGCAGACAAACGGCAATAATGACCTGCAATGATCAGCCAGAAGTAAACTGTACATCCACCGACCACATTTTTGCCTTCAGAACGGTCTTGATTCTTTGTGGCATAGATTCAACAACATACTGGAAACATCCTTCAGAGATTTTGGTCCATATAGATGCAACCCCTCCAATTTCTCTAAACCCTCTTTTTAATGATTTAAAAATTGCTTTACAATATTCAAATATCGAGTCAATCCAACGTGATTAAAATAAGCATTTTAAAATACAGTCATTTCCTGCTTTTGTTCTAGCACATGGCAAAACAAAAGATTTACTGAATTAATTTCACAATGAATTACTGAAGTCTCCGCAGTCACCAGATCTTAGTGCAAAAGATTCATGTTTAAGAAACCAAATCTAGACAGTTTGAGCTCTATTAGTAATTACTCTCTCAGAAATAAGAAAGATAAAAGATAAACTTGTTTACCTATCAGGTTCACATTTGTACATTAAAGGTAGAAAAATTATTACCTAAAAAGTACAAAAGATAGTGACGCTACAAACGCCCATGTGTCAGCATAGCAGCAAATTCCTGCATAAATGCATCCTAAAACCCTAAACTCTGATGGCGGACAGCTGCTTCTCACTCAGGGCTGTCGATGTTAACAAGGGAGAGATCGTCACTAATGGGTGGGACTTTCCCCCTCTGATGACATGTACAAAGGGAGAATGTCAATCAGCGTGTTTCTACAGACTGTTTTTATGAAGAGTGATTATGAAATACAAAATTTATTATTTTTACCAGCAGAGGCTGGCTATATTCACACACTGTTGCTGCACAACTGTGTCTAAACCCCTTATAAAAAATGATTTTTGCATAATAGCTAAAATGTGTGAACCTTATAAAGCATAATAAATGTTAAAATTGGTAGTGAAAGGAAATCAGAGCAAAACATCAAACAACAAGAAGAGAGTGAATGACCATTTAATGATCTGCAGAGGTGTTAACAAACAAAATTTATTTTACATCTTTAAATGTCCTCATAGAGGAACTGCAAAATACACTCAAAAAATGATGAAATTAATCAGACAACAATTTTTAAGATCAGCTGTTTTCATTTCCTCTTTTCTTTTGCTATTTTGATATTTTAAATTTGTATATCAAAAACATAAGTGCCTTCAAGATTACCATGAGACAATTTGTAGTAACTCAATGAAACTGCAAAACTAAGACTCATGGTTTACTTTCTGCATTGGTTTTCTTTACAAACTTTTGTTTTGTCTCACAAAACAAAATAATGACCCTGACATAAAAAAACAAAAACAAAGACAGACAGAGAAAAGAAAACGCAACACAAAATGAAAATGATTATTTACAGCTTGGCTCAAGGAGACACCAATGAAGAAATGAGACTAAAAAGCCAGTCTCTATCACGTCTCCTGACAGATTTGTACATATTTTCATCAATTTCTTTTTCTTTACAAAGTATATTTACCACTTGCATTGCACTGTTCTTGTTGGACATTCAGAGGTATGTTAAAAATAAACAAGAAAGAAACAGTCAGGGGAAAAAAAATAAAAAATGAATTTAACGCTTCAGGGGTCCTTAAGAAAGAAAAAAAAAAATCAGCTCAGATCCCCCAATAGTTGACAACAACAACAACAACAACAACAAAAATAGGAGGTAGGGGACGAAAAGCATAAAACAAGGCAATGTAAAAGCAGGCCTTAAAGATCAAGTGACAAATACAAAGTCAAGTATCAAAATTAAACTCGATGAATCTCAATTCATTTAGTTTTCTCCATTAAAAATTATGGCACAGGATTGATTTCAAAAAGGTCAACAAAACAAAAATCTGAAATGATACTCAAGTGGTAAATGACGGTTCACTTTCACGGTTGATGGCATTAGGTTGTCAATCGTATTATGCTTGTCATCTGCGTTGAAAGTCTTTAAATATACATCATATTTACAATCAGGCCTTCGCCCGATTCACTTTGCAAGTTAAGAAGAAAGCCAAAAAAGTATACATACAATCCCCCATTGAGGCATCAAGTGTAAACTGTACAACTCACAATGCTCCCAACATTTGTCCCTTTGGGAGGGCTATACTGAGCCATTTCTACAAATAACATGGAAGTAACTTGCTTACTTATGATTGAATAGTAGCTGCTTTATGTTACATTATTATTTAGTTTGTTTTATAAAACTTGTCAAAGAAATTGAATTGAACTACACTGACTAGATAACATTTTTAGTCTCTACCACAAAAATGGCTGGTGAATGAAGCATGTCCAAGTAAAATAACAATTTCAATAACCAAATTTGTACAAACATGTTTTTCTTTTTTTTTTCTTTTTTTTTTTTGATTTTCACAACATAGTGCAATGATTGATTATTCTTCAGAGAGAAAAGAAATAGCATAATCAATAAAAAAATTCTTAACCCCATATCCTAATAAAGATCTTCAGTGTTTTAAAAACCATAGATACAAATCTTCAAAAGAAGAAAAAAAAGGGAAAAAATGATCAGAGAATTGATCGTTGTAGAAAGCTCCATTTATCCCTGTGTATTATAAGGTGATACACAGCTAAACGGAAGCGGAAATGAGTCAATGAATTAAAAGGCTGGTGAAAGAACAAAAAGAGAGTGCATACATGGGCCAAAAAAATAAATAAATAAACTTGACTAACATTGAGGTGCTTTCCAGAGTAAAAAACAAACAAACAAACAAACAAAAAAAACTGGCAAGTCCCAAAGGCTGGTGTTGGCATGTTGGTTTTGGGAAGCTGGGATCTCCCTCTTATACAGACGCTATAACAATCATAAGATGAGGAGAGATACTGGAGATGCTGTTGAGAAGGTCCGGAGCAAGATGAGACAAGTGGCTCTCAGAAAACTCACAAGGAGGGAAAATCTGGACAACATAGGCAGGCTACAAGAAAGACAGAAGAACATTTTTGTAAGTGGAATGTACAATTTTCACATGTGGAAGCATCTATACTTTAGCCTTGTAATCATCCAAGGACAAAACAAAAAATATGAAGAAAAAAAAAAAAGATAATAAAAACACTTGTAAAATAATGTTGGAAGTACACAAATTAGGCACTTCTATCTTACAGTCTAACTTTCATGTTGATTGGCAGTTTTAGTTTTCATTCATTACATTTCTATAGCAGTCACCTAAACCATTTTTTACCAATAGTTTGATACTTTCTATGAAGGTGTTTTATAATGTTAAATATGACTCTCAAATGCCATCCTTTCACTACAATAAGTAAATATATAAAAACAGCTTCACAGACACAGCCGCTAGATGGCGCCATAAACCATAGACTTTTTCTTCGTTTTACAAACAGCAAATACAACCTTACTGACTTCAGTCTAGCATGATTTTAAAAACTGTAATTATAATAAGTGAAACGGTCCACACTGAAATGAATCTATTATTTTTATCTTTATGATGAGAGAATTCAGATGTGTGCAAAATTGAAGTCTAAACCCTGGTATATCAGCAGTGACCAATGTGAAGTGCAATACACCAAGGATCCATTGGCTGGTTGGGAATCAAATTTACACAATTCACTTGTGTCATAACACAGAAGTAAGAAAATATGAAAATCTGTCTTGCACAGTTATACTTATCATTCTTGGGAGGACTAACCTGATTTGAGCCTGGGTTCGGGACATTGATGATTCCAGCAGCTTGTTTTGCTTGCAGGTAAGTGATAAAACCAGTTTTAAGAGCATGGGTCTGGTTGTGGACATCTTCTTGGTCCAATCCACAAGGCAATGCCAAAAGAAGGCAGTATTCATTTTCAGCCTAAGGAAAAAAAAAAGATTTATTTTAAATCTATTTTTACATTAATTTGTTGAGATTAATCAGATAAATTATGTTTAACACAAGTATATTAGATTTAACCCACACCTTTAAAAGGTGTCAGAAATGGGTATAAAAGACGACAGGATGCTTACAGTCATACGTCTCGCAACTCCTTCAAGTTGTGAAGCCTCTAAGCGCATTCTCTGAGCAATGCGAAGAAAGGCACCTCCTTCTGGCGGTGGCAGTGAACGATGAGCCAGAACATTATTACCAGACACAAAATGCAGCTGTACTGCTGCAGTGTCATTCTTAAGTGCCAGGTGACCTTGCCAAATGATTGGGTATTTCTGCTCAAAGTAAAATAAAACACTCTTACAATATGAATGGTACAAAATATATATATTATTTCCACTGAGCTGGCAGAAATCATGATTTAAAAGTGATTACAAACCGTTAACAACTGCACCATATCAACAGACCGAAGTCCTGTGTGGTCAAGTTTGAAGTCCGAACGCATCTGTGAAGAAGCTAAGGAAGGAATTGGCATCTTGTTAGAAACAGGTCCCTTCTGCAAAGTGATAGCCAACTCCAGTTTGGGTGTTATAGTCACTGGAGAAGTATAAGAGGGGGACCCAGCCTCACTCTGAACTCGTGATATATGAGACAAATCCATGGTGCCTGAGTGTCGATTGTGAGAACCCTCGAGTTTTGATTCACTAAAACTGCCCACAGACTCACTGGAGGAGAGAGGGGGAACCTTGTGTCTTTGACAGTGATCAATTTGTGAGACCTGGAGAAGAGACAAGATTTGAAAAATTAATATTAATTTCATGTTCACTGTTAACTGCACATTATACAATTGTACAGCACATAACAAATTCTCACCTGAGACACAGGAATCCCACGATTAGCCAAGTTAATTCCAATTACTGAATGACTTGGATACTGCGGATGGAAGCCACGCATTTCTTTGTAGTATTCATTCATGGAATTTCCATTTCCAGGGTGAATCAACTGAACTCCTTGTGGAGATACTATCCCTGAGCCTGGTGGGTGTCCTGTTATTCTATTGTCTGAATGAGGGGAGGGTGACATCTTCAGCTCCACTGCTTTTGGTCCATCCCTCACAATCTGTGGAGCATTCTTTACTATGGGAGAGGCTTTAGAAGAAGAAGATGATATGTGTGAAGATGACTGCACCACCTCTGGAGTTCGAGTTTGGCGACTTTCAACAACACCTGGATGGTCACCCAAATGCTGCTGCATAAGTCTGGCATACTGATCTAGACGTAATGCCCTGTGATGCAGATTTTTGAATTCAGGCTGTATTACTATGCTTTCCTGTTGCAACTGTGGTGCAGAAGCTCTACGAAGTCCTTGTGGGAGATTCTGTGTATCATCATTGCTCGTCTCAACTACGTGGCCACCACTAGATGAGCCTACATGCGATTTCATGACATCTCTGATCACTGCTGGTTGAGGAGTCGTGGAACGTTGTGGAGGTGCCGATCGAGGTGATAAGAGATTTTCTGAACGCAATCCATAACCTATTCCAGATAATGTTGGAGTACTGGCTCGGACATCCCCTTGAGACAAATGACTCATAGGCAAAGACTGGGTGACACTATGAGGAGGCATGATCACTGACTGCTCAGCATGGTGTATATTTGACACATACTGAGACATAGGACCAGCTGGTCCCAGAACAACTGGGCTGTTAGGAGGGCAAACTTTTGGAAAGGTTGACATGGAATGGCTAGATGCCCTTGGAGAATGTGAATCTTGCTTGGGTTGTGGGACAGCTCTTTCATGTGAAGCACTTGGACTTAAAATGTGATTGCCTGAGAAAGATGGGTGGCGTGGACTTAAAACTGGTTTAACATTAAAGGTCTGTGATGGTTTTATATCAGGTTTTATATCAGCTTTCATTGAAAATGATTCAGTTTCTCCATTTTTCTTCATATGGTGCTGCTGTGTTATTGACTGACCATACCTCAAAAGTTGAGGATGGCTTGGGGACTGGTGAAAAGATTTCATAGAGCTTCCTTGTTGGTAAGATGGTTCTGATTTTTCAGAGCTAGGGCTTTCCTGGCGTATTGAGGAAATAACAGGTTGGGCACTGGTAGTTTGGCCAGCTAATACTACCCCTGTGTGACCATAGCCTGTAGGTGTCTGTGATCCTTTTGGGGTAGAAGGGTGAGATGGAGGTTCTTGTTTAATCTGAGATTTTGTTATAGACTGCTGAAACTCAATGTCAACTGCACTGGCTGGAGGGATCTGGCTTATTTTTGCAATGATCCGCTGTGGTCCCTCTGTCTTTTGTCCAGAATAACTCAATACTACCACACCCTCGGATGTGTTGACCCTCAAACCAGTACTTGACCTTGTGTTACAATGTGTGCCTTCAACAACTGGGCGCCCAACACTTCCACCATCCTCAGAGGTATTATGTCCATGATACCTGTTATTTTCATTCAAGCCAGTACGATATTTCTGCTTTGGCAAGGACATTCCAGAGTTACGATTGCTTAAAGAGATGCGAGGAGTGTCCTCAAAATCAAAGGGCATAGGGATTCGACTAATGACTGAAGTGGCAGTGGAAGTTATAGCTAGTTTCTCCTTTAAGATCTGTGGAGTCTCACATTGTTGTAGAGGAGGGGGCTGCGGTAGTGCTGTACGGGATACAAGCTGAGCTATAGGGCTAGGTCTATCTTCAGGTAGAGAGGTCCTTAAAGGCAGCACAGCCTCAACTGAATTTTCATTAGACATCCGTGGATCTGCTAATGTGGTAGTGAACTGCATACTTGTCACTGCATTGCTATTTGAAGCAGACACATACTTTGGTTCCATTAAAATTTTTCGCAGTGTGCTGGAACTTGCGTCAATATCAGAGGCTTTTGTGTCAGGGGGCATGGGAGGATTTGCTGGGGGTCCCCCAGCTCCTGGGGTAGACAAAGCCACATTACCTTGTGGTTTAGGTAGTATTAACTTCTCCTCTGCCCTGTTGTTCCATTCAGAGGGGATGTTAGAGGATGCAGGTGAATTCAGGCATGTTGTAGGTGAAGTAAGGGCAGATGCTGCTCGTTCAGGAGATGGCTGTTGTGTCCTTGAATAAGAAGGACTGGTATTTCCAGAATGGAAGGCAGATTCTTGAGGTTCAGGCTGATCGACAGCAGGCTGCTCTGCCTCTTTTGGTGTATCCAAAGTCACTGTAGATGCAGCTTCATGTTTGCATGCAGCAGCAACAGTGACTACAGCTGCTGCAGCTGCCGATGTTGCTGCCTTAGGGTTAGCAGTTTGAATGTCTTCTGGAATAGATTCTGGAAGTTTGACTGTAGTGGATTCAGGTTCCAGAACTACATCCTCTGCAATCTCTAGTTTTCTGTTCAAATAAACCTTCCTTCCTCTGGATTTTTTTGGCGTTTTTGGACGTGCTCTTCCTCCTCTTTTTGCTACCTCTGATGATGGCGATTCTGTGAGTGAAGTATCTGTGTTACATGCTTGAGAAGATTTTGAAACTGGAACCATAACATTATCTTGTTCAGACTGTGCAATAGTCTTTACAGTCAAGTCTGACTCAGTTTCAATAACCTCATTTGGTACAGGCAAATCGAGTGTCTCTGATTGAGGAAGGAGGGTTGTGTACGTTGTTGGAGCAGAGAATCCATCTGTATCACCTGATATATCCTCAGCAGTAATTGAATTAATTGCTTCAGCCAGTTCAGTTTCACTTGCTGGATTGGCAGGCTTTCCTCCCTCTGTATCATCTGCAGGTTGTACTACAACAGGTGGAGTTAAGGTAGGTGGTTCAGTACGAGGTTCTTTAAAAGGTGCTGGATGCTGGTCATCTGTAAATCTTGAAATATTTTCCACTGCTCTTTCCAGTTCCATTTGATGGGCAAGCAGAGCAGCCACAGGATCAGTAGGAGGCTCCATTTCTGAAAGAGTCTCCTCCTTTTCATCAGGGCTGTTAACATTTTCCTTTTTGTGAAAATCTTGAATGTTTGACTGTTCTTTTACTGACTGCGGAACATTAGCTTTCAAAGACCCTTCAAAACAAACAGCTACGTCATCACCTGAATGTACAACTTCCTTAACTACATCCATAGTGAGCTTCACCACATTGACAGACTTACTATCAGACATTGTTTTTGTGTTCCGTGTTGACCTTGATGTCTTGACTTCCTTGTCTAATATTTTTTCCACAGGAGTGATTTCTACACTGTCATCTGTTGATATTTCCTCAGCAACAAGTTCCTTTTCTCTTACAGATATGTTATTCTGTTTGGTATCTTTTGACAATTGTTCAACTTGCATCAAAGTTTCTTTGGATTCAGCTTTGTGATCTAGGGCAGGTGACACATCAACTGCTTCTCTGTCTAACTGAACAGATGCCGGCGAACCTGACACTTTGTCCAATTTCACTGTTTTTTTGCTTTGTCCTGATCTTATTGGTGAAGACTGCCCCTTTTGAGAACGTGGAGAGCGCCATGCCTCTGCATTTTTAGTTATTTCTCCACTACTTGTTGACTCTTTATTTTCAGTATCTTCACCCTCAGAATTTTTTATCTGATCTCCTTTCACCGGAGACATATCATCCACTCGTCTGCGAGTCTTGGGTGGACGACCCCTAGAGCGCTTAAGGGTGGAACGGGGAGGTTCTGTTACCTCTTTTCCTTGTTGTTGAGGAGATTCTTCCTGTGGGTGTGTTGCATAGACAGATCGCACATTCCGTCGCTGACGTGTTCTGCCTTGGTTTGTGTTTAATTCATGGCCCTGCTCTGAATCTAAAACCTGAACAGGAGATTTTGCAGAATTCCTGGAATCAGCAATAAGTTTTGTAGAGTCTCCTCTGGGGGATCTTTTTAGCTTTTCTTTATCAATGCGTTCACTCTTTCGTGTAGCTGGTTTTTCATTAACAACTTGGGGGAAAGGTGTTTGTGCTGATGAGACAGTCTTTACCTTTTTACTCTTAGGTTGTTTACGCGGTGGTAGTACTTGTTCAACTTCTGTGTCTGGCAGTTGCAGAGGAGAAACAATCTTATGAAGAGAAGAAGCAGGCTCTGTTATTGTTTCTGAGAGCTCTGAAGTCTCTTGATCTTTACTGGGCTTTGGATACAATGAAAATGATGATGTCGGCAGAGCTACACATTCTGGCTCAACATTACATGAAGATGTGCCAGGAGCAGAAGGTTTGATCTCAATCTCCTGTTCAACAGTGGAGTGTACAGTCTTTCTGGACTCACTAAGCTTTTCTTCAGGTTCTTTAA
Organism: Danio jaintianensis; assembly: GCA_903798115.1. Lineage (NCBI taxonomy): Eukaryota > Metazoa > Chordata > Actinopteri > Cypriniformes > Danionidae > Danio > Danio jaintianensis. The sequence goes on from CAIGQV010019951.1 coordinate 12,888,635, forward strand.
CAATTACATCTTCTTTTGTCATGGGTTCTGGTGATGGAGAGCTCAGTGGAACAGCTGTGTTCTCATCCTTTAAGTTAATTAACGAAGGATAATCTAATGGAGCATTTTCTGACCTCTCATTCACAACTGCTGGATTATCTATGTTTGGTAATGTAGTATGCAAAACAGGCTTATCATGGTGCACAGATATCTCTGAATTGTTAGACAGAGACACTGGGGATATTGTAGGTGTTATAATTTGACTTGCTAATGACTCTTGGGAAATTTCTGATAAATTGGGAGATGGCCTAAACTCTTCATCCAATGGCTTCTCCATTTGATCAGTTATACTAAGTTTTTCTGAAATGGGGAGCTGTTGGTTCTTATCTCGTTGCTGAAGTTCTAAGAAGCGGCTATGAAAAAGTACTCTTGGTTCTTGACATAAGTCAGATCCTACTGTTCCAGGTTGTTCAACTTGAGAATCACTTGTACTACTATCTCTGCCAATTCTAACTTCAGGGTCATTATTCTTCCGCTCAAGGTGTTGAAGGCGACGTGAATCCTGTTCAAAGATTGAGCTATGAAGAAATCGCGAAGCCAAGAGATCTTGTCTTTCTTGTTCATCAGGCTTAGCATCTTGCTTTTTATCATCAAGCTTTCCATCAGAATCAGAGCGACTTTTCTTTTTCTTCAAGTACCAAGAAGCAATAGGTCTTGGAGTAGGTTCAGACTTTTCCTTGTCGGTGTTATTCTGAAAGCTTTTGAATTTTGAATCATGACCAAGGAAAAACCAATTTTCTTCTCTAGATGAAGACAGTGACTTTGCACGCTCAAGCAAAGCTTTTGTGTCTGGTGTTATGGTCTTATCCAATGCAAATTCATAGAACTTATTCTTTTCAAGAGACTCAGAATACTTTACATCTGAAAGCCGCTCTACGTGCTCTCTTTTGAATGAGATTGGCTTTATTGAATAGTGTCTGCTTTCACTATCTTCATCAGAGTCTGACTGAACCTCCCCAGGTTCTAATTCACGTTCAGGACGTTTTCGGATACTTTCCCGTTTAACAATGCTTGTGGGGAAGCTCATTTCTCTCATTGCGCCCTGCCTAATATTACTCTCCCAACAGAACTCCTCTTCAGTAACTGATGGTTTCACTTTCAGTATCTCTGCATGTGGTGAAAGCCCTTGGCGCACAGCATTGTTAATATTGAATTTTGAAACATCAAAATGCAAGCTATTTTTATCCATTTTCACTGGTGAATCTGGGTCTTTGTCCAGCAATTGTGATGCATTTCTCTCCTCCTCAGCAAGGGGTGTCCCTGGATGTGAAGCAAGTCTTCTTTCAGGTTCATCATTTCTCTGTCTAAATATCTGATAATTTTGCTCTGTTTTGCCAAAATCAAATTCGAATCCTCCCAACTTTTTTTGTTTGCTGGTCGGAGAATTGCCAGTTACATCTTGTGGTGGTTTTCCTACCTCGTGCACAGTACTTCGATGCTCAAAGTCCTCTACATCAGTGCTTGGTGTGCTTTCAGTTTTATCTGATTTATCACACTCTAACATTTGCTGCTGTAAGCGACGATTCTGCTCCATTTGTTTTCTGCAACTCTGTGAATGATCAATGTCTGAGAGCAAACTGTCCTTACTTTCAGAATCTCTTTCTTGCCTTGAGGATAATGCGTGGTAGCTAGTTAAGTGCTGCTGCTCTTGGTCTCTTGAAAATTCCATATCTACACTTCCATCGTCGGAGACTGCAAGACTGAAACTTGGTTGACTGTTAGCTCCAAAAGCACCTATCTTTTGATCAAGGCTATCTAATGGATCTATTGCATCCTCAGTTGGTTCCCCAAGTCGAGCCTGAAGGTCTAAACTGAGGCCTACTGGCATTACAGTGTCCAACTCTTCTATTGTTGTACTAACAGTAACCATCCTCTCTGGCTTAATTTTTCGTTCTCTCTTGTGTGCTTCTTTTCGAAGCAACTTTTTATCATAATCAATGTCTTTCAGCAAAGATTCATCAATAATTCTCCTTAATTTCCCTTCATCCTCCTCCTGACTTATTCTCCTTAAATTATCAGCCTTTGCAGATGTTTCTTCAAAGCGTCTCTTTCGTGCAGCCTTGCGGTCAGCATCCACAGAAGAGCTGGATTCAAATGCAAGATCAGATTTGCAATATTTTTTGTTTTTCACTTTGTCCTCTTTATCCACTACCTCAACTTGGCTAGTGAGGCCTTTCTCCTTGAGATGTTTTCCATGCTTAAAGAAATCTCTAGCCTGAGTGTCTTTGCGGAAAGGCATACTCTTGTGATCAGCTGAGGGAGGGGTTGTTGGAGACAGAACAGGATCACTCCCAACCTTTGTTTTTTGTTTCTCACTGAGGATGCTGTCTATTAACTTTCCTTCCTTCTCTTTTACTCTTGTTAGCTGGACAACACATGGTAGCAGATCAAGTTTTCCTTTACCAGAGTAGTCTTTGTCTTTGATCAATGATTTGCTGACTTTACCTTGCAGAGTTAAGTTAGCCTCTGGACTAGCATCCCTGTCAAGTTCAAGCTCTGTCTCTGGTGATGGAACAGTGGGAGATGCAAGTTTTAACTTCTTTAACTTCTGCCTCTCAGTCCTGTCCTTGTCTCCTTTTTCCTTACGTCCTGCTCGTCTTTCTTTTTCTCCTCCATTTCCACGCTCTGCCTCAAAGAGTGATTTTTCTTTCTCTAATTTATCATTTCTATTGTGCCTCTCCAAACGAATTTTGTCTGGCTTCTCAAACCGTGGTGGAGAAAGTGAGCTGCAGCTGCCACTTCGCTCAGATGAGCGACTGTAAACGTGATGTTCAGAGTCACTGGGAGGACGTTCAGAAAGGGATGGAGAGGCAGCTGGACTAGCAGGACGACGTGGATGGGTTGGGCTTTGTTGGTGTTCAATTGTTCGTCGACCATGGTCTCGCTCACGGTCTGTTTCAAACCTCTCTCTTTCCCTTTCACGTTCTCTTTGTAAGTAGCTGTACTTTCGAATGTCCTGCTCATATGGGTCTCTATAATCCCTGTATTCACGGGAGTCATCATAATATCGTGGGTCATAGTAATCTCCCTGGTAAGGATCCCATTCTGAATAAAAGTCTCGACCTCTGGCAGGATATTTTCGACGTGGATCCTCTGTGTAAGAACTTGGGGTACGCACATTTTCATAGTATGCACGTTCAGCTGTGAACTCATGATATGGCGTCCGGCGCTCATCTCTGGAAAAACAAAAGGCAAATAATATGAAATTATATAAAACAGCAGTGATTCTACACAATTAAATAAGTGTTGAAATACAAAATCTTACCTTCGTTCAGATATGATTTCATAGAAATCTCTTATGTCTTTTCCAGATCCCTGCATTGAACGGTAAAAAGCCATCTGGCTCTCCTGGTTGGCAAAGTCAACCTACAAACACATTTAATTAATAGTGTTAGACAAACAAATGTTAAGTCTAGTATCTCTGAAGTGCAGTAGTACAATTCAAATTCTATTACAGACCTTTATTTTATTTCCTCCAATTTTCCAACCCTTTGTTTCCTTGACAGCAGCCTGCGCATACTCTATATTATTATATAAGATGAGGGCCATTCCTTTCAGCCGGTCAAACACAACCTAAATAAATAATGTTTTTTAATTTACAGTATACAAATAGCAATCCTTTTGATATACTGAAGTTAAATAGAACATGAGTTTAAGAAAAATGCAAATCATGCATAGAAAGAGCACCTTTACTACATGTCCATAACGACAAAAGTGCCTTGTGAGATACTGTTCGGTAATACTGGAGGACAAGCCATCCAACCATACACATGTAGTAGGCATACTCTTGCCAAAACCAAGCTGAAAGAAAGACAAATCGACAACCATCAACCAGTGCAATCAAGTCAACCAGTGTAATCAATAGGTTATACGTCTAATAGAGTAGAATTTTTAAATAATTGTCAACAATTCTGTTTTTTTCATTCTAAAAAAAGTATAATACTAAATGAATATGGGCTGTTAGTTGTATGCAACAACAAAACAAATTTACACAACCACATTTTAAACCACTTGATTGTAAGCTTATACTCACCTTTAACCTGTTGTTGCCAAGATATTCACCATCCATTTTCTTAATTGCTTTGCAGACACTTGCTATGTCACAATATTGGAGAAAGGCATATTGTGGGGAACCATTTACCTTTTTTATATCAATATCCTGGTAAAAACAAGAACATATACATAAATAAGCAGTGCAAATAATATAGTGGGGCTTTGTACTGCACAACATTTTTAAAACACTCTTTCAAAATGTCAACTTACAACGATCTCTCCAAAACGCTGAAATATGTTCAGCAGGTCATTATAGGTTGTGGTTTTCTCCAAATTTCCAATGAATAATGTCCTTGTAGCTTTGGGATGAAACTCATCTATACGTTCATCCAAAGGCCTGAACTCATTCTCACTTTCTGTTTCTATCGAACAATAGAGTAGAGAACAATGTTCAAGGGTTCAATACTAATTCTAAACCTAGAAACAAACAATGCTGTCCTAAATGCTAGGAACTTACCTGGGCCATGCCAAGCAGTGACATCAATTTGCATGCCAAAAAACAGCTTCCCTTTAGATGCACTTAGAGCTTTTTCTTGGTCCTCTTGCTGGCGAAAGAACACTAACCCATATCGTTCCTCAGAGGCACCATGGATCTGAACTGATGTGACTTTACCATGTTTCTTAAATTCATGGAAAAGACCATCCTTCAGACTTGTATCTAAAATTAAGAGGTACAGCATAAATACTCTTGCTACACATTTAAACTGAATAAATTAGCTAGATTAAATTAATTTGGCAATGCAATTTTTGTTTTGTTGTTTGAGAAGTTGCATGCTTTGACTTAACTTGACCACAGCTCATTACAGTCTCACCTGTTGAGCGCACAGGGAGGTTCTGCACTTTGATACCAAAACTTTTGCGAGGTTCATCTTTGTCCAGTGAAGGTAGTGGTTGCGTAGAAGGGGCAGGAACAGCAGTGGACTGAACAGATCGAGCTGGAGATCGGTCACTGGAGCTGCTGCTGGAATCACTACTGTGAGAGAAGACAAATATACATGAGCTTAGAATGTAGATTTTAAGAAAAGTTGAACACTTAAATTTTAGCGCACTGTATTATGATGTATGAACTATCTTTATGGCCAGGGCTCTACAGTGTGAACACTGTAGCATTTGCTAACTTACTGTGTGACCAGGAAAAAAAATATCAAGGCACACTTGTGCGACTGACCTGATTGAAGCTGAAAAAAGCACAACTCCCAGATTCTCTTACATGTACATTACCCATCAACAGTGATTTGCAGCCACAACCACTACTGTTGGCGCAACAAACTTAATCATAACTGTCAAATGACCTCTGCCCAAATACACAACTCAGACTTTTCTCGCCACTTTTCTCATGACGTGTGAACAGTGGTTTAATCTCAAGCCCCGTCTGTCACATATGCTGCTTGTTACACTGGTCCTGTGCAGGCACGATCCTGATGGAGAACATTTGGGCAGTGCTCTCATCTGAACAGGTGAACAAAGCTCCCTCCTCCTCTGAAGTGAAAGCTCACTGATAAACACAAATCGTTTTTCCTTGCGCTAGGGATGCATGGTATAACAGTACTTATATTTTAAACGGTTCAATATCATAATTATCCTAATTTAATATTAATTTGGCTTAATTTGGTATTTCACACGTTGCAATTTTCTAAGTTTGCCAGTAGGCGGTGCTTCACAATCTGCTGCTGACACCAGCAAACTGTACAACAGTACGACGCAATGGATCAAACAGATGAAACTCCATCAATGCTCCCGAAACTTGTAAATAAGTACAATACTAGAAGTAAAACTGGCATTATATTGCATATAAAACAGATGATGAAGGTAAATGAAGTAACCCTATGCAACTGTATGCAACCATTGCTGCAAATCCTGTTACAGTTATCTGTGAAGACTCATCAAATCCTGCCAAGCATGTCACTTGCTCATCCTGATCTTTTCCGCAAATTTCGACAGCCAGGTGAGTGCATTATTCATCTTTTAGAAATTAAGATTAAGACTACTGATCAACGCCAATACATAACGTGATGTAAACATGAAAGCTCAAACGCGCATGTTACATGGTAGAGACAGTTTTGATCTTATAATTTTGCAAGCAATCAAATATTAATTGAAACTGAATGAATCAAGATTAATAAGGTATATTAATTTTAGCTCCAGTAATGTGATATTGGTTTGCCACGCTGCCAACCGCTAATATGAAGCAGCCGAGAAAGCGAGAAAAAGACATTTAAATGTAATGTTTTTTCTTCGGCTCTAAATATGAAATTGACAAAAATTAAGAGAAGTGTGCGAGAGAAAATTATGTAATTTTTCTGATTTATTATGTAAATCATTGATACCTGAGGTGCTTGATTTAGTTAAAGTGCCATATGAGGACCAAGCGAGGCAATGAACCAATATGAAATTGCATTCCATAGGTTAAATGATGACAGCACTTTTATTTATGAACAGTCCTTTAAATATTTTAGAGCACTACACTTTAATGTCTGTACATTGTGTATTTGTGCATATAAAATTAGTGAATGAGTTTTTTAGAACAGCCTGTTTATAACCATTTTTATAAAACATAATATATTAAATGTTTATCTAAAGATATGTTTTTAATTTTATTTTATCGTGCTCTCCATACATGTGTATGTTAAGTGGAAGAAAGAAAGAAAAAACTAAAATTGATCCAAAATTTTTGACTGTGCTCCTACATTTTTTTGAATAAAAAAAAAAAAAAAAAGGTTACCATAGAGCCCTGATGCCGCTTTCAGTTTGAGTTCCACTGAAAAATGAACAGTATAACATTATGGCACAACATAAAGAATTGATGTATTTATTATTAATTTTGATAACTCTTTTTGTGATCTCTTTTTTGAAACACTGTATATAAATATACAATGCATATTTTGTAATATTATACTTCTTCATATTATTTAAAATAACATTAAAACACTTCATAAAAGGCGTTATACAATAATATGAAAAAGTATAATAATTTTTACATTTATATTTTTTTAGAAGAGATCACAAAAAAGTTATCAAAAAGTAATAAACACAAATCAAAATTGTGTCAAATTGTGCCAAAATTTTATACTGTTGGTATATTTTCACACCCCCCCAATACAAATACTGTTTATTAATGCAGTTTATTTTCCCACCCCAGTGAGGCGCTATTGCAAGGAATAAATAACGTCAGTATTGTAAAAAAGAAATCAAGCTTGGCAAGGACTGTGAAAATACTGGTCTTAGCAACCGTGCAGTTCAGGGAAAAATTAGGTGCTTATCTAAAACCAATTTGTCACACCTGACATTTACTCACTATTTTATCAAATATGCACATATACAACAAGTGCTATTTTAAAGAAGTAAAACAATTTAGAGAGCTTTTTTTTCACAGCATCATTCAAACAGCATCATTGAAAAAGAGCACAATGGTTGTGCAAGCAAATAATAATTGCATAAATAATCAAACAGGTTTATTTAAACAGAAACACTCCTGGCATATTTTAAGCATAATAAATACAATTTCTCTTTCATTCTGCTTTTTCATTTCTATTTTTACATATTAATCTTAACTCCGTAACACAGACACTCAGACATTACAATGGATACTTCATTCTCCGCTAAGATTCAGCCATATATGTGGCTTTCATTTCCCATCTTTGCACTCCCCTCTTTTCTCACTGGCTTCTGCTCAAGTGCGGCTGATAGGGGCTGGCCTGTGGGAGTGGGCAGAGAGCCAGCAGTGGCTAGAAATTTCCAGTTCCGACGGGATGGCGAGGGGGAGGGGGGGGGGGGGGGGGTTCAAGTGGGCAGTGTGAAAATACACCAGCCGTTTCTCCTAGAGAAGCATATAATAAAACGTAAAGGAAAATGCTATGCTTTTGCTTTGTTTTTCTGGGACGAGACCTTTAATTAGAAAAGAACAAACTGCTTTTCAATAAAAAAAAGATTGCCCAAGTGATAGGAAATGCATGTCCTATATTTTATTTAAGCCTTGCAGTGCATCTTTGAGCAGATCGGTTTTCTGATTATACTGAATGACACAAATACACTGCAGCTTACAGCAAAGCATCACTGGTTGTGGGGTGCATGTTTAGAAAATCTCAAATAAACACAAGTTAAAAACATTATTTAATATTTTTATTTTAAATTGATGATTACTTCGGCTGCAGACATTTAGAAATCCCATTGACGTTTTGCACATTTTTTTGTGTTTCCTGTCTCCATGGAACTCTAACTACTGCTTTCCAGCAGTCTGCAGCGAGCTCTGTCTCTGGCAGCTGTACACTGAATGTCTATGTCTAGGATGCAGACATTTTCTGAAGGTAAAGCCGCAACACATTACTGAAACTGCAATGAAATTTGCAGTCAAAAACATGCATTGTCTTTTGTAAGTGGCATAGCAATGAATGAAACAGAACTCAAAAGTCCCTTTCAAACAAAGCTGCTTTCTGCTTGTCAATGACAATGTGGCCACACCTTAACTGCATAGTTTTAGAAGACATTAGACGCAATAACATTTTAAGAGCTGACACAAGCACAACAACATTTTTAAACATCCCATGTTCAGTCTCCAAAGAACTGGCAGTGTGCCAATGAGCTGCATCTCATGACGGTTTGTGTTGATGTCCTAAAGCTACAGGTCAACTGTCAATCAAAACACATCTAGTATACAAATGTTTCTATGGCTACAGGCATTGGGTCAGCCGTCAATGACTAAAACCTGACAACGGCAACAAAATAAAACTCAAAAGAAAATGAGTGAGTACTAGTTTCACAAAAATGACAAAAAAAAACACTAATTTAGCCAATTTGTTGTTTCGTGAAACTGCTACAAAATTTATTCAAGTTAAAATGTTTACAGCACAACTGCCTTTGAATAAAAAGGCCTTAAGAGTATGAAGACTATTTAACAACAAGGTTAGTAATACTGAAAATGATAGGACACTTTTCTTGAGTTATTTAACCATTTAAGTATGAGGTCATCATTGTTACTGTGGGTTTGCAATTACTTCATATAACTGGAAATGATTTACTGAGAAAACAGAGAAAAACTTTTTCACCATTTCAACAGAAAAACTTCCTGGTTATGCAGAGTCAACAAGGGAGCAAACCAAGAACTTTCTAAACTCAAACTTTCACAGCTGATCTGAAATTACATGCAAAAGATTCATTAGCCCGTTTTTATGAACATTTTTATGGGACCAAACAAAAAAAATTACCTGTATTCATTTTAAGAAAGATAGATAGATACATTTCATTATCAGCTAGATTATTTATTAGATTTTTAGATACATTTATGTGAACACTTACAGACATGGCTGAAACGGAAATACTCAGAAGAACGTAAAACAGGCAAAGTATAGACACTTGATTTAGTCACAGCTATTTAATTCTTTGAACTGAATAATTGAATAAAAGTTCTACATATTAAAAAATGGATAAAAAGATTCAGACAAAAAAAATAAAGTTACAGTTTAAAACCTCCTGGGGGCAATGCTTGACCAGAGTTTTTATAGCCTACACACATACCCGCTTCTCCAGGGCACACCAATAAGCCGGCTTAAATTGCTTCAAGCCAAACTGGCAATTAAGCAAAAAAAGGTTTTATAAAAAGTACCCACTCCTTTAAACTGTTTCATATTTTCATGTTTTACAGAACTAAATATGCATAAATGGCTTTGGTATTTAAAAATGTTTAAGGTCCCATAGAATGCATTGATACAATATGATCAATCATTCTCCGATATCTAAATAAAAGGTATGCGTCTTAGGTAAATAAAAAAGAAAACATTCATAAGAAAAGCGGAGTCATATGACAATGCATAAACATGCATTAAACCATTATATTCAGCAGTTCCCGTGTTTGTTGCCTCATCACATACACAGCAAAATTCACAATATACACATTAAAGTAACAAAAAGATACATTTAAACAGACTTTACTGGTGTGCCTGTGATTAAATGTATAATCTGCATACCTTACATCGTGGTCATGAGAGGCCTGCTTCACAGAACTGCTTACCCTTCTTTACATAATGAGTACAATACATAGAAAATTTTGAAACATTACGGGAAAGGGAAAATAAAATGGGAAAAGTTGTAGCCAATCAAATTCTGCATGGGTTTGCATATAAATGATCGTGCGTGGACTGTCAGATTCTGTGTTTTGTTGCAATTGGCCTGTTTTTTACTGAATTGAAGTCACAGGATGAGAACATGGAAACAATGGTGTTTAAGCCTCATCGTGGTATGTCATTTTCATATACTGGTTTCTTATTATTCAGCTTTGTACAGGGGTTGGACAGTAAAACTGAAACACTGGCCGATTTAGTGTTGGAGGTTTCATGGCTAAATTAGACCAGCCTGGCGAGCAATCTTAATCGATTGCCCCTAATGGGGCGTTGACACCAGACACGGCTTACGCAAATAAATTTGCTTTATTCGCACGTCAATATCACTTCACAATAGACGCAGATTCGCGTCATGGGAGGAGCGTCTGTCTGCCTGGTGACTCCAGTTTCGTTGATAATGGCTAACATGGATTTTATCAAGAGAGTAGCTGTGCTTTATGTGCTTTAGAAAGGCTGATAAACAGCATCGTGTTAATTTGGCATCGTGTGTGGGTTCTTCCAAGGTACACTCAGCTCTGTGAATTTATAAACTCCTCCAGAAACTTCGCCTGGATGACGAACGCTTTCAGCGGTACTTCCGACTGAGCCAGTCCTAGTTTGGTGAGCTGTTGTCCCATGTCAGCAGGAAGATTTCCCCTCGGGACACCAACAACAGGAGCTACATCATAATCACGCCCCTACTAAAAAAGGCTGCTGATTGTTTAACGTTCAGATTTTTTTTAACTCGAGCGATTCGCGCAAAGCACACATTAAGTGCATCAAATGCCCGAAACGCTCAATTTGCACCATTCGTGCCACCTCATTCGCACAAATAGTGCCGCAGGATGTCTAATTGCGTCTTTGCATTTGCTTAACATGTAAATGCACATCTCAACTCTCATGTTTCCACAAAAACTGTTCGTTAGAAGCTCCACGGGGTCAATATACATTGCCAGGCTGCTTTAGCCAAACCTTTGGTCATACGTGCCAATGCCAAACATCGGTTTTAATGGTGCCAGCAGTGAAAATCTTGGGCAGTGGACAATGTGAAACACGCATTGTTCTCTGAGTCCACCTTCATTGTCTTATCCACATCCGGGAAAGTTACTGTGTGGAGAAGCCCCAAAGAAGCATACCACCCAAACATGTTGCATGCCCAGAGTGAACATGGAGTGGATCAGTGATAATTTGGGCTGCAATATCATGGGATTCCCTAGGCCCAATACTTGTGCTACATGGGCGCGTCACTGCCAAGGACTACCAAACCATTTTGGAGGACCATGTGCACCCAATGGCTAAAACATTATATCCTGAAGGTGGTGCCATGCATCAGGATGGTAATTCACCAATACACACAGCAAGACTGGTGATAGTGGTTTGATGAACATGAAAGTGAAGTTGAACATCTACCATCGCCTGCATGTCACCAGATGTAAATATTATTGAGCCACTTTGGGGTGTTTTGGAGGAGCGAGTCAGTAAACATTTTCCTCCACCAGCATCACATAGTGACCTGGCCACTACTCTACAAGAAGAATAGCTCAAAATCCCTATGGCCACTGTGCAGGATTTGTATCTCTCATTTCCAAGACAAACTGATGCTGTATTGGCTGCAAAAGGAGGCCCTACACCATACTAATGAATTATTGCGGTCTAAAATCAGGTGTTTCAGTTTCATTGTCCAACCCCTACATATATCCAAAACATTTTGGACATATGGCCCACTGATAATTGTTTTAAATAATCGTGATTACAATTAGGACCAAAATAATCGTGATTATGATATTTCCCCTAATAGAGCAGCCCTAATTTATAATTTTAAAGAATAGTGTTTTAAACCACATTAAAGTCTAGCTATTATAGGCCTGCTGTGTGTATTTAGTACAACTCTTCGTTATTAAATGCTATGCATACTGTAACTATCATGAATTATCATGTAGTTATCCTCTCATAACCCAGAAAGAGACAGATTTTATATTTATACACTTATCAATATTACATTTCTATTATAATATGTATGTATTTATTAACATATTCTACTGATATTTAATTATTCTTTTCTTAAATTGTGTGTACCACATCAAATAGTTGAATTGTTTTTATGCTTTCATCACATCATAAGAATTTGACCCATTTCACAAAACTTTAAGAATTTTCCCATAAAGGTATCAAGGCCAGATTTTGACAGAATATGAATATACATTGTGTAGAATGATTTTATGTCAAAAATAGCAAATCACAAGAGAGGGTCAGATATGCGATAGCACTGCATTGCATGCACAGCAATTCAACTGACAGGCAGCAATCAAAAAAGGAGCAACCTCAAAATATGTTGTATAATATATTGTCGTGCAAGCTGTTTTCATTTCTCTAAATGATGTGTGCGGATATGACAAGCGGTCTGCCGTAGGGTGCAGGTTTCAGATTGGTTAATATTAGCTGTCAATCACTCAGTCACTGCTTTCCGCTGTCAGATAACAGGGAGCTATGATCACGGGAAATGTAAAGGACTAAAGATGAGAGAATGAAATTTACCTAAAGTTACAAATAATGATGCTAGTCACAGTGATCATGTAGTGAATGTGGATCCACCAGCCGAGAGGACATTGAGACAGAGGACAAGAGACTTTGCTTGAAAGTCTTGGAGTGGCTCTTCTGAAAATGGATACACTGCAATCACTGTAAAACTGTGAGACTGCAGAATCTGTAGGTAACAACATCCACCACTGAATCTAAGGTTCTATAATCCATCATTTAATCATCAGGTACTTAGGTACATGTAAAATACATGCATAACATAGTCTTCACTGTATAAATACAATTATTCTTTGTTAAAGCTACAAACATTACCACTTTTTTAGCTCACTTGACATGTTTACATAATAACAGACCTTGAAACGCGTGAATTTTTGGAACGGGGAAAGTGAAAGCAAAATTTACTTGCCTGATTGGACAAGTAATTTGAAAACAGTAATCTTAAATTGTGTGACTGAACCGCTCTTTTTGAATAAATCTTTTTTGTGAATGACCAAATTGGAATTATTTAATATCCTTTGGCTTTAGTCTTCGTGCCTCTACCATGCAATATACATACCATCACTACATAAAGTTGTGGCCAATCAAACGCAGCCTAGGGCGTGCATATAAATGATCTGGCGTGTAACGTAACAGTCTATATTTTGTTCCGATAGGCCTGATTTTCACTGGGATTTTAAACTCACAGGATTTACATTAGAATAAGGAAACAACAGTGTCTGAGGCTCACAGTAGGTTATTTATTCACATAGGTATATCCAGATTTACATTAAATGGCACCTTTAAGAGTTATACACCCCATGTGCAAATTTTTTTTCACTTGCTGACTGTCTACACATCATAATGCAAAATAAACAGTTTGTACATTTTAAATTAACATTAAACTAATTTTTAGTTTAGAATTAGTATGCAATATGCCATTCCCAAAACAGAAGTTTTTTCTACTGCAACTGTCCTTAAATGATTGCGGTATATGTGAATGGAGTTGCAGAGGATGAGGTATCTCAGAATTTTTTGCTAGAACATAAAGCTTTGAGTTAATTTTCATTAAAAAAAAGAAAAAAAGAAAAAAAGAAAGGAAATCCAACAATTATCTAAATCTAGAAAACTACATGTTTCGGTAATGATAATCAGAATGTAAACATTCTGACAGGAGAAATTTTAATATTAAACTTTAGAAATATAAAGAGATCGTCATACCTAGCAGCCATCTTGAAAAACTGGCCCATGTGCTCCGTCCCTCGACATGTGTTTGTGCGTCCCCCTTTCTTTGTGTTTAAACGGTTCTTTAATATTGTTGCAGAGGATGAGAACATCAGTCATGGATGCATAATTTTTCTACTTTTTTTATTATATTTTTATTATGCATCAATTTTCAGTACATTATTTGTTCTGTCATATAACAATCTATTACAACAATTGATTTGTTTTTATTCTAAATATTTTTTATGTTAATTTGTTTAAATTACAACAAAACACATTTAGACAAAGGGACACATTTCGGTAATGAGAATTTCAGCAGAAAATGAAATTGAAAACTACACACTGAAATTACACATTGTGATTCAAAGACAACAGTATTGTCTTTATTCTTATGGGGTTTTTTTATATTACAAAATTATTGCGTTTTATAGGTTTTATAAGTTTTTATAACTCTTCAAAAATCAACACCAACAAAAAAACAAGATTATCAAGTGCCAGTGTGCAAGCATTAGGCTTAAGTCTAAAGATCAGGGACTTGGCAACTCAACTAAGAAGAATCCTACCAATAACCTTAGTCAGTCTATGATGAACAGTAATCAATGTTTCTTGAAGATCTTTTGGGATTTGAAGCATTAACATGCAAAGAGATGTTTCATGTCATTTATTTACCACTTTTCAAAAGGGTTTCACAATTCCAGGACTGCATAAGCTGAACAGACTCTCACAACTGGTGGATCTAAGGTTGATATATTGGGCAAGTTGAGATGCTCACAAATAGATAAGTTTTCATAGTGCTAAAGAGGCACAACCCACAGACAGGTTACTTGCCAAAGCATATTCATTTAGGTCATGTATTTTTACATAATCTTCCAAAGAAATTACAAATGCCACTTAGCCTTTCCATACAGTGCTGAATTTCCACTAAATATGTTACATTTGTTGATCGTTACATCTTTTTTTTACGCCTTGCAAATGTAAACCTTTGATCTTGTGTGACGTAATTTACATTGCTTCTGCAAACCCAGGAAGATAATGTTATGTTATCTAGCTGGTGAACAGACAAGGTTTATTTGAAATTGCAAAAATTATATGAAAGCATCAAATACAGCGAGTTGTAAGCTACAAAATTGTTTGGATCCAATGGCATCATTTTCCAGCAAAAGCGTGTTTATCAATTTATGGAGTCATAGTGTAAATGTATAATATCTAGTTTGTTCAAATTATTTTGCTAAAAAAATTTGCCTAACATAAAACCTGACATTTAAATGCAATAATTTATAAATAAAACATTAAATATAAATAAAACCAAAATTAAAAAAAAAGAAGCTTACTTTCAGGTGAAGATCGGTGTGTGCTGTATGATGATTTTTGACCATGGCCAATTAAAATGGCTCTACGATCTGCTTTTGAAGAAATATCATATTATCGTGCTACAGAGCACATTGTATCAGTTGCAATTATTACACCTCTGTCTCAATATACTGTACAACGTGACATACATTCACCTCAAATATTACTCATTGGTAGAGTTACACTCATGAGACGTTGCACTTAATCATCATAATGACAAAAGTATGTTAGTTGCATGTGCTTTAAAGCCTTGGCTGGTTAAAAATGTAATTTGCCTGCTATTATGCAATTTCCCCCCCACCGCATACACCTGAAGTGTACAAACAGCAAAGCCTGTCGAACAGCCCCTAATTACAGGACATGGTTATATTTTATGTCTCATCATGTAAACCACACAAGATTTACATATAAACACATTGGTTTTTGTCTAAAGTGAAAGCAAACAGTTAAAGTCTGTGTGAAAATAAAATTGACAATGTTTATTTTGCTAGCTCACATTAGGTGTGTCAAAATTATTTGTATCTTTGATGCATTACAATGCAGAGGTGGACGATTACGTATCTTATCAGTAGTAGAACATAATTGGTTATTACATACTGACGTGATTTATGTCATATGCTCTTTGTCGTGATAGCTTACTATGCCCAGTTCTGGCCAGCCACAGATGGGTGGGCTGACAGAAATCCCAGGTGGGCAATTTTTGGGGGTGGGGTTAGGAGACTAACTTTGTAAGAGAATTTACACTGTAAAATTAAAATAATTGAATGACGGAATAGCATAATAATGTTCTTGCTTGGGCTTGGTTAAGAAGACATTAAGTCACTATAAGCGCAAATATGTTTTTTTAATGAAGGGTTATTTTTAAATCCAGTCAACATTCAGAACGAATAATGGCTGGAATAATAAGCACAAATTCAGGCATTATTATAGTCTTTTTTAAGTTAAAATGAAGACTGTGTAAAAATTAAATATGCAAGTAATATGTTCAAGAGAGAAATTGAGTATGCCTGTATTCACAGTGTGAGTGTTCTGTGTGGGGAATAAACATTTACTAATGTCAGTGGCAGTATATCTGCACTCTATATAATGTTGAATATGCAAGAGGGAATCTGATCATGAATGACAAACGTCTTATTTGAAAATGGTCTATTTCTATGTATGTGTCGTCAAAGCCAGAGTGCAAGCATATGTGTCTAACATAATTAATCATTTAATAATTTCAATCTGAAATTATTCACAATTATGAATAGTTGTATTCTGATGTGATCACTGTCTTTTGCATTGAGGACCAGGACCAATTTAAAGTTTATTCTAAAGTCCATTACCCCAAGTCTATACAAAATGTAGCATTTACCAACAGTAGGTCTTACACAATATAATATTAATATAATTTCTATGGAGAAATAATAATAATAACATCAATATTAAAATGTTTTTTAGCATACAATATCAAGATAATATCGTATGTGTTCAGTATCGAGATACAGATCAAATCGTGACTTGAGTGTATCGTTCCTGATACAGTAGATAGATTGTAGGAATAGGGAGTAGGAATTGTTTCTGACAAGTAACTGGGGGGCATGATGGATTTTTTGAAGCAACAACGACCACGCTACTGTCACTGTTGGTGGTGCCTTTATTAAAGGCACCAAAAATCGATGCATTGAAATTGGAATTAGGGATGCTCATACCTTCCCGCCACTCATTAACCGAATATTAACATGAAATTTCTTACCACTCGCGAGGCTTGCTTGGCTTCAGTCTGTCCAGGATTACAGAGAAGTAATAATTTAGGTTTTTTTACATAATAGCCTAGTATTGCATTACTTTGCATACATTTTTTTAGTTTATAAAGCTATAAAATGAAAGTCTCAGTTTGGTGTGGAGTTATCATATGTAAGCTTTTTTATAAATATCTTTTATAAGCACTATTAATAGCCTAACTGTAATTCTCCAAATGAAAAATAGGTAATTGGATATTTGTTGATTGTACTAAATCATCATAATTGTAATATGATGGTGCGGTGCCGGAGCGCCCTCGGAGCAAGAGAAAACCCAGACGCAAAGCAGAGCACATTTTAGCAAGTTTTGCTTTTGCGGCTTTTTTCCACTTGTGCAAATAAACAGAGGTGTTTATGACACGGAACCAGGACAGAGGCATCACCATCAGCGCTGGTAACTTTTATTTTAACGCTGGCAAATATTTCTGGACTTTGTGAATTGCGTGACTCTGTAACAGCTTCTCCGTAATCCTGGACAGACCGAACCCAAGCAAGCCTCGCGAGTGATGCGCGTGCCGTTACTTACAGATAATCAAACTGTTTGGTGTTGCGCTATGATTGGTCGGGGATTTGAATGCCCCTTTTTCCATTTTTCAACACAGAGCCCACCCTAGATTGCTTTTATTGAATCAAAAATCATACAAAAGAAAAATCAAACGAAAGTATGTGTATCCTGTCTTTTGAGTGAGCAAGACAGACGTTTGGGTGGGTTCAGCCCACCCCTACCCGTGCCTAGAGCCGGCTCTGATGGTGAGGGAGGTAAGTGTGAGTTATTAAAATGATCTAACTCTTTAAAAAGCAGAAATCTGAGTTTGCTGGAACAGTCTTTCACTAATACTGAAGTTACAGTAGAACCCAAGATCCACAATTTCATTGCTAGGGAGGAAATCTGTAAAGCTATAAGCTGTAAAGCTATATCTCTGCTTCTCTCTCTCTCTCTCTGTGGACCTTTGACTTGTTGGTGTGTTTGTGAGGTAACATTTCCTCTCCTCTCTCGGCTGTTACAGCGATACTTGTGGATCCAGACACGAGCGTGTCTGCAGAGCGAGTTTTCCCAACCGCATTTATCATGGATCAGCTGTGATAACCACTGTTGTTCTTCTGTGTCTGTCACAGCTCAGTGAACAGCGCTGACCATTAGAGCCAATCACAGGCCTTTCTGTTGAGCGCATGAACACACTGACCAATCATAGGCATTTAAGAACTCAAAAAACAACCATGATTAATATTTACATTTGTTTATTTGCTATAAATTCTCATGTTGTCTTCTGTGCATGTTCTTGAGTTTAGTTTGATACATTCAAAAAGGTTTTTTTTTTTTTTGAGCTGGTAAAATTAAAGGTACAGATCATATATCTGACAGCTTGTATTAAAAGACAAAATTGTATTCTTGTGTTGTGAATTGTGTATGGAAAGCATCGTCAATGCACTTAAAATGAATTATTAATCTGTGCAAGTTACTCCACTGAAAAAAGTTTTGGTAATCTTTAATCAAAGTTGCTGTCCATTCGCAATATTCTTAACCACATTTTTACCATTAATTTGCCATGAGGAAATTATGAAAGCCCCGCCCCTACTCAATATTCAGTTTCAGTTAGAAGTATATCAATATACTAAAATAAATGTCTCCGCAACTTCAGTTCATGCAGACTTTAAGAGGAAAAACAGATGTGTGACGAGGTGTGCAGGTCTTAAAGTGATAGCAGACTAGCAGAATAAACATGCTGGCACTTTTCATTAAGGGATAATTCACCCCAAAACAATATTTACTCACTCTGATGGTGTGGTGTACCAAATCTGTATTCATTTATTTCTTGCGTAAAACACAAAACAAAATATATGGAAGAATTTAGGTGACCAAACAGTTGCTGACTGTTGATAGCAGGAAATAAAATACTATGAAAGTCAGTGTGGACCAGCAACAAAACATTTATTTTTATAATTAGTTTTATCAGTTTTTTAAAAGCTACTGCTAAATACACCTGCTGTACCTGAAAAATAAAGCAATGTTTGCTTTGTGTATTATGCATATTTGTAATATAAATCTTTGGTTCATCTTTATCATTAACAATATTTATAAAAAGAGCTTTATCTTCACCCACTTTGGCCAAAGTGATTTTGTTTTATTTGATATTTTGTTTTTAAAATAAGAAAATGTGTTTTGCAAAGAATCTTGCTAAAATTGTGAATACACATGATATATTTGTTCAAGTCACCCACCCCTAGGGGAAAAACAATTGTTGAACTCTTAACTTACTTCTCCACATTTTACCACTATAGACATGCTAATTGACATGCAGATGCTTGGTTGTACTCACCTTCCACTGCCACTGCTGCTGGTACTGCTCACGGAGTCTGAGCTGGAGGAGCGACTGCGGGATCCTGAACCACTTCGGGAGTGTACCGGTCGCGCTGCCTGACTCTGCAACCTCTGTGGTGATGCATTGTGTGATTGCGAAGAGTGTGGTGATCTACTGCGACTGTGGTGGTATGTCCTTTCTCCACGTCTGCCTCTTTCTTCTCTGTATAAATCCCGATGAACCACACTGGCAAGTGTGAAAGCTTCACGGGCACGGGGCTCATAGCGAGTCTCTGTAGTCTCAAAACGGCTGGGGCTCCGGCTTCGTGAACCATAGTAAATAATTCCTCCAGGTGTGGAGCCACCACTACCAACTCCAGCAGCACTGCTACTGCCTCCACCAGCACCACTGCTTCCAGCAACATTCCCTGCAACACCTACACTGCCCGCTGAAGAGCTTCCTCCGATGCTGCCACTGGCTGAACTGGCACTCCCACTGGCTCCACTTAGGGCCCGGTCCCTAGAGTCTCTGTAATAGTCGCTCTCATAGTGACGCTGGCGATCAAAACTAGTGCTGTTGCTGCTGCTACGATCGTGGTGTCCATAGGCACTGTGATCGTAAGAGCGTTCCCGGCCATCCGAAGTCCTACATGACAAGGAAAGGGATGGAGGATGGCAAAGAAAAATGGAAAGAATGAAATGAATGTTATTTTCCATCCCTGATAGGTTTACGAGTCAAGTGACATGCGTTGAAGAGGTGATTTAATCAAAACATAGACTGCAGGTGCATGTTGGAAAGATGCTTTCTTAGATTTTTCCTTTTATTGTAGCATTCAATACAAACATTCATATCAAGTCAAGACAACTTAGAAGGCTGTTTAGGCTCTTTTTTTGCTATTTAATTTTTGCATTTCTGATATCAAACTAAATCAATATTGAAAACCTAGGTGAAACAAATATGCATGACAAAAGTCATGCATGCCATGGTCAGTCACACTCCAAGTTACACAGGATATAAAAGAAGTCATTTCTATTTAATTAACTTTTTTTGTCTTTGTCAAAGCATAAAACTATTGATTTTGTGTTTTGCAGTGAGAAATTGCAATTATAGCACCCAGTACATTTTGAGATTACCAATTGGATTGAGCTTATTTATTCTGTTACCATGCAAATAATGAAGGAGGTGTTTTTTTGTTCGTTTGTTTGTTTTTTTATTACAAAATCTAAACAACCTACTTCCATCCTATGATAGCGTGATACATTTGGGCCTCATTTTGTGATTTAATTACATAAGAGGAATAAGGTTTCATGAACACAAAGAAGTCCTTCTCAAAGAATAAAATCAAAGCCACAGGTTATAAAAACTCATTATCATATTCCTCGAATAAAGGTCTTTTTGGAATAATACGCTCCAACATAATCTGTTCAGGTCAGGCAGTAGAATAATGATTTGTATTTTGAGTGATTCTAAACCACGCTTTAAGGAATAAAATCTTAAAGAAAGGTAATGAGTAAAGGAGATGCTACACTAAACTTAAAGATTAAGGTTTCAGTAACGCTTTTATATAAAATATAAATATAAAATTATAAATCGAAACAATTTTGAGTCAGGTATTTTTTGTAATTGGGGAGGAAACACAAATAATTAGATTTATATAATGGGGATCCTTACCTTGCAACAGAGCCACCAATAGCTACAATTATCATTAATAATATAAATAATCAGAAACAAATGACTAATAACTATATGGTTACTTAGCAACATAAAGAAAATTGTGCATTAGCTATTTACATTATTTATTAAGTACTTCCAATTAATACAGGGGTTTAAATAACGGCTGGCTGGTAGACAGCACATAGAAACAAATCTGACCTAGTTAATTTGTTGGCTTTTCCTTTTTTTTGTTTAGTGAAAGTCAGCTGTGTAACTTGACTGTGATCAACCTTTACAGTAAATATAGTCCACTGCTGTAATTTTCACAAGAACTGACAAACAGTGGTGACATATTGCATCACAACACTCCACAGCTCATTTGCCATCTCCATTTCCACAGAGCTGTTATGTGTTTGGTCAGCTTTGCTGTAGTTAAAGTCATTTGAACCTTTTGCTCTTAATATGCCTCAAACACTATTCAAATTTTTCACGTAGGTAAAGCAGAGAGGCAAAAAGCCAGGGAGTGTGAAAGAGAGTGAGAATCAGGAAAGGGACAGCAAAGTGAGGTAAAATTCTGAAAATGCCAACAAGCTACTAAAAACAGCCTGTTTAACAGCTACATCTGTTAGTGGGAGATGGAAAAAAGACAGGGGATCAAACTAGGGGTTAGAGAACAGCTAATATACACAGGGCAGAACATACCAACCTTTTCAGACAGCGGTAACCCGACCTACAATTCCAAATACAATTTAGGGAGACAGAACTTTGTGAGCAAAAAAGGGGATTAAAAATGTAGAATGTAAAAATGTTTAAAAAAAAAAATCAACAAAGTAATCCTTAGCTTTCAGGATCCAACATAATAGTTTGGCCAAAGGAATCCATGCTTCTTAAAAAAAGGAAAAAGGTCTATATCGGTATGGAAAAAGCGTATGGAGGTAAAAGTCAGGAGGTAAATTGTCCATCTCACGTTCAGTGCAAAAAAATCTTCATCTGATCAAAACAGGCTGGAGAAAATAAGTCCAAAAATAAAATAAATCCACAAGGTGGTTCTTAACTTGCATTAATTCTGTTCTTTATTTTCATTAGTCCTTTGAAACAAAATGTCTCTGGAGAAGATATGAAATACTGTTCTGGTGTGCCATTGAGCTTTTAAATCCTTCTTTAGTGAGTTAAAAAACAAAACTATGTTTTCATGGTTGAATCTTATCCGCCACATCTTTACAGCTGAAAACGTTCACTTTAGAGAGATCCCACCAAAACGTAGCAATATTCTTATCACTGTGACATTATTAATCCAAGTCAACTCTGAAAACATTGGGTGTTCGACTGATGTTTTACAAATCCCAGTGGTATCTTCATTGACGTTTGAAAAAAAAAAAAAAGATCAATAATCCATTGGCAATGAAATAGTCCATTAGGAGAAACCGACTTTCTTCTTAATTGTAGTGTATCCATAGTCTGCTATAGTTCCTGATCCTTTATGGGGCTTTGTAATCCAATGGGATATTTCATATCCATTGTGAGAAGTCTTCGGCCTCACAGCAGTACCTCCATTCCTTACTTTGGATCCAAAAATCAGTTCATTCTACAGTGAATTAGATGATGCGCTATGTTAAATCCACCCTTTTTCTTTTGGCGTTTGCAAAAAAAGCAAAAATGAAATTAAATGGTCTGGAAATAAGTAATGAATAAATAAAGAGATTTGCTCACTGTGTTTCTGTCACATTCTACCATGTTGACCAATGGCAGAAGTCTCCCTTGGAATTAACAACAAAACCCTATCATCACAAACAATCCAGAAAAAAAAAGAAAGAAAAGAAACTGAAGTGATAGAAAATCCTTGTCATTGGGTAGTATTAATCCAGTGTGATTAAGAATCCAGAGAATACCATCCAGAGTGCTCCAGATCATGGAAGGGAAAGAACTGATCTTAAACCACCCATTTCAATAATCCAATTACCAATCAATGGGTCTTAATTGATCAACACTGTAATTGTGTTACAATAACCGAGCAAAACACATGTAGTAAGTTATTAATCCACCTTGGGCGGTACAGTACTCCACAATCGGGCAATTCCAGGTAAGGCCATGGTCATAGATTCACTCTGACTTCCAGAAATCCCAGAATAATTTGATATCCGAAACATGCCCTGGATTCTCTTCGCAGTGATATCCAATTCTGAGAGAATCCCCATGCAGAGGTACGCTAAGCTCTACATAACGATTATGAATTTCGGTGCATGTTCACCATGCTTTGACAAACTTCAAAACTGGCTCGCTTTACACGGTGAGTGATGACAGACCTCAACCATCAAAGCGTGATGCCCAAATTACTACCCTCCAGTGTGTTCTCTTAATTTCCCATATGTCCCCCGCCCCCAAAACAATAAATTAGCCCAATTAATGACGGAAATAATTGGGAGGGAGAGATGAGTTACAAGAAACGAATGGTCTCCCTGCCTTCAGAAAAACTATGTCCACTTACCCGTCTAGTCTGCGTTCAAAGCGTCCCTCTCTGCTGTGAAGTGACACAGAGGGCCCATACACAGGGCCCCCTGCCCCCCTTGTGAACCCTGAAACATCCCGCCCACGAGTGGCTATGGACAGGCTATCATCCAGGCCTCGAGCTGCACTGGGAATAGTTCCTGGTTCATTGTAATCGGTGCGTAGGTCCCTGTCTCCCATCTTGTTGATAGAATTATGAGCTTTCTGAGCACTCTTAATGTCCACAAAATCCACAAAAGCTGCCACTCCACCTTCCGATCCACGTTTAGGGAGAACTTTGACACTCTCCACTCGTCCATACCTGAAAAAAAGAGTGCACAAAAAGCATTAACTACTTAGCCAACACTAAACGAACTGCATAATATTTGGAGTCAACTATGTTGATATCAAAAAAAATAAAAAGCCCATCTCGTATACTGGCAATCTGCAAAGGTCGGAATAGATGGTGCAAAAGCCTGAGTGAAAACAAACCTGCATGCCAGTCATTTGTGCAATATGTAAATAAGGCTATTCAAATAAAAACAGACTGTCTTCTCCATCATCTCGCAAACATGTAGCACAGTATGAATAGAACAAACCATATACCAGTAACGCTTCCCTTCATTTGACTACATCCAATAATTATGAAAGGAAAACAAAAATCCGATTTTGATGATCTGTTTCTGGTGCACCAAAGCATTGCAAAATAACCAGAGCAGGCTCTTTCTTCAGAGTGACTGTACCAAATGTATAGAATTCAGTCAAATGTCATGTTTTTTTTTTTATACAGAGGATCCTGTCATACTATCCTCTGTACCTCTTCACTATGTTTCATATAATTACATCCCTTCTGATACATTTTTTTTCTGTAAAAACCTCGACATAGTGCATATATAAACTACATATGCATTTATTAAACATTAATTTGCTATCAATCATCATAAGAATAAACAAAACATATGTTAATTTATCGTCAGGCGTTCATGAGGGTTAAAAAAAAACACTTGGTTTGCAAACTATAAACAATAGGCATTCAAATTGTGCTCTAGGTGAGCAGCTGTCTGACACACCAGTTCTCACACTCACAACACAATCTCCGTCGCCATTTTACAAACCTATTCACACAGCTTATTCATTCTCCCGTCCCCCATCTTCAATAAGTACCTCTGCCGCACTGACCTGAGCTTTGACAGTCACCGTACACAAATCACTTCGGGGTACTTAAATATGTCCCATTTAATTTGAGAAATCTAGATTTATGCGTTTATCTCTTGTATTTCTCGGACAACAATTCCTTTTATTATTCCTTCCCAAAATGAACATGAGCGGGATTTAATTTAGTTCCCGTTCAAAGGGCAACCGTTATTACAACAATTCAAAGCCAAATGGACAGACATTTGAACAAAAGGCTGCCGTTGAGACAACAAAGCGATGGGTTCAAAATGAATTAATTATTTACTCAATCTTTTTTGTAGGTTCTTATACTAGCGTACCTCGCAAAGTATTACCTTACGATATTGAGGTAACGTTAGGTTCATTAAACTTAGGTCCGAACATCTGCATTATTGAGGCTGTTCACATATCTTACAAAAATACCATTACAATGAGTTTGGTCACACCTGCATTTTTAAACGCTTACGTTACCTTGGTGTGTTTGTGCGTACGTGTAGGTAATGAATGTGGTCAATAATGAAAGTCAAGACAATCAAGGGAATTCCATACACGTTGTTTCAAAGTAGATTTACAGGAAAACGTTATATTAATAGGTTAATGCTTTAGCAAGCACGAAATTGAGTGATAATATAGCTTACATTTAACGACAATGTAAACAATCGGGCAATTGAGATTTGCTTAATATTATCACTTGCGGTGGCTAATTAAGAATGCGGGTAAAGTTTGGACATGTTTATATATAGCCTATATATACTGCGTAATATGTGCACCTTTAGGATGATATAAACAATTTGGGTTATATACAATACTGCGATGTCACTACTGTAATCCATCTCACCACGCTGTTTCCGACGTTAGGTAACAGATTCACACAATTTAGTTTCTACAAACCGTGTTATTATGACTTGGTTATGCATTCTACCCATAAACCAGGTGACTTTTGAGTGAATTCAACGACACCTAAATCCAAGGTTCAGAAATTATAATAAAACTCTCAAGCATGTGAGTACAACGTGCAGACATGGTTGGCTTTCTAGCTGTTTTTGACGTCAAGAAAAACTAAAATCATTCTTAATACCACGATAGACCATATATTTGTGAGTATTCATCTCACCGCCACACAAACTTCTGATAACTTAAACGTTAGATTGGTGCAGTAACGTTAGTATGAACTGTCGCCACATGTTAACAGATTGACAATCATATTTTGCATGAAAGCTTTTGTATTTAAAAGTCCACGCTGGTATTGTTTGACTTCTTGAAGATGCAGCCGCTGACGGTCACCGCTCTCTTGACATTCATGACATCTGAGCCGAATGCTCAAAACAACACCCACTATATAATGCCTTTTAGTAGTACAGACACCATATAGCTAAGTTAATTCAACTAGCGCGCAGCCATCGAGCAATAGATTTTTAGTGCCTTCAAGTAGTGTTGACATCTGGGATGCAAAATAAAGAAAGCTGAAGCCAACAATTATGCAGCTACACAAGAAACGTGCTTGTATGCGACCCTACGTGCTAATTAGCAACCTAGCGACGACTGCGACTCTGGAAAGCTAACTCACTAGCCAGCATATGTTAAGTCAGCCAAAACAAGCCAACTCCATAGCAGCGTTCCTGCGAAAGTTGTCGCACACGTTTACGGTGTTTAACTCTACACCGGTGTGCTGCTATTGTTTTTGCCCAATCCCTTAAAGAAAGCACATTGCTGGATGTTGTCTTGCTCTCAGCAAATCGTCACTTACCGTTTGAAGTGCTCGATAATTTTTTCCTCTCGTACATTTTCTGGTAAATTTCCCACCCATAAATGTCTGGTTTCCCGGACCATACTGCGCGGTGGTGTCCCCCGGTCATACAGAAGATTTTACTGCGTTAAATACGACTGAATGTGTTAGGATGAGGCGAGTAGTTCCTCTGACTCGACACTACGATTGGACCCGCTTGCACTTGAAAGCTGTGTTGACTACGAGCGCCTGAACCTTGCTGTCGAGGAGCGCGCTCCGGTTCATGACGAGATCGCGCATATGCAATGAGCAGCACCCGGAATACCACATGGATCAAATCGGACAAGACATGTTTCATTGTGCATCAATTTAAATGTTAAATCTGCCCATCCTTTGGATTATTGCAGTGGTTAAGGTTGAAAGGTAAAAACTCAGATTTAGTATTACTGCAGCTTAACATTTTACAGGCTATTTGTAAAAGGACTTTTTAAAGCAATTTAGTAATAATTTCTGGGGTGTACAATGAGGTTTACCACAAACTGTATTCATGAGTCAGTGGCTGGACGGTGTTGACAGTAGTAATACCTTTAATACTGCTGCTTTGCAGATCCATTTGTTTTCCCAACATCCATATGGAGACCGTGTTTGACATACTACTTGCGAGTTAAAACAACATACGTCACGAGAGCCTCTGTTTTTATATGAACTAGTAATTTCACCTATTATAGAAATGAATTAATTAGCTGAACGATTCTCTCCATATAGCAATAGCCCCGCCTTTGTGGGAGATAAATACAGTAGTCAACATTTTAAGTGGATCAAAAAAAGATTTTTTAAAATCGTTTTAGGACAAGAATGAGTATTGTTAAATACTTTTAGGACATCTTTGATGAAAGGTTTTGATCCACTTCAAATGTTGACTACTGCAGTTAAAGATCTTTCTCATAACTACAAAGATAAGAACGATTACGTTTACATGATTATCAAAAAGACAGGTCAATGTGAGCTTAATTATTAATAAAAGTACAACCTACTGACACAAAGATCAGCAGTTCATATTTTAAATGAGGGTGATCATTCCACATATTGTGGCGATCAATACTGCATTAATGCTAGAGATAGAATGACAATCCCATAATATTTCCGTATTATATCCAACATTTGACTGTTTTCCAGCTATGCACGAGGCGTGTGATTTGATTCACGCATGCGCCAGAATGCGGCAAAACAGGGACCGCAATGGATGAATCGCGCTTGCGCTTTACACGCCCACACAGTTTTTTGACAAAGAGCAATTACAACCCCTCTGACTGGCAGAAAATTCTGGAACTTGTACTGAGGTGGATATGCTTCTCAAGCTGGATCTTGAGCAAGCCACAAAATCTTCAGATTCAGTTTTGAATCTTCACAGGATTTATACACGGACTTTCTGGATCTGCCTAAATCCTTAATATTTATGGAATTGAAGTAATAAAATGTAATTCTTTTGGGATTGGATTTGGGATTGGTTGCAAACTGGAAATACAAATGCGCACTTTAGGCCTAAGCCGTATTGTTGCATGTTATACAATAAATGAATCCCCTGGATACTTGGACACCAATTGTTCTTTTTTTCCCTCTTAATCAACTCAAGACGGTGTGGCAAACGTCTACGGACATGAAGGCATTTACTGCTTTATTAAATTGTTAAAACACGTTCAATATATTTATTCAACAGTGGAAGCGACGGGATTGTAAACAAAAAATCGACAGAATGTGGAATGTGTATGAAAGAAATTGTCCATGTTTAGCATGAGCGCCTTTAACGCATGAAAACATCCTGGAGCAGAACAGACTCACCGTGGAGAATTAAACGCGTACCTTCTAAATACCAAAGATATTTATGCGTCATAAACATAACACACACTCGATCTTCTTGAAAGTTCAGTTGGTCTTTTTTGGCGCCAGTTATCGAAAGAATGTTCTCTGAAATATGACGCCATTTTGAGCATAACCTAGTGTAGACAAAACCCAGCAAGCACAACAAAAGAAATAAGAGCATTGCGGCCATTTTGTTTCCAATGTAGCTATTTTTAGGTTCAAGTTCAGTTTAACTTCTTTGTGCTCGACTGAATGAAATTGCTACATGGTCAAAATGTTAAAACCCAGTAGTTATTTAGTTAGTGGAACTGCTACTTTTTACAGTGAATGATAGTAACCATTATAATTTTAATTGCATGGATGACCTGTAAAGAACTAATTAATTCTGTTTTCATAGAAAATAGGCAGAAATGAATATTGTGGCAATAATGTAATGTAATTTGATAATATGAGACAAATATACAATGAGTGTATATGAGTAAACAAAATTATGTATTTATTGAATTCACCATAAACCTATTTAGTATTTATAGATTTATTATAATGATGGCATGTTTTTTTTTTCATGTAGCCTAGTAATAAAATAGTGAAAGACTAAAGCATTTATAATAGCAAGGACAAAATAGCACATATATCTTAAATAATACTTAAATGTACATTATTTCATATATATAAAGGCGGATACTGTTGATAAAGTGTGTGAGGTTTCATAAGTTCAATCAAATTTTCCCAGTTTCCTATGTTGTCCTTGGCTACCAGGTCTTTTAATTGGTCCTTTAGGCTCATAGCTGGTATGCTGCAAAATACAAAGTATGTTTTTACATTTAATGCTCTGAATATTTCTTAAATATATGCTCTGGAGAGATCAGCAAATGCAATCAATTGTTAGCTCTAACCTGATATATGGCTTCCAAGAGGTCTTGAGATGGTAACAGACATGCAGCTTCACCAATAAAGCAGATTAAAACATGGAGGACATCTGACCAAGTTCCCACTGTAATCAGTAACACGAAAAGCCCACCTAGTCGCACAACAACTGTATTGACAATCTGTTGACCAGGCTGTTGTCGGCGATCCTCTGAAAGAATGATTATACTGATTAGACTCAAATAATGGCATCAAATTTACTTTTGTAACCCCAAAAAATTGTAACCCCAAACTTTTTTTAAATGTATGGTTTTCAGAATGTGTTTTGTTTCTATGCCTCTATGGGAATTTTAGTTTAAAAAAATTATTTAGTCTAACCATTTGCTTGTCTTACCATTCATATACACAACTAGCAGAGAGTAGCAGATTGTGAGTGGGGTCCAAAATCTCAGAGCCTCAGTGGTTGAAAGAAAGTGTTGGTTTATGTTGGATATGGCAGCAATTCCAGATACACTAAAAGTTATAATTAGGGCGGTGCAGAGCCAGGTTAATATAGAAGTGCCAGTGTTTAAGAGTCCAATACATAGTCCACAATATCGTTGTGTGCTGTGTATTGGATACATTGAATTTACATGCCGCCATACTCTACTGCACCGGCTAGCCAAGAACCAGCTCAGTCCAACTGCTAGAAGAAGGCTTAGCCAGCCTTGTGGTGCCCCCTCATGGAGAAATTTAAGGCTGCAGGTTAGTGCGCAGCCCAAGGAGAACTGGCACTGGACAAGCAGCAGTAACACAGGGTCAATTATTGAGTCCTAAACAAAAAGAATAACATTTCATCTAAATGATAAGTTGTCAAGCAGAAATGTATTTATTATCATAAATCAATTTTGTCCATACTGATCCTCC
Source organism: Danio jaintianensis (assembly GCA_903798115.1). Lineage (NCBI taxonomy): Eukaryota > Metazoa > Chordata > Actinopteri > Cypriniformes > Danionidae > Danio > Danio jaintianensis. The sequence goes on from CAIGQV010019951.1 coordinate 12,918,657, forward strand.
TGTGATCCGTGCTGAAATGGCTCTGAGGGAGAACTCTAAAACCACCAGTGATGCAACACGAGATCCCACAACAGAAAGAACCGCTGTAAGGATCCAGAACTGAATTTTTTCTGTTAGTCCACCATTTAGTCTGTTCTTTGGTTTAAGGTCTGTGTCTAGATCTGCAATACTTAAAACAACAGACATGTGAAACTTACAAAAACTTTAACACAAAAACATTGTCTCCATCCACATACCTCTAAATGTATCCACTTTAATCAGTTAAACGGCATAGCACATATTTAAAAAGTATACTAACCTCTGTGCTTCAACAAACAAGAACGTTTTTAAAAGATTACGAAGGACCCAGATTCCACAAGCACCCACAAGCCCTGTTATAAACAAGAAACATATATTATGTGATTCGATTTTATATAGGCCATAAACATGCAATGAGTCTATTTTAGTGTTTGAGACTTCTTTTTTGAAAACAAAATCTCAAAACATTGATGAAAAACAATGTCATACTGTACATGTCAAAGTGAAACAGCATCTGTATTTTGACTTGATATGAAATTGTTCGCAAGAATAATTAACCACATTACATTTGATTATATTTTTGAAATAATAAAACAAGGCTTAAGTCAAAATATTAATATTTACAATGGCAATTTATTAGCATTTTAGGGGTGCACTTATGATCTTTTGATATTAATATTAAACCGAATGGCATTTTAGTGGGTGTCTTCTGTTAATCATAGTACAAATATATGACAGCCATTAAACAGAACACATTCTAATGTACAGAAACTTTTTAAACCTGTATTATACTTCTGTTGTTTTAAAGTTGAAATCATTGTTAGATTATCTAGATATTATTAGATATTTGTGTAAATAGGTTACATATTGTCAAAAACATTTCAATGTTATGACAATACGTTAACTCCTTTAATATTTGACAGTTGTAACAGATCATTCTTTTCATGACTCACCTTGTAAAACACTATGTAAAGCAATAGCATTTGGTGTTAGCCAAGTAGGAACACTTGGTACAAACCAAGAAAGGAAGGACGACATGCCTATGAAAGTGAGAACTTGTTTAATGTGCCAATGATTTGTTCACATACTAGTCAAATTGGCCACATACACACACAAAAAATCTTTACAAATGAAAATCATCAGTATCACTGACCTTGTTTTGCTATATTCAGTGCCGTTGTTTGCGAAGCTCAGTCACGGAAGACCTTTATCAGGAGCATTACATGAGTTGGAGGTTTGGCAGCACAGGTTTAAAGGTCACTAGGCCTTGATCACTTTTTTTTTTACAGTTTTTTATAACTGTGTGTATATTTGTATCTCTACAGACACATTATTTTTAATAATGTATTTCTTTTTTTAGCTATTAAGGTATTTGAATCATTCCTATTTTGAACCATTAAATTTATGCCCTCTGATTGGGGGTTATTTTAATTTTACTTAACAGATAATATGTATAATGTGCATCCCAGAGCTAACTGACCTTTAGACTGGATACAAGAGCTTTGAACAGTCAACATCTACCACCCATTCAGTATTAAATTATTACAACATTGTTGGCAAACTAAGTACAATAAATTACACACAAAATAACTGAATTGTCAACACAAATAATTACATCATTATTATATTTATTCATTTAGCAGACACTTTTATCCAAGTTTTCTAGACTATGAGAAAGACACTCCATTTCACTCTTTCATATAGTGAAGCGTATTGGAAGAGGGCAATCAGCCATCATTCTGTGGTAATGTTGATCAAATGCAACATTCTCTTCAGCACTAAAGTGATTCTTCCAGTCTCCAACCTCACCTGTAGGATAAAATAAATTCAAATCATATAACAACACCCATTCAGCAGCAATGAAATTAAAAAGTTAAAAAAAAGTATCAAATAAAAGTTATACTTAAAAAATTTAAAAAATCACCTTTTCTCATGAACTGAGAGGCTGTACGATCAAATATTGTATCTGGAATGGTTGAGTAGTTTGCCATGGGGTTTTCTTGCATAGCAGAAAATGTTGTCATTTGGACAATATGATCTATTGTAGATTTTGATAACTGTCGTCCAAGGAATTGAGCAATGCGGGTCACTTCACGAGCAGGGTCCTGAAATTATAGCTAAATTATACAATATGCTCAATTTTAGACTCAATTTTCAGACATTTAGGCTTCAGACAATAAGAAAAGAAAAAAACACTTATCAGCAAAATTATGATGACCACCTGCCAAAAACATTCTAAAAATGCACTGCCAAAACATGACTCATCAGACCAGGGGACAGTTTTTTCATTGCTCCAGGGTCCAGTTCCAAAATTTATAGGTGTTTTTGATGCCCGCCATTATATAGGCTCTCTGACTTGACTCCAGCTACACAGCTAAATGAGAAAGCCTTTGTTGTGAAGGTTTTTGGTTTGACCATCTTTGGACCATTATTGGTGTAAATGCTCACCACAGATGAGCGGGGGGCAATTTACAATACCTGCCCTTATTAATTTTATGGATTATGCAGATTGCAAAAAAATGATTGTCTGCTTATCATCTAATCTACCCAGACCTTAATATGCCCCCTTAGAACCCCCATAATATTTTGGTTGAATGAATATGTTTTGTTGAAATAAGATTGACCTCTTTCATGTCTTCAAAGAACATGTAAAGGATTTTCTTGTTATGCCTTTCCCTCCAGTATCCTTTTACATGATCAAACCAGGATCCCCATACCACTGAAAAAAAATGTATTATTAGGATATTATTATTATAAATTGTCTGAACATTTGCCTTTACACATTTAATGAACAAACTGCAGCATGGCTCACATTGTCCTTTCATGAACCTCTCCAGATATTGTTTCCAAGGACCAGGTTCTGGCTGGCTAAGATTCATGCGGTCAAAATGATAAAATGAAACCACACTGTCTTTCGGATTACGGGCCACATATATAACCTATGGAAAGAGGAAAGTATATTTGGAATTTAGTTAATATAATGTTACTTTTTTTAGAACTTCACACAAATCCTTTTTCTTTTAACCTTGCAACCAGCCTCCTCGAAAGATAGAGGCACAAGTTGGATGGGAAGATGGGTTTTGATAACACGAGGTGGATCCATAGTCTCCAGCTTAGTTATACCTAAAACAATTTTAATAAATTATAAACGCTATATCTTTAAGTTACTAAACCGTTTTTGTATCTATGAAACATACCAGCGTTTGAACCATCTGCCGCGGTCATCTCTAAAAACGGCATGCGCACGTGAGTGGGGGCGCGCTTACACTTTTCAACATCTCCATCATTCAGGATTAGATCCACCACTTCCTGGGTCCATGTAGTCCCTTTCACAGACGAAATGACTTGATTATTTAAATAGCATTTTGTTGTTTTCAGCGGTTTTGTACTCTACCTGCTTTAGGATAAGTGGCAATGAGCAAATCCTCCTTTGACGCCTGGAACTGCTCCACTCTTGTCCAGTACTTCACTATCCGCGCTGGGAATGGGACTCCCTGAATTTGAGCAGTACTTTCGCTTGTTCTCCCGCTCATATTTCCGAATAACTATCTGTAATTTAATATATAACCATTTTAATATTTGTTCACCAAAACAGATGATATTTATATATGAGTTTTATATAAGCGCTTGTGCGTCCAGTAGTTTCATCGCTCGCTTTAGTGAGTATAGCCTACAACTTTTCCTGATCTAGATAGCCTATATATAGCCTATGACATTGTTTAGCTGTTGCTTTATTTTTAAACTAAGAACACGACTTTTTATAATTTTATTATTATTAGCAAATACTATATATATATACCTTGAGAACCTTGATCTGAAGCAGACAGGGCACGTGATAGATGTGTTTTGTTGGACTGGTCTGAACACTTTCTATCCGCAACGAGCTGCGCAGTGACAGTCTGAGCACTTTCGGTATGCAACCCGGTATGACATGTCAAAACTTGCGAAATCATTTTCCGATTTTTTTCATTAAAATATAACATTGTAAATGCACAGCAGATTAAAACACTACTTGCAATACCATAAGCATGTTCTTCTTTAATAAAGAGCAAATAGGCCTAGCATTTTACTTTAATCAGTAAAGACTACATTTCCACGGCTAAATTTATTAGCTATGTCTCATTTTTACTTAAATGTGTGTATGTTCTGTTCTGTTTTGTTATTGTTTGAACTATATACCCCCTCTATCACCTTTAGTTAGATTTTTATCAGATGTGCTCCAATGTGCCAATGGCATTAGTCAAATAGATAAATAAAAAATCTTAACAAAATAAAATTATTAATATAACTAATGTAGTTATTTAATTTACTAGACTGTGATTACTTTTAACAACTGAATGTAGGCCCTACTCCGAGTAGGGGTTTAATCTTCAACCGGCTGGCAGGAGCTGCCAGTGGCGGGTCATGTGACCTGGCAGTGGCTGGTGGCAGCCGCCAGTGGCCAAGTGCCAGGTAGCATGACCTGCCAGTGGCAGCCGCATTTAACCCGGCAGTTGACAACTGGCTGGTGGGTCATGTGACCTACCAGTGGCTGGTTGGTGGCTGTTAGCAACTGGCTGGTGGGTCAGGTGTCCTACCACTGGCTGGTTGGTGGCTGCTGGCAACTGGCTGGTGGGTCAGGTGTCCTACCAGTGGCTGGTTGATGGCAGTTAGCAACTGGCTGGTGGGGCTGGTGTCCTACCAGTGGCTGGTTTGCGGCCGTTATCAACTGGCTGGTGGGTCAGGTGTCCTACCAGTGGCTAGTTAATAGCAGTTGGCAACTGGCAGGTCATATGACCTTCCATTGCATCAATTGTTTTTAACAATATACAATCACAATGAACCCTTTTATGGATATAATCTTTCTCATGAGGCATTTTCAGAATATTTATTACAAATAAAAAGTCCTCAAATTCGCAAATATGGAAAGCTCTGAGTTTCCCTCGGTTGCTTTTACTTTCTCTAAAAATAATATAAGAAAGCTTGTGCTCAAATAGCCATGAATACAACTGGCTGGTCACTGACGCCTCCCCCAGCAGCTCAGTCCATCAGCGCACTCGTGCTCCGAGTTTGAAGGCTGACTGTAAATTAAAGTACAAACTTTGTAAATAAAGTACAAACTTGTTTAATATATATTTGCTTATTCATTAAAGCATGACTTGGACGATTTTCATTTTTGTGCAATGATTCCTATGTAGATAGATATAATCTGTTATTGGCCACGTGAAAAACCTTTATTTACTTCATGTAATGTATGTGTTCATGGTCGAAAATAAATGTATAAACAGTTTAAAATAAGCAAAAAAATTATAATAAGTAATAACCATAAGGTAACATTTTGTAAATTATTTGGTACGTGTATTGTTGTTGTTTTTTTATTCTTGCCATAATAAAAAAAATATATTTGTAGAGTAACCCATGTTCTGTTGTCAATAATATGTTAATAAACTTCAGTAGGTAGAACTGTCCGAGATATGAACAAAAGCAAGTGATGCAATAAAGTTTGATTTAAAAATCTTAAATGATTATAAAAATCGTTATATATTTATATATATATGCTGGTGAATTTGACCAAACTCGGAGCACGAGTGCGCTGATGGACTGAGCTGCTGGGGGAGGCGTCAGTAACCAGTTGTATTCACTGCTATTTGCGCATATTTTGATTTAACCTGTCTAATGTGCCCAATGTGTAAAAGAAAAGGCCCATAAGATTATATTCATGATGGTAAATCAATATATATAGCTGCAGAGAAAGTAAAAAGCGAACGCGGTAAACTCGGAGCTGGCTGTCTGCAAGCTGATTAGCGTCGGTAACCCACCAGTCCGTTTAAGGGTCATTTGAAGACCTTGTTTGAGATCAACTTGCTGGAAATATAAGTTATGTAAACCAGAAGACCGTAAAGAATATATGTTTCATAAATGAATAATTTGATTCCCCGGAAAGAAAGCTGACTCGGAGCCCTTGAGCGCTGCTTGACTGAGCTGCTTGGGGAGGCGGCAGTACCAGCCAGTTGTATTCACCGCTAGCGCTGTATCTTTGATTAACCTGTTTAATGTGCCCAATGTCTAAATGAAAAGGTTCATACAATTATATTTACTATGATAAATTTACATATAGGCAAGGCTGTAGGGAAAGTGAAAGCGACATGCTGCAGCGGGCCATTCAAAGACCTTCTCTTGCACAACTTACTAAAAAGTGTCAGTGATGTAAATCAAAACAAACTAACGAATATAAATTTCATAAATGAAAAATGTAATTCATCTGAATGAGAGTGCAAAGAGACGCGTCAGCGCGAGTGCGCTGATGGAGTGAACTGCTGGAGGCGTCAGTACCCAGCCAGTTGTATTCACGGCCATTTAGGCTCCGTATAGGTCAGAAATCTGTCTAATGTGCGCAGCGTGTAAAAGGTACATTTCCATAAGATTATATTCATGATGGTAAATCAATATATAAAGCTGCCGAGAAAGTGAAAGCAAACGCGGTAAACTCAGAGCTCGCTGGCAGAAGTGTCGCTAACCCACCGGTCAGTTTAAGTGAAGTGAAGTGAAGTGAAGTGTAGTGTGGCCAAGTATGGTGTCCCATACTTGGAATTTGTGCTCTGCATTTAACCCATCCAAGTGCACACACACAGTTAGTGAACACACACATACCGTGAACACACACCCGGAGCAGTGGGCAGCCATGCTGCGGCGCCCGGGGAGCAGTTGGGGGGAACGGTGCCTTGCTCAAGGGACTCACCTCAGTCGTGGTATTGAGGGTGGTGGAGAGTGCTGGTCATTCACTCCCCCCACCCCCAATTCCCGCTGGTACCGAGTATCGAACCAGCAACCTTCGGATCACGAGTCCAACACTCTAACCACCAGGCCACGACTGCCCCTTTAAGGGCTGTTTGAGGACATTCTTTGGGATAAGCTTGCTGCAAATGTCAGCGACAGAAACGAATAGACCCTATAGAATACACAATTCATAAATTAAAAATGTAATTCCTCTGAATGAGAGCGCGAGGAAATTTGCCAGACTCGGAACGCGATCGCGCTTACTAAGCTGCTGGGGAAGGCGTAACCAGCCAGTTGTATTCATGGCTATTTGAGCACCGTATCTGGAATTAACCTGTCTAATGTACCCAGTGTAAAAAAAGAAACGCTTCATAAAAGTATACTCATGATGAAAAGTCAATATATGCAGAGAAAGAGAAAGCAACAAAGGACACGCCAGCCGCAACTGCAACAAACCCGCCACTTGCAGGTCACGTGACCAGGCAGTCAGCCACTGGCGGCTGCCACCAGCCACTGCCAGGTCACATGACCCGCCACTGGCAGCTCCTGCCAGCCAGTTAAAGATTGAACCCCGACTCCCTAGTTTGTCTACAGCCAGTGTATTAATCTTTCTGTATTTATTTCCTGATCATGCCATAATATTTTCAATCTTAAAAGACATCTGTCCCATTCTGAGCATATATGCACAAACAAAACCCAGTATAATAATAATTTGAATGCAGATAATTTTGAATGCACACTTTCTTAGGAGTTTTCCCAAGCCTATTCTTAAATTTGTTTGTCTGAACTAGATAATCAAGGTCTTCAGACTCACTAGAAACCAGTGGTGCTCAAGGGGCAGGCTTTGAGCCAAAAGGCCTACAAATTAGAAATGCAGGTTAGAGGGGCTACTAAAATAATTAAATAGAATAAATGCATATGCTTTGTAAATATTAGCGACAATCTCAACTAATTTTAGTTATGCTTAGTGGGTTTTATCTAAAAAGACAACTTTCATATGCCACAGCTTAACTGACATAATGTTTTACTGATGTTAGTATAATATCATAATATATAATTAGTCATTTTCTGTGCTATGTCTGAATGCCACAGGCTTGTACTTGATATTAAGTAGCACCCAGTTGTGGCTTCTGATCACGATGCTAATAAATAATAATATAAGTTTCTAAGCTCAGCCTAACTGATAACTTGAACCACAAAACCAGTCATAATGGACATTTATACACATAAGCTTAGGATAAGACAATATTTGGCAGAGATACAACTATTTGAAAATCTGGAATTTGAGCATTCAAAAAAGAAATTATATTAAGAATGCATATTACTACTAATAAAAAGTGTTTATATATTTGTAGTAGAAAATGTACAAAATGTCTACATGGAAGATAATCTTTCCTTAATGTTGTAATGATTTTTGACATAAAAGTAAAATCAACAATTTTGACATCTCACAACAACAGCCTTGGAAATGTAACAGCTAACACCCATTTAGTGATAAATTAATATATACTGTTGCCAAATAATGTACAGGTTGACACAAAAATAAGCATTATGTGTTCAATCTGAACTATGAGAAAGATTTCATTATTTTATATTTTTATAATTTGATTCTTTTATATAGTGAAGCGTATTGGGAGAGGGCAATCAGCCATCATTCTGTGGTAATGTTCATCAAATGCAGCATCCTCTTCAGCACTAAAGTGATTCTTCCAGTCTCCAACCTCACCTGTAGGATAAAATAAATATTAATAGTCTTTTAAAAACTCATTCGGCAACAATAAAAGTAAGCAGTAAGTCCAATTTTAACAATTCATTCTTTGAGATAAAACAAAAATCACCTTTTCTCATGAACTCTGAGGCTGTACGATCAAATTTTGTATTTGGGACAGTTGAGTAGTTTGCCATGGGGTTTTCTCGCATAACAGAAAAAGTTGTCATTTGGACAATATGATCTATTGTAGTTTTTGATAACTGCCATCCAAGGAATTGAGCAATGCGGGTCACTTCACGAGCAGGGTCCTGAAATTATATAATTTAATTGTTAATTAACTGTAATTCAAGACATATATTCTCTTAGACATATATTCTCAGATTCCTTGAAGATTGAATGCTGTAAAAAAATATTAGCAACAATTTCAATGACAGTCATTGCTTAGATGGCCTTACAAATAGTTTATTCAAGTGTGCTATAAGTACACTACTACTAATGTTTTCTACTGTTACAATACACTTAAAATGGTACTTTTATCAATTAAAAAGTGGTCCATTTTAGTTTTACTCAAAAGTATTCACTCTCATGACACTCTCATAATTTTAATCAATTCCCCCTCAAATTATCTCATTGTCTCTGGCACAAAACAGAACAGAAAAAAGTGGCAAAAAGACACAAAAGGTTTCCATAAAGCTATTTTAGAGTATACTTACCAGTAATTTGTACTCTTCTGTTTTCTGAGATGTGTCTGAATTTTTTACTTTACAAGCACTTAGTTGTGATTAACCAATGGTGGACAAAGTACACAAGTACTTGAGCTAAAGTAGAGATACACACGGTAAAATACAGTCTCAGCCTCAGACGTCACACCAAGCACCACCCACAAAACCCACTAAACGTCTGATGCATATATGGCACACATTTCTGAAAACATTTCAGCTCATTTTAAGTCATCCTTTGATTAGTTTAAATATACAGGATTTGCAGGAATTGAATCTGCAGGAATCTTAACTAGTCCGCATCTGAATGTCTGATTGAATAAAAAGAACCTGTGATGTTTACATCAATAACAATACCCACTGATAGAGTTATATTACACACACCTTTCTTAACTATGCGAGACTCCCTTCATAATATTTTAAATGACATCTTGAGGCACTTACATGGAATCTAAATGAGAGATTTTAACTTACACAGCGGTTGGACATTTACTATGATGTTCAGTTCTCAAGAACTGCTAACTGTATTTAAAGAATGGCAAGATATTCTTAAAACAGATGTGTCATATTGGCAAGGCTGTCGGTGAAGTGCACACCATTCATTGTACAGGGGTGAGTAATAGCATTCTTGGTTACATTTCTGGGTTTTAGTAAAAATGTCTTTTGAAACATTAATGAATTAATTATTTACTGCCTGCACACCCTTCTTTTGTGAGGATAACTTTGGTGAAGATGAGCATGTATTAATTCAACTAAACCCTGGATTATTAAAAGTATGCAAGGCTCACTGCATAAAATGCTTCAACCTGCATGACGTAAACAAAGCCCTAATTGTACAACCAAACATCCAGGATAAAGATAAGAGTAAGAGTTCCTCGTGATCATACAAATGAATTGATCCACTTGATCTAAGCCACATATAATCCAGATACTCATGACCTGCAAAACATCTGTTGTCTTGAGCTGTTTTGAGGAATTTTATCAACTCCTACTAGCTCTGTGACTTCAATTTGGGGAAAATAATACATTTTCACATTATCAACACATTAAACATTTAAGCAATGCAAGACCCCAAATTCAGCACAATTATCATGTTATTTATTATATTTCTGCCCTAAATGTGTCTGGCTAATCAAAACCATACGTCCTAGAAACACCAAATTTGGCAGGACCCACTATTCAGGTATAGCATGCACACACACACACACACGCACGCACGCGCACACACACACACACACACACACACACACACGCACGCGCGCACGCACGCGCGCACACACACACACACACACACACGCACACACACACACACACACACACACACACACACCAATCAGACCATAGGTGGAGCTATAATGCTGTTATTGTTGTTTTTATATCAGTTGACCAAGTCTGGACTTTCTCTTTGATTTCTGGCAGAAACAAAGCATTTTCAACAATAGAATTACCACAGAATATGTCACTATTGGATATTTTCTCTATTTTTTGTCTTTGTAGTAAACCATATGGGATCACAGTAGACCAGCAGCTTTAAAATACTCAGACCAGCCCATCTGGGACCAAAACACGTCATTCAAATCACTCTTTTTTTTCACCATTCTTGAACTTCATTATCATCTTGACCATGACCCCATCTACATAAAATCAACAGGTTAATGTCGTTTGATTTGCCAATATATGAAGATTTGCCAACCAAAATGTTCTTTTAAAGTTAGTGTTTTTCTCAGGCTCCTTTTTTGTGTATAATTTCACTTTTATGGTGATGAATAGCTTAGGTTCTTTTCATTCATTTTCCTTCGGCTTAGTCTCTATTTCAGAGGTCGCCACAGCGGAATGAACCGCCAACTATTCCAGCATATGTTTTACGCAGCAGATGCCCTTCCAGCCGCAACCCGGTACTGGGAACCACCCATACACACTCATTCACACACACACACTACGGCCAATTTAGTTTATTCAATTCACCTATAGCGTCTTTGGACTGTGGGGGAAACCGGAGCACCCGAAGCACACGGGGAGAACATGCAAACTCCACACAGAAATGCCAACTGGCCCAGTCGGGACTCAAACCAGCAACCTTCTTGCTGTAAGGGATCAGTGCTAACCGCTGAGCCACCGCGCCGCCAGGTTCTTTTAATTTAAAGTGAAATAACTAAACATAAACACAGGAGGCTGAGAAACATGCTTATTTTAGAAGACAATTTAGACGCCACTGAGAGGTTTTTGCATCTGAACTATTCATATAGCAGTGAAAAATGTTGATTTGTTTGGAACTTTTGTAAAGTATTTCTACGATCCACAAACGCTCGTCTATCCTCCTTGCAGCAGGTGGCGCTACTGTGTAAGATTTCGCCTCTAAGCGGCTCACAGACGCTGTAGAGGGAAAATGTGCGTTAGCGTGCGGACTGAGGGAAGCCCCTAGTTAGCCAAGAGTGGAAACATGGATGATGAGGAGGTCGCCGAGAACTGGGAAGAGGCTGCCGACAGCGGGGTAAATATGCGATAACTGCGCTTTCCTCTCGCTTTCACAAAGTGTCGTTTCGATGTGGAGAGCCTCGCATGGAGCATTAGGATGATTCATACCACTGGCTTCATGCTAGCTCGCTAATCACGCCTGTGTATGTAGAGTTAGGAGGTAGGCCGCAGTTAAAGGGAAACTGGACCCAAAACAGATGTTGCGGGGTGATTTTTACTTTAAATCACTTAATGAAAATGGAGATGGCAGTTGGAGCAATTTCGCGTTCGTGCGCCGTAAATAACAAACTGTGTTTTAAGGTGATGACATAATGAAACGAAACTGGCTGCTAACTAATGCTAGTTAGCCGGGTAACTTCTGATGAATATAAAGGAGAAAGTCTTTCTTGGCCATAGCGTAAGAAACCAAAGATGGCTGACAAACGGGCCGATGCCAGTTAGGTGTAGCGAAAGGACTGTAACAGTGTCGTTTTATTGTGTTTCGAGTCGATTTTATGGGGAAATAGGGGTTTGGAAGCAGCGGAGTGTGGATGTGGGATAGTCCACATTCAGACAGTCAACAGGCGGTTTTCTGAAGTTTCAGTTTGTCTCGGGATTTGCTGTAAATGTTGCTCCGGGACAATGTGTTTGCAAGTGAAGATATAGTTTTTCATTATTAGTATTTGTTGTGAATTAGTGTTAAAATGTAAGATTTATCCAAAAAGTAATGTTATGGTTACTTTCGCGTCGTTACAGACGTGTGTATCTTGTGAACTGTGCGTTTTGAGGACTGTGGATAAATGTGAGATTAGTGCGCATAAATATTATTTCGGAAAAGTTTATTTGCACACTTCATCGAAACATAAATGACAATAACGGTTTACAGTCAGACTCGCTTTGATTACTTTTTTTACGAGAGTGAGAATTGTGACTTCTGTGTTAGATATCGGGAAATTGCATTTTTTATTTATTTATATAACTTAAGACAATTATACGATTATATATATTTTAGATAAGGATACTTAATAAATACTCTGATCAAAAAAACATTAACTTTTTTCATGGTTAAATTCATTGAAAGTTTAAATTTAATTAAATGAATACAATTTATATAGACCTCTGTTTAAGGGTCCTAAAAGAATCGCAAACGTTTGTTCCTTTGGTACTCGTACATGTCTGTCTGTCTCTCTCTCTCTCCCTCCTTTTACACACACAAAGCTATGGAGAACATTAAGATACTACATACAGGTTGTCAGTTTCACAAGATTCATGGTTTATAGTTATGTTTGTGCAAAATGTCTTTTCTTTTTATTTTGTAACCCCCCCCCCAATTATTATTATTTTTAAATAAAATAAAAATATTAATCTTATTAATTGTATTTTTGTCATTTGTAAATTGCTTTGAATTCGTCTGCCAAATGGTTGAATGTACATTTTCAAAAGTGCTTTTTGTGTTTTGATGTGACAAGATTCATATTCAGTCACAGTACCAGCATTTTAACTTTAGAAGAGTTAAGAAATCAATATTTGGGGGAATAGCCCTGATTTTCAGTCATACTTGAAAACATTTGTTACATGACTAATTGTCCAAAATGTTATCAGTCCTTTATAGAATAAAACAAATACTAACATTTTACTCAGACCTATACCTAATAAATCCAGTAAATGGAAATCAAGTGGTCTCATAATATTTTACAAAACTGTATAATACTGTATTTGAGCAGCATGTGATAGTCAGTATATAGCAGTGTAAAAAATATATAAGAACTAAAATGTGTAAAGAAATGACAGAATTGTGCTATTTGACAGAAGTCTAAACCGTTTCCCCAGTATCCTACTTTCTCTGCAGTGATTCAGCATTTGTCATGTAGTAACATTATGCTCCATAAACACACCGTTCCCCCAAGTCTGTTTAGAGAAACCTCATATTGTCTACTTACTCAAGCAGCACTCTGTAATTCGGCCCTGTCATTAATTTAGCCGCTGCACTAAGGATGTATAAATAACTCTGTGAAATTGAAAACTTGCTGTTGCTTCAGAAGCCCCTCCTCATCGCGTCTCATCTGTTACTGTTTTGTAAGATTGATTTATGCTATATTATTCCTGTCACAAGTTAATAAATTTTTTTTATGTTGACTTTAAACTTAGGAAATGGAGAGGAGACTAGAGGAAAAACTTAGAATCAGTCAGAAAGAAAGGTATGTGTGGTCATCCTTGAGATTTTGATTTCATGTTTTGCTTGGTGTGCTTTTTCTTTTTTTACTTTAATCTTTTTTTTTTGATGATCTATCAGACTTTCAAGTGGCAGTTCGAGCCGCTCTCCAATGAGAACAGCAATCGTAATTCAGGACGATTCCCTCCCCGCCGCACCCCCACCTCAGATCCGTATTTTGAAGCGACCCTCCAGTAATGGATCTTTAGGATCATCTGCGCTGCAGACTCGACCCTCCCCACAAGTGAAATCTTTAGCTCAGCGAGAGGCAGAATACGCAGAGGCCAGGAAGAGAATCCTCGGCAGTGCTACTCCTGATGACACGCCACAGGAGAGACCCAATTCAGACCGGTAAAAATACTGACCCACCAAATATAGAGGCTCTGGCAGCTAGCACTGATTTTGAATGATCTTGTATAAACTTTTCCATTGATTCTCACCATGAGATTAAGTGAGTTTTTCCTTAAAACAAGCTAAATAATCTGCCATTGGGGTTAGCTAAATAATTTTATTTCAAAGCGAAAAGTAGAATATTTTTCCTCACCTTATTGGTAGATTATTTATCTTGTTTTAAGGAAAAACACTTAATTTTGACTTAATATTTCTGAAAACAAGACAATATTTTGCCTGTCTAGAAATTGCATCTTGATTTAAGAATTTATAGATATTTGGACTAGAAACAACTTGTAAACTTGTAGAAGTTATAAGTTGAATCACAACATTACAAACTTTGATGCGATGCAAAGAATTATATGAAAATCTGACAAAGTGTACTTAACAGCTAATGAGGGAAATAACTACAATTTCAGTAGTATTGGGAATGACAGTCCAATGAGAAATTTAAAAATACATATTAAAAAATATGCAAGTGTATATATACAGTACATATAAATAGTACATTCTCTTTGTGTCATTTGCAATGCTTCATGGGAGTGAGGCTAAAGTGCTTTGCGAGCTGTTACTCTGATTGGTGGATTTTTTTTTTAATAGGACCATGGGTAATGTAGTTTCTCTGCTCAAATTCCACACGCACCGATTTACTCTAAGAAATGAACAATTATTTAACTATCAATTTAACTATACAAAAGTATATACAACTGATTAAATTCAGAGCTCAAAATATATATTTTTAAAGGATTATATTAGTTAATGTTAAAAGAATAATAAGAGTTTATACTTATGGAACCTGTCTGTTGCACTCTTTGTTTCAGTGTCACATGATCCATTAGGAATCATTCTGAAATGCTGATTTTCTGCTCAAGAAAGATTTTTTTTTAATCTTTTTTTTTTTTGTAATTTTGTGGAAACTGCAATGCACTAGTATTAAATAGTTGTCATTAAATGGATTTTAAAAAGATAAAGACATTTAAAATAGGGCTGCACGGTACCGAGAAAATATGCGATGTTGAGTGCTGTGATAACCGGATTTCTTACGATATAACTAACGTGTAAAATGCTATTTTATCAGCAATTTGTAAACAATCATTTATGTAATGATCATACTAAAATCAACAGGTAATAGATATTTTTCTGAACTAATTAAAAAAAAAAGCTGTATCAATGTACAAACATTTAGACATTAAAACACCATAAATGACTGAAAACCTTGTTGGAAATTCTGATTCTTATTGGCTGTTGTCAGAGGTGGGGATAAACATAGTAAAGGCCCCATCTGATTGGTCAGATTTGGATAAACCACCTATGCATGCTGCACATAAAATTAACTTAATTTATTGCACTTCTCTGTGATATGGACATTGCATATACTATTATTGCAATAACGATAGTTTATTTTGTTGTGCAGTCCTAATTTCAAATGTGTATAAAGTTGTTGTTTTAAACTTACTGTTCAAAAAGACCTTAAAATAATTATTGTAGTCTCTGTGTCGAAAATAAACAGAAGAAAGTAGTACTTAAAAAAAACAGCTTAAATGACTTCCAAGAGCTCCATGTGAGTATTTGAGTGTATGGTTAAAAACCAAGCTCAGAATAAATTCAAGAGAGGATAGCGATGCATTTTGAAAATCTCAAAATCGATTTCTGGAACGATTTTCCACCACAGCTCTGCTCTAGAACTAAGGCTTCAGCCATAACTGCTATAAACAAAAGTGCTTTGATTTGTACGTTTTACACATTGTCTATCTTTAACCAGATCTCCACGCGGAAGCAGTTATACACTTTCAGAGGAAAACAGACCAGGAAACCATGTGGTTCGACAGCCAGCAGGTCCAGATGGTACACAAGGCTTTCACCACCAGCGCAGATAGGAATAACAGCCTTTCCTGGGAGACCAGAAGAGGCGAGCGAGGGTCTCCCAGAATAGGGTTCAAATTCAAATCATTTTTATCAATATTTAGGATGTGGGATGTTCTTCAAACAAATATTTTAAAAAAACCCCACTCGAATCCAGCACGGCCTGTGTGGAATGTACCGGGGGAAAGAAACACGATCTAGAGAAGCGGATGGGGGAAACTTTCCCTGCTTTTTACACTGTGATGAGGACCTCGCCTCCGGACACTGCTCACTGTGATGTCCAGCCCCAACGAAACCCCTTAGAAATCTAATGAAAACGGAGAGAAACGAAACTGAACTGCAGAACTATCGTCCCTTCCTCAGCCTATCACCTCATGCAAGCAAAATCCTCTGAAAAGACATTTGAGACGGAAGAAAACAAGCGTGCTAGAAGCGACAAAAGAAAGGCACCAGCTTCCTTCAGCAATAATTCTAGAAATCTCACCAATTACTCAAACCTCCCTGCCACACTGTTCTCTTAAGCTTTTGTATTGCTTGTGTTTGTCTTTTGTTTTAATTTTTTTGGGTTATTACTGGTCTGCTAATTGCCATATGTTTTTAAATGGGTAAGGAAGGTATGTTGTGGAAACTCGAGCTGACTTTAAGTTCTTTATTGTTTACGGTTATCTGTTGTTGTTTTTCTTATGTTTTATTCATGGGTCTTCCTCTGACTGTCCTGATTTCTACATAAAGTAAAACGAATAAAAACAAAACAAAAAAACATTAGTAGAGAGTTAAGCGAGTGCAATGAAATCACATTTTTAAGCCGTTTCTATGCCTTTTATAATATGATTTAAAAAGGTAGTCATTTTTAGACCTGTGCATTTTAACGGAAAAGATGAGTTGTGTAAATATTTGTTGTGCTGGGAAGAACTGAAGGGAGTGAAACGGGGGGAGAGAGGGAAAAAAAACAAAACAGATTTTGCTGGCTCCCCTCGTCTCACTTCCTTAAATCTGCTGTTGGTCATTTTCTTTTCTTTCTCTTTTTTTATTTTTTACTTATGTAGGAACTCAGGTTGTTGTGAGGAATTATGAGCGAATGAATGAAGTTGTGTATTGCTGGATAGGTTTTTTTTTTTTTTAACTGAATGATGGTGCAATGTTAAGTGTACATGATGAAGTATGGCTTCAAGATCATTTGAAAACACATCTATGACTACAGAATATCCTATAAGAGTTTATTTAACGTTTATTGAAACCTAAGAGAAATGTGTGTGTGCGCCGCATCAGTGGCTTAACTAAGCAACTTGTTATTGAAAGTGTTAAGTCAGTTGATCTAGTTGCTTTGGCTCTTGCAATACAGTGTCTATACATGAGGAGCCATACTACTACTTTTCTTGACTGTAACTCCCTGCTTATTTCTTTTTTTTTTCTCTCTCTCTAATTTACTATTTTTTCTGTGCTGTCCACGAATGAAATCTCATAACTCCTGCAGTTTATGGAAATACCCTTTAATCAGATGTCATCGTTCACCCATTGTGCTGTAAAAAAATCAGACCAGACGGGTTTGTCATGCCCTGCCTGAGAACACAGAAATCTGCCTGTAAATACTTTTCAAAATGCCCATTTAATAAAGACTTTTTAAATAATGCCTCTGGATACTGTTTGTTAAAAATGTTTAATTGGTTAATCTTATATTAAATGCATTTTTAAATGTGACTCTGGACCACAAAACCTGTCATAACTCAATTTTTGGAAATTAAAATTTATACGTCATCTGAATAATTAAACTTATCGTTGATTTATGGTTTGCTAGGTTAGGACAATATTTGACCGAGATACCTACTTTAAAGTGTAATAGAAAGTGTTTTGCAAGGCATATTACTAATAAAAAAGTTTGTATATATTTATAGTAGGAAATGTACAAAAATCTCTTTAGCTAATATTCTAATGATTTTGGCATAGAAGATCTGTAATTTTGATCCAAGCAATGCATGTAATTTTACCAAAAGTTACATTTGCTGTTGCTAAAAATGTACGTGTAAGAGTTGTTTTGTGGTCTATGGTTATAGATGGTTCATTTTATTATTTTTTTCTTTGACTTCTGGCCTTTATTGATATTGCAAACTAGTCATTGTACACCGTTTTCGCGAATGATTATTACTGCGTAAATAGAGCAAACTTTAAGGGCAGTTACTGTCATACTACAGTGTTTTGAATTGATGCCATCATTTGCTCAAAGAATCATGGTCTATAGAAAAAAAGGAGAATTTTTTAGGGTTCATATAGGTGAAACTTAAAAATGCTTACATTTTTATGTATTGTTTACAAGATCTGAAAGCTCGTGGATTTTGGATAATGTGCACGCAGAATTTTAATAACATACATAATATACGTTGAATTTGTTTATTATATTAATTCATATAAAAATATATTTTAAACAGTTGCATGTGAAAAAGTCAATGCAGTTGTGTTGTTTTTGTAGCACGTCTGATTAAGGTGTTCGCATTTACACATTTTCAATGTTGTAGAGCAGGGGTCACCAAACTCAGTCCTGGAGGGCCGGTGTCCCTGCAGGGTTTAGCTCTAACTTGCCTCAACACACCTGCCTGGAAGTTTCTAGTATACCTAGTAAGAGCTTGATTAGCGGCTTCAGGTGTGTTTGATTAGGGTTGGAGCTAAAATCTGCAGGACACCGGCCCTCCAGGACCGAGTTTGGTGACCCCTGTTTTAGAGGCTTGCAAACTTTTGAAAAATGGTTTTCAAATTGAATATTTTTTTAAAACGATTCCATTATTTTCTCCATGAAAACTGAAAAATGCAATTTTGCGAAAACTATTAAAATTGTATGTAAAAAATTATCATAATTTTGCTTAATGCGCAAATTAAAATAAAATTTGCTTAAATTAAAGGAATAAAAATTTTTTAATTCTGTCATTTACTCACCCAACTTGTTCCAAATCTATTGGAGTTTATTTTTTGTTCTGTTGAACACAAAAGAAGATATTTTAACAAATGTTGGAAAACGGTAACCATTGAATTCAATAGTATTTGTTTTTCCTACTATGGAAGTCAATGGTTTTCAATGGTTAGCGGTTTGTAACATTTTCAAACCAAATTTCTTCTTTTGTTTAAAAAAAAAAAAAAGTCAGAGGTGGTTAAATGGTGGCAGAAGTTTTATTTTTGAGGGGTTGAACTGTCCCTTTAAATAGCACGTACGCATCATTTTGTTAATACAATAAACCTTTTATAGTGCTCAACATTTAAAATTCCTGTATTTACTTCTCCAGACAAGTATTTATTTTTTAGAATGAACTGATCTCTTGCATGTATCAATTGCTAAATATAATCCCTAATCCTCGATAAATCTGTTTCCATTGCTTTTCTAAATTAAATAAGTACACCAAAAAAAAAAAAAAAACCTCAAAAGTTTTATTCAGTAAAATAAGAAACACGATCTCCAAAAGTGATTTTTACCTCACTCTTGTTGCTGCATCAGAAGTTTTGCGCCATATATAATAGGCAGACAAGTATGGCATCTGGTACTCATACCTCGCTACTGCACTGAGACGTGGTATCAGATCTTTGGTAACCCTGGAAATGTGTATCAGCAGAGCCCAAATGCTAAAGTGGAGGCCGGTGTTAGCTAACGCTGATGACAGAGCTCTGTGGAGGGAACAAAGGCTGGTTCAGCGGTGGCCATGACGGTGTTTCTGCAAGCTGGACGTTCAGCCGCTTGTACTGTTTTTTGGACTTGCGTTTTCCTCTGAGGTTTCGAAGGCAGTTCAGCGCACCTTGGTCAATGAAAAACTGGAGAAAAAAAAGAGTTATTGACAGTGTGTTTTGGATGTATTTTTGTTAGATGTGCACGAGTTTGTTTGTACCTCGAGTAAATAGCATATGAAGAGATTTAGCGCAGCGACGGCCACTAGCAGGAGTTTGTAGCTCATGTCAGTGATGTCATAGAGCGACAGTACACGATGGATGATGGTGTGACGGAAAAGCACCAGCCAACTCATGAGAGCAAACAGGAACACCAAAGCGCACACAAACAATACTGAGGAGAAATGAGACAAATTTATTAAAAACATAACATAGTAAAATATTAATGAATAGTTCAATGTACGTTATCATGAATGGGTCATTGGGAATTAGTACTTAATCTGTTTATAACAGTGTTATAATTTAATCACTTTGAAATTTAAAATTGAATCATGTTTACATCCAAATATTATATCAATCTACATATAATGAAAAAAAAAGCCCTCCAAAAATGGGCTATCAACTGCTCAAAATGTCTGAATCCAGCCAGATTTACTGAAAATAAACTTTAACTAGTTTTTATAAGTTTACTCATATATTTTATTTTATTTATAAAATCCTAGATAATGAAAATATTTATATTATTTTAAATTAAAATGATAAATAAAATTATTAATAAAGATTTACAGTACATTTTCTTGATTTTTAAATATAATTTTCCCAACATAAGTTTTGACAGCTTTATTAAAAGTTAATCAATCCAATTTCCCAATATTTAATAGATAATAATTATTCTTGTTTAATAAATAAACAATAATAAAGCATATAAATAATATATATTGATATTATTTTGTAATATATAAATATAAAATGTACAGATATAAAGTTCTTATTGATAATATTTTTAAAGTAATTATTAAGTGATAACTATTATTAACAAGAACAATAATATAATTTTTATAATAATAATAATAATAGTAATAATAATAATAGTAATGTTGTTGTAAATGTCACTCTTGGATTTATTAATGAAATATATATAAATATATAGTTAAAAATAATATCAATATTATTGATAAAAAAAAATACTATTATTAATAACCCCATAATATTTATTTTCATTATAATCACTGTTATAAATATAAATTATTATTGGACTAAAATAATTATGATCATAATACTATGTAAAGTTTTTTTTTTAGAATTACTGATATATGCATATATAATTTTGTCATCACAAAATATATGCATATCACTCATCTTATAAATTGTATTCATTCATACTCATACATAGCGAACATGTAAAATCTTTTGACCTTTAAACAAGTGACAAGATCAAAGTTTAAATTCTCACCGTTGTGATAAAGTGGCTTTTTGTATGGAAATCCTTTAGTTATTACGACCGACATCATGATATACTGAAAGCCAGATACAGCAAATACACTTGTGTCCTCCATGTTGGGCAGGTTTGCAGCACCCGTCCTGGTGGAATTTAATGGCACATACCTGAAAACACAAACAAGCGCTGTAAAAAAAAAACTGCAAAGATTTCTAATGCCCTCTGAAATCGAGATCTCCGTTGCTTACCAGTCTTGTGACATAGTAATAAGCAGGCCAGAGACCTGAGCCAGGATCAGCAGTATGGTGTGCATCAGTAAACTGGCCAGGACTGGCAGAGACAGCAGACTGGCAGCAGGACGCTGAGGATGAAGATCATTACTGGGTCCTCCTCGCCCCATCAGGATAGCCAACACCGTCACCAACACCAAATCAAAGAACAGGAACTGCAGGTCACCCAAGTTGGTTTTCTCCTACAGCAGATATAACATATTTTTTTTAACCTATATATTATATCATTGTATATTTGGATTTAATTTTATCTGATGTATAAAAAGTGGACAAGTAAAAAACAGTCACCGTGTAGAGAATCAGTACAGAAGCAAACTGGATCAGACTGTATAAGGCCATGTACTTGAAGAGACTGAATGACGTCACCAGTGAACACCTGCCCTCCCTGTTTCAAAGATTTCATTTCAAACAAACAACAAGTCACACAATTAGTTTATTATATAATAATAGTAAATATTATTATTATTATTATAAATACCCTAATTCTTCTTCTTATTATTATTATTTACTTTTTATAATAATAATAACAACAACAACAACAACAACAACAACAACAACAACAACAACAACAACAACATTTATCAATTTTAATATATAAAATGAATTCATTTTTATATATAAACTCTATAATAATAATAATAATTATTATTATTATTATTTTATAAATAATAAATACTAATAATAAATACTCTAATTAAATAATTTTGTTAATTAATAATTATAACAACAACAATACAATAATAATGAATATTATTTTAGATTATTATTATTATTACAATTAAATAATAATAATAATAATAACAACAATAATAATAATAATAACAATAATAATAATAATAATAATAATAATAATTCAAAATTAATAATGATAATAATAAATCCAAATACTTCTGAAATGAATAGAAATGCATTAAATCAACATTATTATATAAGGATATTACAATAAATCCTGAAGTCCAAAATACAATACTCTTTATCGAATAGATGTTTATAAAACAGAGTAATGCACACAAGCCAAGCCATGCATAACAACAATGTGTTATTTACTTGATGAGTAAAGGCACACAGCTAATGTTGTCAGATTTGGATGTGAAAGGAGACGCAACTGATGCTTCAGCCTCAGACAAGGACACTCCCACATCTGCAGCGCGCAGAGCCCCACAGTCATTGGCTCCGTCACCACACATGCCCACCCTGTAACTGCACAGAGACCAGCAGACACGAGGGTCACAAAGCCATGCTAACACATTCACTCATATTCATTTATCAATCACATTTTTAAATCTACATTACTGCTGTCATTTTAACATATGATCCTTAAAGGGATAGTTCACTCCAAAATGAAAACTGTTCCAACTTTTACTGCCGCTCCACTTATTACAAACTTATTTTGTTTCTTTCTTATGATGAACACAAAAAAACGATATTTTGCAGAATGTTCAAAACCAGTAGCCAGTATTTTTTTTTCAAATATTTCCCAAATGATTAACAGAGCAAGGAATTTTTCACATAATTTTCTATAATAATTTTTCTTCTGGAGAAAGTCTTATTTGTTTTATTTTGGCTAGAATAAAAGCAATTAAAAAAAACAAAAAACATTTTAAGGTCAAATTTATTAGCCTCCTTAAGCAATACTTTTTCAATTGTCTACAGAACAAACCATTGTTATACGACTTGCCTAATTACCCTAATTTGCATAATTGACCTTATTAACCTAGTTAAGCCTTTAAATGTCACTTTAAGCTGAATACTAGTATCTTGAAAAATATCTAGTAAAATATTATGTACTGTCATCATGGCAAAATTAATCAGTTATTAGAAATTAGTTATTAACTATTAACTAGTTATAACTATTATGTTTAGAAATGTGCTAAAAAAAATCTTTTTTTACAACTAAATAAAGATACAAATGAAATAAACCATGTTTTATTGTTTTCTGTGGAATCTAGCCGTATTGAGGTACAAAAACTCATTAATCTTAATTATCTAAATAATTAAGTACAATTAATCTTTGTTAAATTTTCAAACTTCTTGGTTTAAATTCACTTGAACTCTTACACAGTCACAGGTCTTAAAAACATACAAATTTAAGGTTATTAAGGACATACTTTATGATGACCCTACAAAAATTTGTGGTGGCTGATTATTATAATTCCAACTTGACATTTGCAGATTTGCACATTGCGATATCGATGCTGAAACGATGCAGCCCTAGTAAAAAACCCATTTTAATTAAAAGAATAGTTCACCTTAAGCAAATGTACACTACTTTTTTTTCAATCCAATTCACTGACAGATTTCAAACATGGACTCACTTGAGTTTCTGCAGAGCTTTTACCAGCTGGGTTTTCTGTTCAGGGGTCATGCGGGCGTAAATTGTCCCCCTCATCAGAACCTGAAACAAAAGTGCAGAGTGCTGTTGACAATCTCCAGAAAACACAAATTACCAGTCTAAAACAGGAATGAATCAATATTTGTAAAACTCAATCCATGTCACCTTGGGTAGATATTCAGGGAAATGATCACAGAGTGCAGCAAATGACATCCCATTTATAGCCAGATGATAGCCAACGGCGCTCTGGTACTGCCCCTTAGGGTGCAGGAAGAGGAAATATTAATGCTGTTCTGTATAGGATAATACCAGGTGATGAGTCAATGACAATGTCTATTAAAGGGATAGTTTACCCAAAAATTCAGTTATAATTTACAAAACTATGGAAGTCAATGGTTATGGGTTTCCAGATTACTTCAAAATATATTTTGTGTTTAAAAGAAGAAAGAAACTCAAATAGGTTTAAAACAAGTAAAGTGTGACTAAATTATGACAGAATTTTCATCTTTAAATGAAATATCCCTTTAAGTACTTAAGGTGAAGCACTGTAGGTAAAAAAAACAACAACATACACCTGACACATTTGAGAATTATGTTTTTCCCTGTCTAATGCAAAGAAAATTTTCAAAATACACTTTTAAGTTTTTCCTTTTGTCATACTTTAATAATGTGTGCCTGTAGATGTCAAATACACTACACATACATACATACATACATACATACATACATACATACATACATACAGTCATGGCCAAAAGTTTTGAGAATTACAGAAATATTGGAAATTGGAAAAGTTGCTGCTTAAGTTTTTATATTAGCAATTTGCATATACTCCAGAATGTTATGTAGCGTGATCAGATGAATTGCATAGTCCTTCTTTGCCATGAAAATTAACTTAATCCTGAAAAAACTTTGCACTGCATTTCATTGCTGTCACTAAAGTACCTGCTGAGATTTCAGTAATCGTCTTGTTAACTCAGGTGAGAATGTTGACGAGCACAAGGCTGGAGATCATTATGTCAGGCTCATTGGGTTAGAATGGCAGACTTGACATGTTAAAAGGAGGGTGATGCTTGAAATCATTGTTCTTCCATTGTTAACCATGGTGACCTGCAAAGAAACGCGTGCAGCCATCATTGCGTTGCATAAAAATGGCTTCACAGGCAAGGATATTGTGGCTACTAAGATTGCACCTAAATCAACAATTTATAGGATCATCAAGAACTTCAAGGAAAGAGGTTCAATTCTTGTTAAGAAGGCTTCAGGGCCTCCAAGAAAGTCCAGCAAGCGCCAGGATCGTCTCCTAAAGAGGATTCAGCTGCGGGATCAGAATCCCACCAGTGCAGAGCTTGCTCAGGAATGGCAGCAGGCAGGTGTGAGCGCATCTGCACGCACAGTGAGGCAAAGACTTTTGGAAGATGGCCTGGTGTCAAGAAGGGCAGCAAAGAAGCCACTTCTCTCAAAAAAAAAACCATCAGGGACAGATTGATCTTCTGCAAAAAGTATGGCGAATGGACTGCTGAGGACTGGGGCAAAGTCATATTCTCAGATGAAGCCCCTTTCCGATTGTTTGGGGCATCTGGAAAAAGGCTTGTCCGGAGAAGAAAAGGT
The DNA here is from genome assembly GCA_903798115.1 of Danio jaintianensis. NCBI lineage: Eukaryota > Metazoa > Chordata > Actinopteri > Cypriniformes > Danionidae > Danio > Danio jaintianensis. Next base: position 12,944,093 of record CAIGQV010019951.1, read on the forward strand.
GAGCGCTACCATCAGTCCTGTGTCATGCCAACAGTAAAGCATCCTAAGACCATTCATGTGTGGGGTTGCTTCTCATACAAGGGAGTGGGTTCACTCACAATTTTGACCAAAAACACAGCCATGAATAAAGAATGGTACCAAAACACCCTCCAACAGCAACTTCTTCCAACAATCCAACAACAGTTTGGTGAAGAACAATGCATTTTCCAGAACGATGGAGCACCGTGCCATAAGGCAAAAGTGATATCTAAGTGGCTAGGGGACCAAACGTTGAAATTTTGGGTCCATGGCCTGGAAACTCCCCAGAACTTAATCCCATTGAGAACTTGTGGTCAATCCTCAAGAGGCAGGTGGACAAACAAAAACAAACTAATTCTGACAAACTCCAAGAAGTGATTCTGAAAGAATGGGTTGCTATCAGTCAGGATTTGGCCCAGAAGTTGATTGAAAGCATGCCCAGTCGAATTGCAGAGGTCCTGAAAAAGAAGGGCCAACACTGCAAATACTGACTCTTTGCACAAATGTCATGTAATTGTCGATAAAAGCCTTTGAAACATATGAAGTGCTTGTAATTATATTTCAGTACATCACAGAAACAAAGATCTAAAAGCAGTTTAGCAGCAAACTTTGTGAAAACTAATATTTGTGTCATTCTCAAAACTTTTGGCCACGACTGTACATACATACATATATTTATTATTATAATTTTTTTTTAATGAGTTTATTCTGAAGGTTTTTGCAGAAAGCTATGTTCATACTTAATTTCTCTAATAATATAGACCGAACATTTTTAAATTTACACTTCAACGTAATTATATTTTTGGTCTGCTCGCAATATTTTCTGAATTATGGTGTGTAAATAAGAGATACCCAAAATCCACTTTGCAAAAAAAAAAAATTTACCTGACCTCATCCAATATAAAATGTTTTGTACCAAAAACATAGGCAAATGACCACAAATTTAATTAAACAGTGCTTCATTTGCATTTTTAAACATAACAATTTAGAGAGCTTATACATTTCATAAAACCTATACGTTTATAAAATCGAATACAAAAAATTTAAGCAATTTGTAATGTAATCAGTGAGCCTGGGAAGTTAATTGTAAAAAATGTTGGGTTCCACACAATCGATTTGTGCTAAGACAACATGAAGGAATTAAGTTAACTTATTAGTTTTTACAAATTTAAGTGGATTGAACATGAAACCAATTAAGTTGTCCCCTAAAAAAAAAAAAAAAAAAAAAAACTTTAGAATTGTGCTGTTTCAGCTCATCTTATATAAGTAGTTTGAACAAACAGAAAACTTTTTGGAGTGTAAAGTGAGAATTATTAGTTCATTTTTTACACACTTTCCACCTGCAGTGTCTTGCCTTAAAAGGTGACGAACGAACCTGCGCTGGAATATCGATGGTCTGTTGAGTATTAATGGTCTCTGTGGCTCCGTCTCCCTCGTGAAACTGCAGCGAGGCCAGTGAACCGGCAGTAGGGGGCGATGCATGAACGAAAATAACCTTCTCATGTGATGGCACCATTCCACAGGCACGTGCTACGTTCGCAGCAGTGAGAATATTGTCACCTGACAGGGCAGAAAAAAAACTGTGTGACGAAGCATTTCCACTTTACAGCCAGGAAAAAGGCCAACATCAACATTATTTCAATCTCTAGTGTCAGTTCTTTTAAATCAGTCAATCATAAAAGCAATCATGGTTATAAACAAGATTTTAAATGTTTTTTATTATTACGTTTACTATTTTTGTACGTACCTGTAACCATTACAGACCGTAACTGTGCCAGATTTAGAGTGTGAATGACTTCAGCACTTTCTGGCTTCACTTGGTTCTTCATCACCAACAGACCCAGGAAGTTCATGCCTTTTTCCACCTCCACCCTACAAGCAAACATTTAATCCACAGCTGATGCTTATCAAGACCTGACCTTTAGTTATTTTTGGTTGTTTTTTAAGCAACAAATTTCAACTTATATCATTATAGAATCCATAAATATAAATGCTATATAATATCAATAATAATGTTAATTTAATATAATGTTAAATTAATATATGTTAATTTAAATTTAAAATAATAAAGGACAAAACCAGTAATGTAAAACCTAAATTCTTAAATATAATATTTTATTAAATAAATAAATGCACTAACATTTTTAACCCCAACTGATCTGGACGAGATTCAAACAAATAAAATAAAAAAATCTATTTTTTACTCATTATAACCTTTTTTAATTGACACTCATTTTAGACCAATACCTTTTATGGAAGTGTCAAAGGACTTCATCAAAATACATTTAACAAAGATGCATTCAATTATTAAGAAGTGTCAGCAAAGATATTTATGTTACAAAATTTTTTTAAGTGCACATGAAATCAAAACTAACCATTTTGATTTTGTTAGCTCACATTGTTAGTTTTGTAGTGAACAATTCAAAAATGTTTTCCCTTGTAATCTAAAATTGAAATCTTAAAAAATGCACTTCCTGTTTGTTTTCTGTTAAATTGTCAGATTAAGTCTGCCTGAGGTATTGGGCGTGGCATATTTAATATTCTTGTTATATTTGTTTCTCTAGGAACTGCACTATAAAAAAAATAAAAAAAACATTTAAAAAAGTCGCAGCTTCTGGTTCATGTGGAATTATAATGAATTCGGAATGAAATATATTAAACAGTATAATTTCAGGGGTGGCGCGGTGGGTAGCGCTGTCGCCTCACAGCAAAAAGGTCGCTGGTTCGAGCCTCGGCTAGGTCAGTTGGCATTTCTGTGTGGAGTTTGCATGTTCTCCCCGTGTTCGCGTGGGTTTCCTCCGGGTGCTCCGGTTTCCCCCACAGTCCAAAGACATGCGGTATAGGTGAATTGGGTAAGCTAAATTGTTCGTAGTGTATGGGAGTTTATGGGTGTTTCCCAGTGATGGGTTGCAGCTGGAACGCCATCCGCTGCGTAAAACATATGCTGGATAAGTTGGCGGTTCATTCCGCTGTGGTGACCCCAGATTAATAAAGGGACCAAGCCAAAAAGAAAATGAATGAATGAATGAGTATAATTTCATTTTTAACACTGATAATAATAAATGTTTCCTGTGCAGCAAATCATAATATTCAAACAATAAAAAAATTTAATAAATAAATTATAATATATATAAAATATAATATAAATATATATTATATACATTATAATAATATAAAATAATAAAATACTCATTCATTCCTTTTCTTTTCGGCTTAGTTCCTTTAATCAGGGGTCGCCAAAGCGGAATGAACCACCAGCATGTGTTTTACGCAGCGGATGCCCTTCCAGCCACAACCCAGCACTGGGAAACACCCACACACTCATACACTACGGACAATTTAGCTTATTCAATTCACCTATAGCGCATGTCTTTGGACTGTGGGGAAAACCGGAGCACCCGGAGGACACCCACGCCAACACAGGGTGAACATGCAAACTCCACACAGAAATGCCAACAGACTCACCCGGGGCCGTGTCGCCCCATAATAAAATTTATATATATATATTTATTCTGAAAGATCATGTGAGTGACTGAACACTGAAGATAAAATTCAGCTTTGAATCACAGGAATAAACCACATTTTAAAACAAATTATTATACAGATCAAATGTTTTAAATTGTAATAACATTTCTTAATTTTACAGTTTTTGCTGTACTTAAATCAAATAAAAAGTTGATTATGAAAGACTTCAATAACAATTCACAACAAAGATCTAACAGACTCTAAACAATCGAACAGCATTACATATAAAATCTGACCTTTCAACATTCCTCAGATCAGTCTCTTTAGCGAGGTGCTTGTAGGCAAGTCCAAGGACCCTGAAGCCCTGGCTGGCGTACTCCCGGAGAGTGGGTGAAAAATGAGAAGGCACTGTCACAAGGAGAGCACAAAGACAGACCAAGACTAAGTGCAAAAATAAACAGGCAGCGCTCTCCTGTTCGCTCTTCTCAAGGTGAAAGAAGAACCAGGAGAAGGTTTAAGAGTCAAGTCCTCACCACTTTCTGTATGGCAGAAGCTGGCCACCATCTCCGGGGCTCCTTTAAGAAAAACGACAGGAGAAGCTCCAGCTGGACCGACGGTCACCACGCTCATCCTCTGCAGAGAAGAGGAGAATGGGAACCGGCGCACGATTGCCGCTGGCTGACTGACAGACTGCAAAACACAAAAGATGTTGAAGTAAGATCTATCCAGGGTGAAGATAATCATTGGTTTTACAAAACCGTATCTTCCACACTTAAAATAGGATGTTCCACAGACGAAATAAAAAACATCTTTACTGAAAAATAAGTCACAGCAGACCATGGGCAGGATTTACCAGATTTACTAAATGCCAAACTAAAAAGAAAGCAAAATGCCAAACTGTTTTTTTTTGCCGCTAAACTGTACTGTTTTAGCACCGAAAAGGTTTGCACACAGTTATTTTCCTAACCCTAATTTTCAGGAGTCTCCTAACATTTTTATAGGAGGAAAGTATTTAAATGAATCACACACGACTTACTGATGTTTGCGCAACCCAAATGATGTGTATTTGCACCATTATTGAACACCTTAAAAAAGCATGTCTTGAATTTTGTATTTGAAATGGCTGCACTTGTTGCTTGAGGCACCGCAAAGTGTCACAATAAAAGGGACAGGATTTTGTTATTGTATTAGTTTATCTGAAGTGCCAGAGGAACATATCATTATTATCATTTTTAATTTGCTTCAGGAACTAAAAGATGACTTGGAACCCACAAGAGTCACGCAATACCAGGTCTACCAAACTTCTCCATTTTTTTGTCCTCTGATTCTTTTCAAAATACTGTGGCTTTTTTTTTCAATGTTCATTGTTTTTTCAACTGTCTGCAAGTTTTTTCTTCATTATCCATAGTCCCGTTTTTCCTGGAACAGTTCTGTATTTCGGCTGTCTTTTTTAGCATCACAAATTTGCCCTGCTTAGTAAATCGGGCTCTATAAATTGCACTAGTTCAAAATTGCATCGTCACTTTGGTTTATAAATTGAATTATATGTTATAAATATATAAAAACACACACAAACTTACACAACAAATGTTTAAAAAGAAAAGTTACCCAAGAATGTAATTTTTACTTTTCTTTTTCACTTTTTCCATCAGTATAATACTTTTTTTAACTCTCAAAAGTACTGATAGCCATTGACCTGCATTTCATAAATCACCAAGACAGTTTCACCAAGACACCACCACAGTTTCAGCTAAATATCTTCTTTATTTATCTACTGAAGTTACCAACATCTTGCATGACCTTGAAAATCATTAACAAATGCTCTATTTTCGGTGAAGTATCCCTTTAAATTTAAAGTGCAAGTATAAAACAAATTACAATGATGGTGTCATTCACTATAAACAACATTTATTTTAAATGCCAAGTGCAAGCGATTTATTTAAAAGGAAACTGAAATCATTCACAACATTAATTAAAATGTGAAAACTTTTTGTTTGTTTAAAGGGATAGTTCACCCAAAACTAAACTATTTACTTACCCTCAAGTGGTTATAAAGCTTAATGAGTTTCTTTCTTCTGTTGAACACAAAAGAATGTATTTTGAAGAATGCTGAAAACTTGTAACCATTGACTTCCATAGTATTTGTTTTTTCCTGCTATAGAAGTCAATGGTTACAGGTTTTCAGCTTTCTTCAAAATATCTTCTTTTATGCTCACCAGAAGAAAGAAAGTCAAACAGGGTTGGAATAAGTGAATGGAGCGTCAATTATAGCATAATTTTTATTTTCGGGTGAAATAGTCTATTTAATGTTAATTAAGTATTGGAATATAAGATAGAGCATATTTTAGATAATAAAAAATGTGATTTATGTTCTGGAAAATATGAGGGTAATCTAGGAGTATATATTTCTTAACTAGCCTTTTTAAATGCATAATCCTCCCCTAAAAGTCTAAGTCATTTCCTTCTGTTGTCACACCCAGCATTCTGCAGATGCGTGAACTCACGTTTCCTTCTGACAGGAGCTCAGTAGCAGGAGGTCTCATCACTGCGAGCACTCGGTATCCCCCAAATTCAGAATCATGTCCCATCTCGTTCTCCGGCTCCGCCAGTTCCTGTGAATTGCATGCAATATGACATCAAAACTCATTAACATTCAACTCATCAAAACATTAAACTGATTAAACACAACAAGTTATATGTTAAACGTTTAAAGAAATTAGATGCAAATCCCAGAAATCAGCTCACAGCTCTCCATCATGCACATCCAAACCTGTACGACTTGCTTTGTTCAGTCTAATACTTAGAAGAAAAATGATTACTGAAAAATTTTGATGCCACTGAGTTGAATTTGGCAACACATTAGGGTGAGAACCAACGCAGTCATTACCCATCCAGTAGATTCGATCATTTTGAGCTCCAGTGGGTCTCCAAGTGCTTGCCCTCCCAGTAAAGCCACAGAATGGCAGGAGGCGAGAGCAGACAGCATCAGACCAGGAGGGAGAAACAGAGGGTCCGGGACCAGCTCTCCAAACACTCCACCGGACACTTCTATCACACCCCACACATCCAGACCCTCCTCTGTCAGAGTGCCAGTCTGAAAACAAGCATTCGGACAGGTCTAATTAAGAGTTGCACCAATTCAAAGAAAGACACTATTTAATATTTGCAACATTTACATGCATGGGTCTAAAATATCATAAGGAAATAAGGAATAAGCAGTAAGCAACATCTCTTAAAATATGTATGCAGTGTGAAAATGATGTTTGACTGCAACATGTATTGGTGATTTAGGCGTTACTTTCAACAGGATCTTTATGCTTAGTAAGAGAGCAGCAGAGATCTTATCAGTCATTGCTAACTCTCTTCTACAAAATGCTAGCTATCACAAGCTAATAAATTTTTTATGTCTGTAAGCTGGCAATAACGGCATGAATTAAGTAAAGAGCTTTACTTTGGTTATTTCAAATCTGTAAATAATGACAATTCCAAGTTGGTCTAATAAAGTACACAAATATATAACACTTTATATAAAGAAATTCCTTATAACATGCAAATTATTTCAAATGTGTATAACAAACATATAAATGTAATTTTAAAAATAAACATTAAATGTATATAATAATGCATTTGTAACATTAAGATTATAAACAAATATTATTATATTATAAATATATTATAAATATTACATTTTCCAAGTATGTATGTTGTGAGGCAAAACTTAGTCATACAGATTGCCTAACTATACAAAAACAAAAAAAGCAATCAAAATAAATGCACAAAAAAGGTCATTTAAAAAGATACAAAAATTTAATAATAATAAACCTACACCACCAATCATTCCCTAACAGACCCATTTACATTAAAATTAAAACATATGATGAGGACATTTTTCACATTGCATTAAAAAGGTACATTATTCCATAGTGTTTGCAATTAGACAGGAGAAAAGGGTGCCAGATTTTGTCAGTTTGTGCATCAAACAGCATTTAATTTGTCCCAAGTGTAAAGTAGAATTCATCTCTCCAAGACATAACTTGACTGTAAGAGCTTACTTTTTCTTCAAGAACGACTGCTATTATTATGTTAAATTTATACATACTATATTAAAATATATATTTAAAAATAATCTTGTCAATAAATGTATCCATGCTAACTAGTTTATGTGTAAAAGTCTTACAGCCAACTGATCTGGCATGGGGAGTGGTCTCAAGCTGGCTATAAAAGAAATAGATTCTCTATAGACCATTTTGATGTAAACAAAAACAATGGTCCCAACGTATTTCCTGTTTTACATTTTTCATTTCTATAGCTTCCGAGAATCCAAAAAGAGCCACATATTGATCAATAATGTTATAAGAGCTGTTTTAACATTAAGTTATGGTTGAATTGCCTATTGTTCCAGTTACAAAATAGTTTGATAACAAGCAGGAAATGTTCATGGCCCAATGACATGACCACATTGAAATGGTCTATTGGTGTAACCTGAAGCACTGATGACGTAATTGCTACACAAACAGACACTTTGGACTGAGTAATAAAACAAAGTTTATTTTAACATCCTAAAGCTCAGGGATTCAGAAGCCAATTATAAGATTAAAGAAATGTTTAAAATTGCAGTAACATGAATAATGGGGCAGAGTCATTGATTTGACTTCACAATCCGTCTATGTCTCTACAGTGTTTTTTTTTTTTTTTTTTTTAAGATAAATTTTTCGGGTGTATTTAGGACAGGACAGTATATTTGACAGGAAGCAAAGTTGGAGAGAGAGAGAGAATAAGGGATGATGGGATCGGAAAAGGTCCAGTAGCCAGGATTGAATTTCCGAATTCCCAAAGCACAATGGCGCTGTATGTCGACCAAACCCAGTAAGTTCAGGGGTCACTGACATGAGAAATGAAATTTGCCTTGATTATTTAAATTAAAGGTCTTTGTCATTCTGGTAATCTCATATCTTAAAACAGCTTTCTCATTATGAACAATGCATTTATTTAATCAAGTTCTAAAACTGCTAATTTTGGAGCATCACGTGGTGTCAAAAGCAAACAGAATTGATTTTAATCACTGACAGTGTCCACAGTGGATACTATTTATAGCTGTGAGTTGAGTTTTTAATGTCTTCTATATCGTTACATTCACACTGCAAGGCGTAGTGCTCAAATCAGATTTATTTTTTCTCATATCTGATTTTTGGGATTTTTTTTGTCATAGCAGTTCAAACTGATGTTTTAAATGTGGACAATATCAGATGTCTAGTGTGAACAGATCATAATCTTAGACTGACCTGTGTTGCACAAAAGAACGACTACACACCGTAAAAAAGGTCTAATTATGTACACAATTTGTACACCATTTGAGGTGTATACAGCTCGTTGTCAGAATATGTTTAGTTTGACTATTATTGCCATTTTTTGCAGTATAAATGGTGGTTTTGCTAGTACTAATGTGCAATTTTAAAAATATATATTTAAGGTGTTTTATACCTTTAACTTTTGACAGGAAAGTAGAGAGTGTAGACAGGAAACATAAAGAACAGGATCTGCAAAAGACCTCAAGTAGGTAATTCGCCTCAAGCACCTTAGTGCTCTATGTCAGCGTGCTAACCGCAAGGTTCCTGGTGGCTCCTAATGTGTATTTTAATATCTGAAACCTAAAATAAGTGTTATGTGCAAGAAAACACTGATAAGTTTCACTGACAGCCTTCACGGGAAAGCAGATTTTAATTTAGCAGCTGATCACGCAATGCACTGAGCATTCTAATTATGTCGATGTCATTGTATGCTCAGAGAACAGGAGCACTTTTATGAGAACACTTTTGTGTAGTGAACTCATCAAGGGACTCATCAAAGAGTCGCATGAATGCTAACATAACTGTTCACACTTCAGTGGCACTGCAAAACATCAGATCTGCATCAAATTTTATGCCACATATAATAGTGCCACAAATTGAAAAAATCACATATGGCCAAAAATTTGATCTGATTTGGGCCACATTTGCCTGCAGTGTGAATGTAGCCTTTATGCTGGAGTCTGCTGACAAACACAACAATCTTGACTTGTCTGGTTTAAAAAAAACTAATTTGTGTCTCTGTTAAAGTTATTTTAGTAAACTAAAACCAAGACTAGAACCGTTGGTCCAAAAACATTTTCGTCAACTGAAATTGCCCAAAAAATGTAAACTAGGCATGTTTAACTACATTCATGTTCTTTAATATGATGACGTTTGCCTTAATACTTTATATTTTTTACTTTTCTTACCAAGAGGTTTGCACAAGAGCTAATGTGAGCTGTGCAAACATTAAGCTTTTCTTTGATTGACACTAGATGTGTTCTGTTTACTTTGCTCAACCAGAATTACCAAAACTAAAACCGAAACCAAATATATAAAACCTAACCACTTAATGAAATTAATTAAAGCTAAACTGAAATTTAGACCAAATTGAAAAAAAAAAAATGCAAAACTGTATTAACTTTGGTCTCTGTACAGTGTCAGTGTCAGGAAGAGGTTTATTTTTAATGGCATCCTGGATTGCGTCAGAAGATTATACGTTTCTTTTTTTCCCTCTCAGCATTTGACTGTAGAATGTTTTGTAAACAAAGCACAGTAAATAGAGAAATCACAAAGAAACTTTTGTTGAAAGATGAAGCAGTCAGCTGTACAATACATGAGATCAGCTGAAATTAATGATACTTTGTCTGTAAATAATGCTTTTATATGGATATTTGCTATGCGATGATGTTTGTTAATCAAAACATTGGCTGTTTACTGGTAAGTCACAGGACCTGTATCTTCAAAACAGAACAGAAAGGACAGCATTCTTAATGAAGCAATATCGATCTTTCCAGCAGATCACACAAATTTTATCGTCTCACCTTATCAAAGCAGAAAAGTGATATCTTGCCACAGATATTAATGCGAGGTGGGCTAATGCAGAAAACCCCCTGACGCTTCAGCCGATTCTGGGCGTAGATGGTAGCTGTAGTTATAGCAGCAGGAAGAGCAGGAGGGACTATAATGGTCACAATATCCAAAGACCGGATGACTAGTTCCTTCCAGGGCGTCTGAGGGCAAAAGAAATGGACACATAGAGAAATTCGAGAAGATTTAATGCTAAATTTATTGTAAAAACCTTGAGTTAGACATGGTGTAAGATGTGTCCCATTCAAGTCATAAACATATTGGTTGTGTGTACATAAATACATGCATGTATATATATATATATATATATATATATATATATATATATATATATATATATAAATAAATAAATAAAAACTTACATTGCTCTTTGAAAGAATCACAAGGCTGTAAATGGTGCCGATCAGAGCTGAAACACACATTGCTATTGATTTAGGCCCATGTTCTGCACTATGAAATTAAAACATGAACCAATGTCTTCATATCACATGTATAAGAGGTTAATGACCTAACTTACCCAGAAGTGCAAGAAAAAGTAGGAACTTCATGGCATCTCTGTAAAAGCGGAAGTCTAAGGGCTGAGGGTAGAGGATGGAGCTAATAAGGTCTCCTTTGGCAGTTAAAAAACCTAAAGAACAAAAATGGAAGTGGTCTCATGACAAAACAAAAAAAGACTTTTCTGAAAATTCTGTAGCTAAGTCCAACTGTAGAATACTAGAACATTTTTAATGTCGATCAATCAGACATTTTTAAAGTTCATCCAGTCAGTCGTAATCTATTGTGTACCTACTACTGTTAAAAAATTTAGGGCAACATGATTTATTTTTTGTTTTAAAAAGAAGCATCTTAGGCTTCAATTATTTGATCAAAATACAGTAATGTTAAATAATTTTACAATTGAAAATACCAGTACTCAATTTAGTAACTTTAAAAAGCAATTGTTCCTAATGGTATAAGGAATTTTAACCAGTCATAACTCCAGTCTTCAACACCATATGATCACTTTGGTGCCTGTGAAACATTTTTTTAAAAACAACAGATGTGCTGCTTAATATTTTTGTGAAAACCATGACACAACAACAACATTTATTTGTAACAGAAATTCTATACATACATATATATATATGCATGTATACATATATACGAGTACATCCCTCACAAATTTCTCATTTAAATGAATATTTTCTATAGAAAGCTTTACTTGTTCATATACATTAGATTAGTTCGGTGACTGAAATTGCACTTTAATAAATATATCCGTTTATGGGGTGTACTCATTCATGTTGAGTACTGTATATCTTCATGAATCCTAACAATCTTCACAACAATTAAATCTTTATTGTCAGTTTTAAGCAATGTAAAAAAAAACTTACAGACCCAAACTTTCGAAAGGTCTTGTATATTAAAAAACACATTGTATTAGTTTATAAATCACCTGTGCATGTTACAACAGCAATGGCCCCTTTTCCAGGACCACCTCCTTTAGCCTGGATGATCTGTGTGCCACAAAACAAAGTGTGTCTGCGCTGAGAATCTGGATTATATGTGGCCCCAGAATTAGACAATGGTGTCTTCATCACAGGTATGCTCTCACCTACAAACAAAAAGCCAAAAGTCAAACATTTCAAGAAAAAGCATCTTAATGCATGCATAATCAGTGCTATCCACTTGTTAATTAGTGACATGGAATACTGTTTCTCTGCACTTGCTGCATCGCGATTTACAAAACAAATTGAACTATGTCTGACCATCTGAGATTATGCATGGAAGTAAACATTACAATCATGATTTTCAACAGTATAACAGAACACTGTGAGTGTATATTAACACCTTTTGTTCTTCACATTTAGCATCTGGTCACAGAATTTGTAACTCAACAAATATGCAGACACACAATTTTACAGACGCTCAGCATTTTCTCACCAGTCAGCATGCTTTCGTTCACCATGCACTCCCCGGCCAGCAGGGCGGCGTCACAGGGCAGAAGCAAACCCTCGGCTGGAATCACAACACAGTCTCCTGGAACCAGCTCCTCGGAGCTCACACACTCCTCCTCTGGAAAACATACACAGACATAAACAGGTTTTCACAAAGAACAAGCCACTTTGATAGTTGCTTATTTTTGCTGTTCAGTAAGCAACTTCACCTCCGGTGTCCCTGCGCACAGTAACGTTCACTATCAAACAGGCCATGCGGCGGAGAGTGGTGCTTTGCTGCAGAGACATAAATAAATAACTTCTCATTATGTGCATTTAAATTAAGAAGGCTTAAAGGCGCAACAATAATGTTTGCATACCTTACGAGTTTCATATAGGGACACTCCGATTGAAATTAAAGATATGATGAAGATGCAAGCTGCATAATAAAAGTATCCGTCTGACATCCACAGGATGATACTGAATACTTGAAATATGTAGAACGGATTTAGCACCTAAAAAAAATACAAAGAAAGAAAGCATTTCTTAATATTACAAGTTGCACAATGTCAAATTTTCAGTTGACAGAAAAAAACATGTATAAATCACACGTGTGTGCAAGTCGTATTTCATAATAAAAATAAAATTGAAATAATGTAAAATAGGTCACCAGTAGCTCCAAATAAAACAAAACATTTATAAACAAACATGTATTTTCATTCCCCTAAATCCACAACATGTCCTTTGATTTAGGGATTCCCAGTATACTGGCTTAGTTTTACTAAAATTGTTATTGGCCCAATAAGAAAATTATATACCGATATATTAAACATGATAAATAATATATAATTTCTGCCAGTTTGACTGGTGCCTTCCACATGTCATGACATGTTGCATGCAGCAAACATATACTTTAGAAATGTTTTAACTATAGAGAAGACAAGATGTCTGCAGGATAGGTGTTTGTTTTTTACAGTGCACAAAAAAAACCCAGATCTACATTTTCCATGTTTTTCCACTATTTATTTGACTACTGTTCATATATATTAGTTCACAGCTTCCAAATATAAAGAGATATCAGTTATCAGTTTCCAAGAAATAAAACGATCATAGTGGTGCATTCCAAAATTCAACAGAATTCAGAACAGGACGAAGGAACGAAAATGCTGCTATACATTGAACAGAAATTACAGAGACGTTCACTTAAAAAAAAAAGATTTAATATAAAGGCCAATTTTTTTTACAAATCTGAAATAAAACTGAAACCAAGTTGTGGAAAGCCTGTTCTACAAATACTCTGTCCCTTTCTTATGTGGCATGAACCCAAATGTGTGTTGCTTTGACATGTATTGCATTATACAAGTCACAGCATGTTTAACTTATACAAAAACTATGCTTTTACAAATGTAATATTGTAATATTCTGGAAAATGTGGTACAAATCTAGGCTAAATGACTATTTAAAGGAATAGTTCAGCCAATTTTGGAAACGTGTAACCATTGGCTTGACATTTTTTACCTACTATGGCAGTAAATAGTTAAAGGTTTCTAACATTTTTCTAAATATCTTCTTTTGTGTTAAACAAAAAAAGAAAAATTATAAAGGTATTGAACCACTTGAGGGAGAGTAAATTTTCATTTTTGGGTGAACTATCCCTTTATTAACTATATAAGGTCCATTATTGCAAAATAATTATTTTTCCAGAAAACAAATATCTACCTCTTCGAACAGAAGCTGCAGGTAAGACTTCACTGGTACGTCAATGATATTGGCCCCAAAAATCTGTTTCCTAAAAGAGAAAGACTGCGTAAGATTGTGTGTGGCATGAATTATGTTAATATGTCATATAGACATAGAAACAAGTACAAACCTTGTGCTCTGGTCTGCTCGACTCAGTCCTTGCTGTTGGACATGTAGGTCAGCGTAGGTCCAGTCTTCACTGAGAACACTGGAGACAGATGATCATTTATCATCACACTATTTCAAACAGCTTTATAACTCTTGAGAAAGGAAACTAATAAACACATTAGACAGTACCTTGCTTTGCAAAAGGCTCCTTTCTTGGAGATCCATATGTAGCGTATGCCCTCAAACACATAGTATCTGAGAAGTGTTTTCTAGAAAAAAAAGATACGGTCAAGCTGATGGTGATGTAATGTGTATAATAAAGTCTGTTTTTTTATTGCACTCTTTTTACCTTTTCACTGTGTAGCTGCACAGTGTCTCTCCAATCATTCTCATCCGCATCTCCTACTGCAAAGTCCAGACTAAAAGAGTTCAACATAAGTCTTATATAAGAATAGCTTACATAATATCTCCATAAATGTTAGAGAGTATTATTATTTACCTATTAAAATAATAATGGACTGTCCATCTGGATTCTTATTTGTTCAACTCAAATTCAATTCAGTTTAACAAATTCTATCATAACACATAATCCTTTACCATTTCAATTATATTTTTTTCCCCACATTAGATGAGAATTGCTTAGTTGTCTTGAAAAAAATGCTGCAATGTGAAAAGCTGAATTAAAATTTATCTAAAATTTTAATTTCTCAAACTAGTCAAAATACTAAATTAAAATTGTTTTAAATTGTATTATTAATTTGGGATTTCATTTAATTTTCCTATTTTTTGGTTTTGGGGTGGAATTTAATATATATATATATATATATATATATATATATATATATATATATATAAAAAAATATATATATATATATAAATAAAAAGGGTTTTAAATGTTAAAATGTTTTCAAAAGAATAAAGCTGTTATACAACTTTAAATGTATTTTATTTGCATTTGTTTCAAATTTTTACATGACGTCTTATCTTTGACCCATACAGAGCTACAAATGTTTATACATTCATAACTGTTAATAAAACTAAAGAAGTGATTTTGTTTTTAAAAACTAAACAATGTGTTAACACAAGTAGCTGGTTCCTTTCTAAAAAAAAAAAAAAAAGAAAAAGAAAAAAACATATCAATACAAAAGGAGAAGCACAGTCCCACCTGCCTTCCTCAACCTCCTCTGTAAGCACATCCACCACAAACTGCTGTCCATATCTGTCCTGTCATAATAAAACCAAAAAAAAATATGCTTCCTCATTATGGACAAGCAGTGACTTACTTTATATGCATTAAGGGTTAGTTTAAAAGGTTACATAAATACAAGATGTCAATACAAGAAACAGTGCAATTAAAGGTTTTCATCAGCATAAAGAGAAATTACCTTTAATAATAAAACATCCGCCATTGAAATGGGACAGGACTTGCATCGGGCCAGAATGCCAATACGAGGACGCCATTTGAAGAGCACGAGCAGCAGACCTATAGAAAATACTGCCCCAACTCGGCACAACCACACTTTCCAGCACACCCATCTGTACCCCTGAACGTCCTGAGAAGCAAACCACATCACATTATAAAATAAACAGTGCTAAACTAACACGTTTATTGTTCACAACATTCCAACACAGTACCATATGTGAGACGAGACTGGGCTCTGGGGGTCTTGGATCCTTTATGAGGGGTTCAGTGTCAGGGGAGGAGGATGCCCCATCCAGCCCCGGGACGCAGCTCCCTGAAAGACAAGATCCTGATCAGTTGCAGGCCTTAAAACTTTAGTGCAAACTCAGTAAATAAACTTAGTAGTGCACACATTACTCCCGTTTTGTAAATACAAGATCGCTCTTCGGTATGTCTTTATGACATCAGTAGGGATCAACATGAGATTTAATGTTGACGTTTAATAAAATATGTCCACGTTGTAAATAACCTGCTGGCAGATTATGATGACGTCTTGTTCCGTATGAAGTTAGCAGATGCCATCAGATTTATATTGAATGATACGGTTTTATTTGTCAGTATTAGTTTACTGCATTATATTTTATTAATAATAACCATAACAACAACAATAGTAAAATGCAATAATTTAGTACATATAGCTGGGTAAAAATGAAAAAATGCTTGTAAATGCATCTTTATTTCAAGACAAACTTAAGGAACTTGAAATCCTGGAGTTTTTCCTAGGTCACAGAAGACTGTAAACGAGAAGATCAAAACTGAAAAGGTCTTTTTCCTCTTTTTTTCAGATCATGTGCTTACTTAGTGATGTTTAAACAACTAGAAAACAAAAAAACAAGCAAAGAAGAAGAAAAAAAGCTGACTTTCACTTTACAGATGCTTTTCAAACCAAAGTGACACTCAGCAAAACAACAGATTTTTATCATCAAGTCAATTTATATATACATTATTTTGACGTGCAGTTGTATGAATTATTAATAATAAGTAATCTAACAGCCTAAACTGACCAATGCATTGGATGGACACAAAATAAAACACACTGCTATTTATAGAATCTTCTTACAAGATTATAATACAGTGCTTGAAATACAGGTTATACCACATTAGAAGAGTGGAGAAGACAACAGACAATGAGAGCCTGCAGTAAATGTGCTGGAAACATAACACCAAGGCCTTATTTCAGAAGTTCAACAGAGTTTGATTCAACTTCGCGACAAGTATTTACACAACGTTTTAAAGGATTTTTGGTCAATCCAACAACTGAAACCATTAACACATAAAACACTAGAAACGATGCGTACTTTTCAAGAAAAGCAAAGAGGTAAACTTACCGCCCTTCTCTGGTACAAGTACCCAGCAAAACTTCCACGAGAATTGTCTACGACATTGCAGCTTATACTAGGTAAAATATCCACAACATCAGTAAACCCTAGAATGAAATGAAACGAAATGCCCCCGTAACCGCTCAGGTAAACCTCCTCACGCAAAAACCACCATCTCCGCCTACATTTCACTAGAAACCGGTAATGAGAAGACTCATTTCTGCGACTCGGCTCTTTCGAACCAAGCCTAACAAAGAATCGGCTCGAATCGATTCACTTCATGAAACAGGCCCGAATTGGCTAATCGAGCACCGGGAGAAAAAAGATCCGACTCCAATGAACAATTTCCTCACAAATAGAACAATACAGTTTTTATTTTAAATCACAGTCTGCACATCACATGCCCTCATATTCGTTTCTGTGGTCTGTATATATTTATTTACCAGATTACTAAAACAACAAATAACGTTATACAGTACAAACGGCACGAAAGTCTACAATTACTAAGTCAAGAAACTTAAGGAATTGTGACTGCCAAGATGTTCTACTCTTTTGACACTGAACAATTACAACAGCACAAAGACAGGATATCCGGTTATTCAAATTACATACGAATTATACTTATAACCTGTAAATACGTTGAATTATTATAAGTGCACACAAAAAGACTTTATTGGCTGCGATTGTTTAGTACGTTCAGCTTTAGTGACATTTCATTCAGTATAGCAGGCGAATTGCACTTACCTTTAGCATCCATCTGTGAACTAAAGGGTAAATGCTAAAGCTCATACTTTTCCTCTAGGATCATTATTACATACACACAACAGCAGAAACTAACAGTTTCTGATTCAGCTGTCAGTTTTATGAATGTGACGTCATAGCTCTTCTTCCTTTATGTTCTTTTGTCAACTCAGCAACTGGACACCGCCACCTTGAGGACATCATGACACATGACTGTGATCTTAAACATGCAGATATTGGTATCTTTATAATGTTACAGTAAAACAACAACAACAACAAAAAACTACAAACCACATAACAAAAATATCAGTTCATTATGTGTAAAATATTACTTTCTTTGCGTAGGTTTTTGCATTACGATGCTTTTGATTTACATTAGCATTAAACACAGATCTCCGCTATCAAACAAGATAATGAGTAAATATCCAATATTAGCACAACACTTCATACTGATTTTATACATTTATACACTAATTTAACGAGTTAGGTATGTGAGCTTTCCCCGATGAACATGTCAGAAGGCAGCTGATTTCTTTTCTTTGTAAGTCACCATCATTTTCTTAATTTCTGCTATGGCTTTTCCAGGATTTAGTCCCCAAACAGGAGAAAAAGACAATGCAAACTAAATAAAATTAAAATAGGAGACAGTATATATATTTTTTTCTTGCCGATGAAAATAATAGTGAATGGCCGCAAATGGAATTTGACACCAAAATGGCCTTGGGACATGTACTTGTACAATTCATAATTGTGTGAGCGATAGAGGAAGAAAGGGTCCTGTAATTTGGACAGATGCTCTTCTGTGAAGTCTTCACGAGAATCAATCATCCACCTATATGCCTGGGAAGGAAGGAAGGAAGGGAGGGAGAGAGGCAGAGATAGATAGATAGATAGATAGATAGATAGATAGATAGATAGATAGA